>OZ023158.1:7420126-7860126 GCA_963678695.2 Diplodus puntazzo | reverse complement strand
TCAATTTATCTCTTGTTACAATGATGTGCTTATGGTCTGGTTAGTTTTAGGTAAACCAATCCCAGTCAGGACATAGACTGGAGAAGATTTCACCAGAAAACCATTGCTTGAGACTGGCCATCCAATCTCTGTTACCCAACATTTTCCACCAGTACTGAACTTGAAGTACTAGGGGGGCTACAGAACTGCTCATCTGCAGTCAAGAAGGTGGACAGCATTTCAGCCTATGCCTCCCTGCAGACTCCTCTTCCTGGCCCTTACAGAGACCTGGATCATCCCAGAAAAAAAAACGGCCACTCCAGCTGCCCTCTCAACTGCCTATTAATTCTCAGACTCCACGAGACAAACATGTCGAGGAGGAGGAACTGGACTCCTCATCTCACCCTTGTGGTCGTACCAGGTCCTTCCCCTAAACCACCTACCAAGATCTGCATTTGAATTCCATGCTGTCTCTGTCACCCTTCCCTTCAAGCTCAACATTATGGTGATCTACTGCCCTCCCGGTCCTCTCCGTCATTTGATGAGATTGACGCCCTCCTAAGCTGCTCCCCTGACTCCCCCTGACAATGGCACACCACTCGTTGTCAACATTCACCGAGAGAAGCTGCACTAATCTGAATTCATTGACACATTTTACCTCACACTCTCCCCTGCTCCACCCACCCACTGGGCCGGGAACCAACTTGACCTTGTCTTCACAAGGTCATGTAGTACCTCGACACTCTGTTACCCTGCTCACTGCGTCAGACCACCACTTTGTCACTTTCTCTCTCCCCTTGAAGTCCACCACCTCCCTCGCCTTTACACCTCACACGGTCACCACTCGCCGCATCCCTCTTTCCCTCCCTCTCCTCTTCCTCACTACCATCCACAGAACAATTCTCTCTAATGTCCACCTAGGAAGCCTCCTCCACTCTGATATCCTCCCTCTCAACCTCTATAGACACCCTCTGTCCCTTCACCTCCTGACCACCTCCCGACGAGCACAATCCCAAACCGTGCTTTCTGGAAACTGATGTCCTCAGCACTAGGACCACTTCTGTTTTCACTATACATTAGATCACTCGGCTGTGCAATCACATCACATGGATTCTCTTACCACTGTTATGCAGATGACACCCAACTGTTCCTCTCTTTTCCCCATCCTCCAACACCCATGTTGCAATGTGCATCTTGGAATGTCTGGCAGACATATCTGCTTGGACAACTGCCCATCACCTCAAGCTTAACTTCAGTAAAACTGAACTCCTTTTCATCCCGGGAAAGACTGCCACATGGACCTGTCAGTCACTGTCGAGGATGTCACAGTATTGACCGAGGCTGAACCTCGACGATTGTCCTGCACCCCGAACATCACAGCTGTGATCCAATCCTGCAGATTTGTCCTCTACAACATCCGCAGGATCCGGTCTTTCCTCACAAAGGATGCAACGAAATGCCTGGCCCAAGCGCTGGTCATCTCCCGTCTGGACTACCCAAATTTCCTATGTGACCCCCCTCATTGCTTGTTCTACCTGAATGCACCTGAATCGGTAGTCTGCATCCACAAGTGCCAAAAGCACAATAGAGAAAGTCTTTTTGTAACTGAAATATTCGCTATCAGACAGGTTTGGTGCTTGGATGAAGACATGTTTTCCATCAAGTACTCCCAGGCAGTTTGGGACATTCCATTTTTCCCAGAGGCTTTGTGCAACCTCCTTCAAAGAGTCTGGGGTTGGCCTTGGTAGAAACTTCTCCATCATTTCCTTTTCAATGGCCGCACAAACCATATGGACAGCGTTAATTACTGTTATGTGACCCAGGTGTGACCCAGTGAAAACAAGGCTGATCAAGGAGTCCCCAAGTACCTGTGAGGGAATAAACCAAAAAAACACAAGTTACATGGGAGATTATTTTATTAACCTGTCTCTTTTTTTGTTTCAGTTGATGCTTGCAAAGCAAAGTGGAGGACACTGAGAGATGGCTTTGTGAAAAACCAAAAAATGGTTTTTGCAAGCGGCTCTGTGGGAGGCATTGCCAAAGAATGGAAATACAAGGACATCATGTCCTTTCTTTTGCCTCACCTGCAGCCAACAATGTCTGTATGACATGATCTAACAGTGATAACAGTATTCAATATTCCTTTAATCTAATATTATTACCATTACATAAAAATAACATTTGCCTTTTTTGTGTTCTTTTTCTATATAGTTCAAAAAACAACATCAGTGCTCCTCCAGCTGACGAGGAGAGGTCCCCAACACCACTTTCCTTTTGTGGCTCAGATGAGCAGGCCAGCACCAGTGCATCTGTGAGACCACCATCACTAACAGCACAAAAACAAACCCACTACTTCTGGGGAGAGGAACAGGCCCCAAAGGTCCTGCAACCAAAGGCAGACGTGCTGATACCAGGAGGGGCAACCAGCCGGCAGCTACAGACATGGAAGAGCAACTCCTTTCTGCTCTGCAAGATCCAAAACGTGAAACAGAGCTCGATGAGTCATATCATTTTACCCTCAGCCTTGTCTCTCTTCTCAGTAAACTCGATCATGACAAGAGGCAGCAAGCCAAAATTGGGATTTTGAATTTGCTGCTGAACCTTGACAGCAGCACTACACCCCAGCAGTCACCCACACAACCTGTGTGTCAACCTGCCCCAACTCTGCCCACCCCCACTTTAAGACGCCCTAGGCCAGTTAACGTTTTACTGGTGCAGTGTTATCTCTTCTCTGTTGGCTGAAGCTAAAAATAGGTAGGCTAGGACAACAACAACAATAGGTAAACTTCATTAACAAAGCACTTTCTATACAGATAGCAAATCTAATGGAAACACTAAATAAATTAAGAGCATTAAGATATAAACAGGCTACTTACCCATGGTAGAGAGACGAATCCAGAAAGTCCACCATTCTTGTACTCTTTCGTTGGGAACAATGACCTTTTGTGTGTTTGTTGTTGTGTTTATAACACATACCTTTAACTGCGGCCTAGCGCGATTATGTAATTATCGCGAGAACTCCTCGGTCTTGCGGCTCTAGTCGTCCATGGCAGACTCAAAACGCAACCGGTGGGGGTATCCGGACGGCGGATGGTGGAGCAAAACCGGACCAGAGCCGTAATACGGCGGACACGTCTCTGGTGGAATCTTAGGGTCAGCGGTGGAATGAACTCCCAACCAATGTCTGGACAGCAGAGTCACTCGCCATCTTCTGCAATAGACTCAAGACTCACTTGTTCAGACATCAAGAACTTATGGACTCTTGGAAGAATAGCCCAACTGGGCTGAAAGAGATCCAAATAAACAAACAAACAAACTCGACCCCGCATAGCATGAATCAAAATTTCAGCATATCTTAGACTGTTTCGGAAAACCAGTTGCTAGAAATTACATGAACTATTCTTGTTGCATCTTTTTCATTTGTCATTAGTTTTTATTGTGTATCAATATCAAATTATTACAAAATAGATTTGATTTCCCTTTCTTCATTTGAAGGCAAGCATTACAACAACAATTATTATACAAAAAAAAGGTATCACATGACGTATTAGTTACATCTCAACCTCCATTTAAAAGAATAAATTCAACATGCTTTCTTTTGATGGGTTGTACATCCCTGATTGGTCAGTTTCCTTCTTATTGCTGCAAATAAAATCAGCACAAAACTCATAAAGCCAATAAATAAAGTACAAACCAGATATGAGAAACAGCTCCATATCTGTCCACAGCTTTGTGTCAGTGGCCAGTGGAGGCTGCCGGCTGCAGCTATATCTGCTCCATATCTTGTCTGCTGGCCACAGTCTTAAATCTACAACGTTCTGTTGAGCACAGCTTTGCTAACCTCAGACAGCCACCTCTGTGGCACTGCTATCACTCATTGTGTGTGTGTGTGTGTATGTGTGTGTGTGTGTGTGACCAGACCATACCCCAGATAACCTGATGTTATTGATGCTCAAGACCACAAAGCCACTGCTATCTGCATGTGCTGCATAACATGGGCACACACACAGTAAGGGCATATTAGCAGCCTGCTCAGGTCTATCAGATTTTGTCAGATGGCCTCCTCTCCTCTCCTCTCCTCTCCTCTCCTCTCCTCTCCTCTCCTCTCCTCTCCTCTCCTCTCCTCTCAGTGCCTTCTTTCCTACTCACTTCTCTCCTTTTTCATTTTTTATTTCTCTTAACCCCTTCTCTCTACCTTCAGTCTCCCCTCCAGGTTGTCACCACAAATTTAGTTCCTTCTCCTCTTTCTTCCATTCATGCATCCCCTTCTCATTTTTCCTTCTCCTTTGTACCATCCCTTCATCTCCTCTGCAGGGTCTTCATAATCCTTTTTCCTCTCTTTCCTCCTCTTCTCTTTCCCTCTGGCTCTCCTCCCCTCCTCTGTCTCTCCTGCCCATTTATCTAAATCTGTGCTCTCCTTAACCACTTCTTATCAGAAGTGGCGGTCGCTCTCCATCCTAAACGCACTGCTCCAGATTTTAATTTTCTTTAGATTAATGTCCTCCTCTCTTAATGCCGTCAGCCTTCAGCTATCTGGCTCCCTGATGTCTATCAGCTTGCACACACACAAGTGCATGCACACACACACACACACACACACACACACACACACACACACACACACACACACACACACACACACACACACACACACACACAGAGAGACACAGTGATACAACCAGCAGACTGGGAAAATGGAATGGAACAATTTTCTCAAATTTCCTGTAAATTACAAAGTCTAAGAGTTCTCTGCTAAAGTGGAAATTAAACCAACAGAAAAACCAGCTGTGAAATCTTTCATTACAGCAGGGCTGACTGAACACAACAAAGTAACTCAGAGCACAGCAGATCAAACAAAAGAAAACAGATCAAATATGACCGGAGAAAGATTAAACAAGCAGGCTGAGACCTAGGGCCCCTAACTACCAACAGACCTGCATAAACATATCAATAATCTCAGATATGTTGATATCCGACATTGATGTCATCTGTCATTTTACACACACATTTGCAAAGAGGGGCTTTGATTTTGTCATTGTACTGTCCTTGGTTTTTTTAAACTGTGGTTGGTTGTTGATAAGGCTGATTGGCTGAGAAAAGAAAAGACAGGAGGAAGAATGAAGCAAAAGAGAGGGTTATTACAGTTTTTCTTGATTGTTTACACACATTTTCTGAAAGCATGCCTCATGCTCTCAGAACTCTACACACAAATCAAAAATCACACACACAACGGGCAATACCCCTCAATTCTCCTGCAAAATGAAACTTTACATTCAAAACAATGTAATTTCTTCTCAAAATGGTATTTTGTTTTCAAATGACACACACAAACACTCAAATGAACAGACATTTATAAGAACCAGTTGAATACTGATGTGCTCAATGTAAAACACTATGATGAATGGAAAACACTTCTTCTTCATTCATCATAATGATTTAGGCTTTTTTTGTTCAGTTACACTTACTATAGTCAGTACATACATAAGTGTGTTGTAAAATATTTGAGAATATTGTTTTTATACTCAGAAAACACAAATACACGGTACCAGATATATTTTATTTTTCCCACAAACACAATGTACACAGTGTACATCCCAACTAACACAAAGTGCATATACAACAATACATACAAAACAACAGAAGAATTTACTGTACACAGTTACAGTAAAAAAAACAAACAAACAAACAAAAAAAAAACCCAACATGCTCTCCTCTGTTTCAGTCTGGCCACAGCACCTCATCCACATCACAAGCAATGTTTTCCCTGGCCAAGCAGCGGGGGAAATATCACCTAGCATGGTGAATCCAGCCATGAAAAGCACCAACTGCTCTATATCCACATGCGTCTTCCATAGCTTGGAGAAGGGGTATACGCATTTGTGGATTTCGGTCATACACTTTCCATCTCCAGGCAGAAAAAAAATTCTCAATAGGATTGAGGAATGGAGAATATGGAGGGAGATAAACAAGTATAAAGCGTGGGTGGGCAGTGAACCAGTTATGAACCAGAACAGCCTAGTGGAAGCTTACATTGTCCCAAATGACAACGTACCTGAACTGATCTGGTGGAATGAGTGTGTTGTGTAGGGTGTCCAGGTGTTTGCCCATGTGATGAGTCAGTGTGCATAGTAGGACAGTTTATCTTCTTCGTCTTTTTCACGTATTGTGCTGCTTTCTGTCAGTCAGTCTCACATTGATGATCGCCATGGCTTCGGTGCAGCAAAAAAAATAAAAAGTACGACTTGAAATTCAAACTTTCTGTCGTAAAATATGCAGAGGAAAACTCAGGAGAAGCAGCCGCTAGACGTTTCTCTGTCGACCAGAAGAGAGTGAGAGATTGGCGAAAAAATCAAATGGAGCTTCAGCGTCTGTCCGAGGAGGACAGCAGCAGGGCCAGGCTGCCTGCTGGAGGGAGGAAGAAGGCTAGCGAGGAGCCTGAGATAAACATGCGGGAATTAGTTATCAGCAAACGGGCACGCCACGAGAGAATGTCCCGCAAAATGATCAGGGCGATGGAGAAACAAATGTACGTCACCGTGAGTAAGATGAGGAGTTTGCAGCGAGTGCTGGTTGGCTGAATCTTTTCCTCCGCCGCAACAACTTCACTTGCAGAAGGATGCCAGAGAATTCACCGAAAAGCTGGCGAATTAATCCCGGATTTTTGAGAGGAAGGAATTAAACACCTGTACCAAATTGCCGCCTGGTCTGTTCAGTGATTGAAACAAATAAACGGTAATGATAAAAATTCCGGATTCCGGTCGGTGTGGCTGGCCGCTTTTGAAATATTTTCATCCGGTTTTTTCTTCTGTTTAAAAAAGGATCAGCTATCCATATTGGATTTCAAAAATCACATGCCAAAGCGACAGCGGGTGTTGACTGGCTCTTTTTGACTGTCACCATGGCAACACGTTCTCATATTTGTCAACATTGTGACCGCTGCAGCGACAACCTCACACACACTGAGGTTGTGCTGCAGCTGCGGCCCGTTCATAATAGGAAATCATGTATAATAATATGCACACATTATGTGCGTATTATGTGTGTATTATTGAATTAGTAGCTGAATTACTCCACTATAAAAGTAACTAGTTACCAGGGAAAGTAACTATTGTGTTACTTTTTAAAAAAAGTTTAAATATGAAAGAATAAGAATTTGCATTTTTTTCTAAGCAGGTTTCACAAGCCAATTGCGTAGAGTAGAACTGCATAGACAGGTACCGACACAGAACCTTTAACATTTGTGTCCTTCTTAATAAGCGGCGCTCACGTTAGCCACACCTGGCCTGCTATCATCATCAACAGTGTCAGCAACGTTGTTTTTGGCCACTAGAAGCACGTGCCGTTGAGAGATACTTCATTAGATTAGAGTTGCTTACAACAGACGTGGACAAACACTTCGCACTGGGACATAATGTACACTTCACATGTACGTTCTTGTCTTTTACCTCAAGGAGATTAAAGTAGTGTCTGTACTTCCACTTTGAAAACGCCAACTTTCCCTCTGAACTCATCATTGGTGCAGCTGACCTCTGCTAGTTTGTGTATGTGAGGCAGCTGTGTGCGTGTGTGGTTTGTGTGTAAACTGAACACTGCTTCTGATTGGCTTACAAACTCTTATTCTACCTTAGCCAATCATCATCACTTATGTGGTTGCCTTGCCCCTACCTCCTCCCTCACCAAAGACAAAAAACAGAGCTTTGCAGCTCCTGTGGCTGAGAGCCAAGCCGGATGACAACAGCTTCAATGAGTAGCTTCAGTTTATAACGCACCGCATTTAATTGTTGGTAACGGCGTTGTAACGATGGAAATAGTAATTAGATACCTGTAGACTACCCTTTACTGAAAAAATACAGCATACAAATAATGATAGCAATACGTTCAAAAATAAGTCCATAGCAGTAAAATGGCCTTGACTACCTTAAACCACCCCCCCATCCGAAACTACAGACCCGTATGTCTTCTTTCATTCCTTTCTTAAACCCTGGAATGCACAGTCTACAACCAACTGTCCTCCTATCTTTCACAAAATGACCTCCCTGACCCTAATCAGTGAGGCTTCAGGATTGTTCACTCCACTGAGACGACCCTCCTCACGGTGACTGAGTCACTCGATGCCGCCAAAGCCTCGTGCTGCTTGTCAGTCCTCAATTTGATCAACCACCAAATCCTCCTCTTCACTCTGGCTGAAGTTGGCATTGCTGACTCTGCTCTAACCTGGTTCACATCATACCTGACAAGTTGCATCTTTCAGGTCGCATGGAATGGCTCTTAGTAAACTGGTGTCCCTCAAGGCTCAGTATTAGAACCACTTCTGTTTTCACTACATACTAGATCACTAGTCTCTGCAATCCCTAACCCTCAACCTTAGTAAAACTGAACTCCTCTTCATCCTGGGGAAAGACTGCCCTCGCATCAACCTGTCAGTCGGTGTCACGGTATTGCCTTGATAAACCTGAGCGTTCTCCTCTGCACCCCAGACATCACTGCTGTGGCCCGATCCTGCAGATTTGCCCTCTACAACATCCACAGGATCCGGTCTTTCCTCACTAAGGATGCGACGCAACTCCTGCTCCAAGCGCTGGTCATGTCCCGTCTGGACTATTGTGACTCCCTCTTGGCTGGAATCCCAGCCTCTGTGACTAAACAGTTGCAGCATATCCAAAACGCTGCAGCGGGCCTCATTTACAATTCGCTCTACTACATCTTCAGAGCAAAAAAATCCCACTCAGCGAAGTCACAACTCTTCTCTGTTTTGGCACCTCAGTGGTGGAATGGACTCCTGATAGAAAATGACAGCGGAATCACTCTCTATCTTCCGCAAAAGACTCATGACTCATTTGTTCAGACTTCACCTCGACCCTGCATGGCATGATCCCCCCCCCAAGAAAGGTATATACACTTGTATGTTCTTATCGTTAGCACTTTAATCATAGCACTTGAAGTATCCTTGATAAATAGCAGCTACGATCCTCAGATGAGGGCTTGACAATTGTGTCTATTTTTTTCTTCTTTACTCTATCGAAGGTGATATATCGTGGACCCTGAACCCTGAAATGAAAAAATCTAAATGGCAGCATGTCATTGTAGAAGTAACTAATTACTTTTGTGCTTTTTATGCACAAAAATATATGTATGAAGTAAACATAGTACCAAGTTGTATATGATGGCAATTATCAATTTCATTTCAGTCATTGAATTAGTATTTACTCAGCTAATACATATTTTCACGTATACCCTCTTGTGGTTCCGTGTATTCCTTTGAAGAGATCAGTTTAGTCAGGAACTCACACTTTTAGATATTTGACTGATATTAAGAAATTATTGATTTGATTCAAATTTTCCTCTTCAGAGGTGGTGCCCCTAAAATGAATGCACAATCATTGATATTCCACTACATTTCTTAAAAGAAATGTGTTAAAATTAGACACATAGAGTTTAAAATCTAATTTTAATAATTGCATGTGAAGTGCTCTTGAGTCTAGCACTTGAGACTATTATTTTGTTATGATGTAACTACATAATTACATGTAGGAATAATTATTTTTTAAGAGATCTAGTAGAAGTGAATGTAGCAGTAATACATTCCAATTAAGCCGGCTGAAGAAAAGCTGCAATAAAATTTGCTGGCAATCACTATTAGCAGAGTCTATTACTACACATTAGTAAGCCAAGGACGGACACACACACACACACACACCCAGCCACACACACACACACACACACACACACCCCTATTGTATGCCAAACACTCTTCTGTCTCCTACTCTTAACACACACACACACACACGCACGCACGCACGCACACACACACACACACACACACACACACACACACACACACAGGCCTCTATAATTATTTTAATAGGATTTTCTCTCTATTCAGCCTGAGCTTGTTGCATTAATAACACCATTACAACCTGAATATAACCTCAATATATTACTGCCTGATATCGCTTTGCAACCCACCGCTGTGCTCTGTGTGTGCGTGTGTGTGCATGTTGGGGTTAATAAGCTGCTGTGTGTTTTAGAAGAGGCACTTGGCCCCCCTGCTCTCTCTCTTTGTCTCTGTGTATTGTGTGGCCAGGGGGAGAGAGCGCTGACAACGGCAGAATAGCCTCTGGAGAATAAAATACTGGTCATTGTTTTCTATTAGCTAACTCTCCTCTCTGCGCTCTCTAACCTCATCTCCTCATTTTACATTGAAATGAAATTGGCTAGGGAAATGTGAATAAATGTATGTCCGTCACAGAGAAATACACTCCTTTTATCTGGACTACATATTAAAGTGGCTCCCACCAACACACTCTTCTCTCCAGAATAATGTTTAATTCCCTTAAACATGAGAATTAATTGGTGCAGATCTGCATCTCAATGGGAGAAGCTACATGCTGTGGCCTATCACTGCAGCCTTTCTGCTCCCTGTCACAAACAGCGGCGTCACATCAGAAACCTGTAACTGCAACAAATGTGAAGAAAAGCCAGTTTGGCGTACTGCTGTTGAACTGAATCAGCACAAAAGAGGTGCCAGCTAGCTTCACTTCAGAAGTGGAGAAGTAGCAGTGAAGCTCTGAGGTTTCCATAGGACAGCTGTATAATAGACAGAGCTATTAACTCTGTGGAAATAGCATTATTTTAATATCAGACACTAGCTCTGAGGCTATCATGTGCTTGGATTGTGTGTGTACGCTGTTGTGTAAACAGAAGATAGTGATAGTGCACATTAATTAACATTCAAACATATGTAAATGCACGACAGTTAGCTGAGTGGCTAGTTTTCATTGGCAGTCCCTTTGAATGATGTTAATAGTAATCTTAAAATTAATAAAAATAATACAACACATACAATAGTAAAAAAAAAAAATCTACACTTTATTCTCTTCATCCTACACTCTGATATACATAATATAGTTAAATAACACAATCCATCCATCCATCCATCTTCTTCCGCATTATCCGAGGCCGGGTCGCGGGGGCAGCTGCCTGAGCAGGGACAACCAGACTTTCCTCTCCCCGGACACTTCCTCCAGCTCCTCCGGGAGGATCCCAAGGCGTTCCCAGGCCAGCCGAGCAACACAGTCTCTCCAGCATGTCCTGGGTCTTCCTCGGGGTCTCCTCCCGGCCGGACATGCAAGGAACGTCTCCCAAGGGAGGCGTCCCGTGGGCATCCGAAACAGATGCTCCTCTCGATGTGGACTTAAAACAAACGGAACGGTAAATCAAGAGCTTTGCCTTTTGGCTCAGCTCTCTCTTCACCATGACAGACCGATACAACGACTGCATTACTGCGGTCGCTGCACCGATCCACCTGTCAATCTCACGCTCCATCCTTCCCTCACTCGTGAACAAGACCCCAAGATACTTAAACTCCTCCACTTGAGACAGGAGCTCTCCCCCAACCTGGAGGGAGCAAGCCACCTTTTTCCAGTCGAGAACCATGGCCTCGGACTTGGAGGTGCTGATTCTCATCCCAGCCACTAAACACTCGGCTGCAAACCGCCCCAGGACATGTTGGAGGTCCTGGTTCGAAGGAGCCAACAAGACCACATCAGCTGCGAAAAGCAAAGATGAGATCCAGTGGCTCCTGAACCAGAGCCCCTCCGGCCCGTGGCTGTGTCTAGAAATTCTGTCTATAAAAATACTGAACAGAACCGGTGACAAAGGGCAGCCCTGCCGGAGTCCAACATGCACTTTGAACAGGTCTGACTTACTGCCAGCAATGTGAACCAAGCTCCTGCTCTGTTCGTACAGGGACCGTACAGCCCTTAGCAGAGGGCCTCTGACCCTTTTTGAATAGGGGGACCACCACCCTGGTCTGCCAGTCCAGAGGCACTGTCCCCGACTGCCACACGATGCTGCAGAGGCGTGTCAGCCAAGACAGCCCCACAACATCCAGAGACTTGAGGTACTCAGGGTGGATCTCATCCATCCCTGGTGCCTTGGCACTGAGGAGCTTCCGGACTACCTCAGTGACTTCGGCTTGAGTGATGAATGAGTCAACCTCTGAGTCTCCAGCCTCTGCTTCCTCTATGGAAGGCGTGTCAGTGGGATTGAGGAGATCCTCGAAGTATTTCTTCCACCCCCTGACAATGTCCCCAGTCGAGGTCAACAGCTCCCCACCTCCACTGTAAACAGTGTTGGTGGAGGACTGCTTCCCCCTCCTGAGACGCCGGATGGTTTGCCAGAATTTCTTCAAGGCCGACCGATAATCCTCCTCCATGACCTCCCCGAACTTTTCCCAGACCCGAGTTTGTGCTTCCGCGACGGCCCGTGCTGCTGCACGCTTGGCCTGCCGGTACCCATCAGCTGCCTCAGGAGTTCCCCGAGCCAACCAGGCTCGATAGGACTCCTTCTTGGTGATGCATGGATCAAAGGTAGGCCTATATCCAAATCTGTGGATTGGGTGGTCTAGGTCATAAAACTAAACATTATGAATAATATCAGGTGGGCTGCTGGTGGGTGAAATAATACACGTCATTAATGAGGAAAACATCACATTATCTAAACTATAAGAAATGGTATAAGTGCTCCTCTCTGTGAACAGAGCTGTGTACAATTACGCATTGTTTAACTTTTGGTTTTGGTTCTGTGTTATTATTTAGAAAATTATAGATAATGGCATTTTTGACAATTTCAAATTCAAACGTCTCTACATCCGTTAAAGCTGACTGCCTTCATCAGAAATGTGACTCAAGACAGTTGTTATTACTTAGTTGTTAGCTTTTACAATGTTGGCATTCTTTTCATCTGGTTGGTCAAGGAAGTTGAATATTGCCTATTCTTCACTCCTTTAGTACATTTTTCAGATATGGGGTCTGTAACATTGCTATCTTCATTTGTTTTAGTTCTGTTATGGCCATGAGAGGACTGGTGACAGACAGAGCCACGATGCCCATACCACACTTGGCACCAAATGCACAAGAGGAAGCAGAGTCAGAGTTTGAGAACAACTAGTTAAAAAGTTAAAGTAAGTATTAACAATATTTTTTGTTCTCTCATAGGCTTTATCATGGATAACAGACTTGAATCTCTGGAAATACTGTCAAATAGTGGCATTGTGATATCTGATGAAACCATTAGTACCAAATGCTGCCACTCATGTTTTAATGTTAAAAAACAAATGATCAAAAACAACAAACAACCACATATTATTCCAAATTAAATGAACACATTGTTTTGGGATTCATGCATTTCTTTTATGATGTGTAAACATTGGGGTTTTCGCCACAGCTCACAAAGAGATATAAGTGTATCACGGAATGAACTACTACGTCCAGGAATATTGCATTACATGTCCATCCATATCTCATAGTAATACAACGTAATTACAGCTGCCAGTTCTTCAGCTGTAGTTTAATAGCCTGGCTGTCACCCTGAACCAAAACGTATTCTTAAATGCCTTCCTGCTTAAATAAAGGTTGGATCAAAGGAGACAAATTAGAGCAAAAAGTTAAATTAAAAGGAGAAAATAATAAAGTTATTCATTGGTGAGTTGTCAGTGTTGATCATCTCCTTTAACTGCACTTCCGTTGTCTTGATTCATTATCACTGCAATAATCCCACTATCACAGCCTCGTCAAAAGACATTATCTACCTGGAATGACATTATCACTGTCGACTTCAATGACATTAGCATGTCAGCTTGACTGAGAGGCGTGCAGCCAATCCAACGCATGGCTGCATCGTGAGGAGCCTCAGACAACCAATCAGCTGTCAGAGCCACAGATGTCTCCTCCTCTTAGGCCGATGAGCATTCAGATCCTGAACACAGATGAGCTCAACACCAGGCCACTAAGACCTGTTCATATATTAATATGCAATGCTTCCTTGGGTTAGTCAGTTTGTCTTACAACAAGACTTGCATGCTCACATTGAAACAGTTCCTTCTGTATTTCCCTCTGGTTATACTGGTCTTTAAAAGATCTCTTCGTGACAGGCTTTGGATGAGATACAGTACAAAATCCACAGTCCTTGTTCCATGAAAAATATTTTCAAACGTTTCTCTGAAGTCAATACAAGGCTTCAGTTAATCAAATTAAGTGGGTATCTTCCTAACTCAGACAATGTCTCTGTGTTGAGTTGTAATGGCAGAGTTTTTGGTAGATTTTTCTTTTTTGGACAGCCAATCTGGTCATTATTTAACAGCATTCTGGACATTTAGAATCACTACAGGGCATATATTTTAAATAGCCATTTCATGCCTTTGTTTAAACGGCAATATACACACAAACACTATGATCCACTATGACCTTGCCTACCCCACTCTCATTTGTCTATTCTGTCCAACCTTTCCTGCTGCATTGATGAGCTTGGTGGACCAGTGGAGAAGAGCCATGGGTGCTAGTTGCCCAGGCAAAGTCTAACATTTACAAGAGGTGTGACACTACAACTTTTATTGAAAAAATAAGTATATTCTAACTTTAATGTAAGTCCAAAAGCTGCATAAAACATGAGGTGAGCATGCCGTGTACACTGTCAAAACAGGAAAACAATAGCTGGACAACCAGTCTTCATATGATTTGCTGCTGAGTTAAACGTCTTCTGCCGCTCGTGCAACAAACATGGTTTTTGTCACATCTTCAGTTTCTTGAGGAGCAGGAGTTTGACACTCTTCTACTGTCCTGCTGACCTCGACTGCAGCACTGCTTGTTTGCTTTATAAAACTGGTTCAGGGATTTCTGCTTAGTCCTCGACATCTCGGATATTTTTTCAGGAAGAAATTGCCGGCAGTGCACTGTGGAGCTGATGCATCGCTTGTTTCCTTGGCCATCTGACTGCCTGCTCGCTTGCCCTCTGCACTTTTGGCCACACTGAGTCAAACCATGCCACGCTGTTTTACTTTTCCACCTCCAGTTTTCCTACGCTGTGTCAAACCGAACTGTACCTGAGAAGGACCCTTTCCTGAGTGGGGCTAAAGCACACCCACCCCACTCCAAGTAGCCTCCCTTCTCCCTCACATGCAACTCTGTGTTGTGATACTCAACTCATGTCTGTCCAGGAAATATGTACACGTGTTAAAAAGTCTGTTTGTGTTCAGCACTGAGTAGTATTGTATCTCATGGCTGAATCTCTCCTTATCCCTGTTTGTTCTTCCAGATAGCATTATTGCAGATTGCTTTATTTTACTATTTTTATCATGTTTGCTTTCAGCACAGTCACCTAAGTTACTACAAATGAAAACCCAACTATTCCTAATTTTGCAAATCCCTGCTGTGCTAGGCAGATGTAATGAGTCAAACAAAGTCCAGCTGAGTCAGCATGCTTAAGGAAATGTCCCACTAGGTTGTTCAAAATATTTTTTGGAACAACATCATCCGTTGCCACAATATATTTATGTCTACTGGTGAACACCAATATAGCACCAGGTACAGTCAGCCAAGCCAAGCCACATGTTTTCTCCTGCTTACAGTCTTTATGGTACACTAGACTAATCATGTCCTGTCTCCAGCTCTGTACCTCTTATGTAATTAATGGTATTATTCTTATTTCAATACGGTAAACAAACAAGCATCCAAAATGTTGCACTATTCTTTAAAGAGTGCTTTCTGGCTAATTCTTAAACTTCTGCTTCTTTCAGTAGCGTCTCAGCTTTTGGGAGCTTCTCCTTACTTTCCTCAAGTCGGTGTCTTTTCAATGTAATATGACTACATTCAGGCAGATAATGATTCACTCTTACTCGTAAAATTCACTTGCCTTTTTAGTGTTAAATCCTCAAGACAAAAGCTGCTGTAACAATAAGCTGAACTTGTATCTTTTTACTGCTGGTTCTCCTACAGCATGATATAGATTTCACATCAAAAGATACACATACAGTAGGTCCACAGTATGAAATGAAAAGTCTTAAAAGTGTATCTTACACATGTATTGTGGAGGGGAGATAGAGATGAATACACAGTCAGACAGATTTTTTTATTTGTTCTCTGGTTTAATTGTAATGAAAATTGTTAAAATCACAAGAATCGAATGATTAAGAAGGTAAAAGTGTGTCTTGCTCTGTGAAAATGTCCCATTAGTTGCCTGCTGGCTTTCATCTCAGCACACTGATGTCTAACTAATGTCAAAGTCAGCAGGTGGTGAAATCTGAAAAAAATTAGCAAATTGTTGTGATCATGGTTCATATTTAGCGTGTAATATAATCTCAAGGAGTGTACTGCTGGTGGGTCGCACATTGCTAAACCGTTTAAAGCATTGATTTGTGGATTTTGCATGTCTGCTGAACATTTTATTCTGTTGGACCAACAGATGATGCACAGATTTGGCTAGAATGTGGTTAAAATTGGAGGATAACAATTGTTTACAGGGTGCTTCTTTTTAGATTTTTTATTTTTTTTTTGCAACTCGTTGTAGGAGCTTAAATGCAATACAGTTCCTCTCAAAATAAATACAATATATAGCAGTGCCCATCAAGAGTAACAAAAACATTGTTTGAATTGTTGAGATTTTGGGTTACTGCTCACTGGCCCAAGGCAGCTTGAGTGGAGCTCAGGATGGCCATGAAAGTGCTAATAAAGCATTAGAATGAAAAAAATAGTAATAACCTCCTTCTGGCTGAATCCCATAGAGGCTGTTAACATTTAGAATCAACATCTCTGTTACACTTAAGGGGAAAATTTGATGAGGACCCAAACACAGGCACACACATGGGAGGCAGGAAATAGGGGATCAAAAAACTTTATCAACCAAGGCGGAAGTACAAATAAAACCAAGGGAACCAGAAAAAACAAAAACGGGTAAAAAGAACAAAAGCCAAAGTAGCAAAAAGCTAAACAAATTGCAAATTAATGAAGAGCAAGAGAAATCAGAAACATACCAGGGTGAGACATGAGGAGACGCTGGAGGGACACTGGAGCAGACTGCTGGGTGGCAACATCAGAAAGGCAGGCCAAGACGGAGTGATAGGGAAACATCACAGAGCAAACTGACAAACACATGAGGGATAACAAAGACTATATACACAGACACACTAACAAGGGAATTAGGAAAAGGTGAGGTGAGTGAGGAGGGAAGAGTACAGGTGAGGCAACAAATGGAAAAACACTGAGAGGGGAAAAACACCCAGGAGAAACTGAAAAGCAAGATGAGACACACAAGGGTATGGTTTTAAAATAAAACAATAAAACCCAGGATCATGACAATCTCTCCTGAGCGATCAGATCACCAGTTGTGAACACCACCAAGAGGATGCAACTTTGCTACAATAAATTCTAAATTATTTATGCCTTCTTGTAAATTCAGAATTAAATGCAATGCTGTCTGCTTCTGTGTCTGTCTGTAATGTCTTACTTCCCAACATTTAACGGTTTAGCATTTTACACAATTTATGAGAATTGACGCCTCTTTGACGCCTATGGAGAAAGTCCCCAGACTCCCTTCAAAAATTGCTAAATTTTGTGAGTTGAAGAGAAACTGTATAAACTTTGTGAAACTCTATCTGCAACAAATTCTTTGCTATTCTGGCCTTCCCTTTATTACCACACTTTATACATGAAGAGAAATGGAACTGTTTATTATGTGGATGTAAAGGCCTCATATAAGCCTTGGTCCAGCCCTGTGACGTTTGTAATGTTTGCTTATTTTATCACTTTCGTTCCATCAAGTTAAGTTTTTTTCACCATTAAAAGCCTGTTTCTATTAATGTTAAGATCATCATTTTCTTAAAAAGGTCAGTAATGACTGATGTACCCTTCCAAGCCTCTAAACTACAAAGTAACAGGAATCCCCCCCTGCATGGATTATGTGGCTGGTTGCAGAAGTTACCTTATGTAATGAGCCTCAGAGCCAGTGTGGCAGAGCCTGACAAAGCCGATGCTGTAACGTTTTAACAAGGCAAAGCTTCAGGTCAGGGCCAGAGTGGGTTTGCAGGGGCACCAATTCACTCAAGTGTGCAAATCAATAAAGAAAGAGAGAGAATATATAATAATGGAACAAATGAAAGGGACTTCACAGCATTGCCATGGCTGCATCAGGATAGTGACTATCTGGAGGGGAGCAGGATACTGGTGCTTTAAGTAATAGACTTAGCCCTGATATGCTATTCCAGTTAATAGGCTAATCCAGTCCACTGCCTGCTCTTGCCAGGTAATAGCCCTATCCCTGCCACAGCCTTTTCACAGAGATAATAAACGAGCATGGTGATGGGCTGTATATTCCTCCTCAGCCTGATAAGACGCCGGCAGCGAAATGAAATTCTGCTTTTGCTGAAACATGATGATTTATGGATTGGGAGCACAGCACTGGTGGCCTGCACTGTGTCCACAAGCGCTCATATCTGTGTGTGTTAGTGTGAGTGTATGTGTTCCTGTGTGGAAAGCCACAGGGATATGTCTACGTGCATGTGGTGTATGCATGTGTGTATGTGCTAACAAAATGCAGCATGTCCATTGTGTAAGTGTGTATGTGATTGTAATGTAAAGCAGTGTGTGCAGTTAGTTAATTTAATCCTGCTTACACTATCTGAGTGTGACTTTAATTCCCTTCTTCCACTGAATCACAATAATAAATCCACTTTATAGTTTATTCCATTGAATCACTTCAATAAACACACACGTTCAGTGGAAGGTCAGATGACTAATCTCTTTACAGCACACTGCTAAGACTCAGACCTGCTACTGCCACTACTACTACTACTACTACTAAGTGCCGTATCTTACGCAACTTGCAGGCTTTTAAACTATGTTTGGGGGTGGCCTTACAGAGTTGTTATGTGGTTTGCTAGGGCAACAATGGTTTTTAGGCTGTCTGGGGAAGGTACTGCATTGTAGGTGGGTGATAAGTAATGTCGTAGGCCACCTCTCCTGTTCAAAGACTGCCATTCCAGTTTGACATATGTCGCAGAACAGAGCTGTATTATATTCTGCTCTGGTTTAAGTGGGCCTGTCGTGTTTTGCCTTCTCAACTGCTCTGCCATCAATAGCCAATCTGTGCATGTGGACATTCTGTAAAGACAGGTAGTCCTTTTGGCTCTCCCTCTGACGTCGAAAGCGCACCTTACTTCCTGTGCACCCGATTTCTGCCACTTTCGCAGGTATGAGAGCAGTCTCTGTATTGTTTGTGCTTTAGTTTAGCCATTTTCTTATTGTGTTGTTTATAGTAGTTACTTATGATTTTGTAGATCTCCCCTGTTGTGGACCCTCCCCCCTCTTTCAGAGGTGACTCTCTCACTGTTTGCTGCTGGTAGGTCCACCTATAACTTGTGCTGGGATATTATTATGTTGTGTGTAGTAGCTAAACGTCTGTTGTTTGAGGAAATGCTCATAGTGGCAGAATAAGCAGATTGGCTCTCGTCCGCTCTTCTCCCCAGGCTCACGGGAGCTGTCAGATCAGGACTGTGGGTCTGTGTTGGTGTTTAACATCCTTACTGGGGAGTTGTGAAGGCTACTCTGGCTCGTGCTGCAACTACACTGCTGCTTTGCTTACCATTGGCTTTGACTACAGTTGGCTTATGATTTCTGGCCTTTTCTTGCAGAGTGTGTTTTGTGAGTGGGGCTTAACGTATTTCAGTTACTTTGTCCGTGATTGTTATTAATTTGTTTGTATCTTCCATGGGTGATTATTTTGCGTAGTTTATTTACTTCATTTTGTTCCTGAATTAATTGTTGTGTAGTTTCTGTTTACTTTCTTTATCCTATTTCTTTTGTTATTTTACACACACACACACACACACACACACACACAGCGCAGTAAGAAAAGCAGCAGAACGTTTAGACCCCAGCAGCACTATTTTCAACACATTTTCAGCTCTTCATATATGGTGTATGTGTGTGTCAATGAGTGTGTGTAAAATGTTGTGGGGTGAGGGCACCGTCACTCAATTGACCTCTGGGTCAAACCACTTGAACTCTGACCTCCCTGAGGCTCGCCCTCACTCACATGCACCCACCCAGACAGAGAGAGACCAAGAACAAGGTGACTATACTGTGGATGTTGTTCCTTCAACCCTTCATTCATCAAATGATCTGTTCTTTTACCCATGTAAAAGAACTGTAACAAAATAGTACACCAACTCAAAGAACAGCAGTATTGGAAGTTATTTATTTATTTATGTATTTATTTATTTATTTATTTATGTTGTTTATTTCGGGCATGTCAATTCATCATCATCACATTTCATCATTGTTCAAATAATACAATACACATGGCCGAAAGGGAAAAGCGGGAGAAGCCAAAGCTTATCTAGTCCCGCCCCCATTACCCACAGGATAAAGTCTTCATCCTAATCTTTTCTTATCTTTTGCATTTTACATTTTTACCTAACAATTTCTTTTACTGTTAGTAAAAAGTTAGAGCCTTGTGTAAGCACCCTACATACAAAAAAAGAGAGGGCAGATTAAATCTCATGTTTCTGGCTCACAGCAAGCTTGTTTTCAAGGGTTAGGAGGCACTGGCATACAAGTATACTCAATAAAATTAAAATAACCAAATGTAAAAAGGAAAATGTCACTGGTGAAGTGGACATTTTCACATGGGAAATTTACAGTTTCAAATGTGAATTACCAGTGTTCATATGTGATGGGCTTTATCTCACATGTGGATAGGAAACATACAGAATATGAACTCCTGTGAAAATTGCTACCTTACATGTGATTTTCATGTTTTCACGTGATTTACTATTTTCCTTTATAAATCACATATATTTGTATTTATATGCTGTACATATCCTTTACAAGTGTATGCAAACTTCTGACCAAGGCTGTGTATAATTTATGCTCTCATGAACTTTTGATGTTTGATGAATGTTTTCATGTTTGTGTCCTGATCCTGCAAAAATTCTGTTTTCTTCACAAGCTTTAGCTTTTATGGTTGGAAGTTACATTTAACTTGAAATAAAGAATGGATATTATAACATCTGTGTCAGAGTCATGGCACTGCTGAGCTGTGTCCAGTGGCTTTGAGTGATTTAAATGCAGTTATACTACCTCAATTTTACCCCATCTAGTGCTGAGAAGTGGTTACTACTACTGTACACTATGTCCATTAGGGTACAGTATGTACTGTAAATAATGTTGTTGCACTACATGGAGGAATAAGTTGTTGATTATTTCTTCCTTTCATGCTCCCTTAAAACAACTGTTTTTGCTTATTACCACGTAACGACCACATAACAAGTCCACACTTAGATTCTGTCCCGTAGCCTTTGTTGCATGTCATACCCATCTTATCTGACCTATACTATTAGCTTCCCTACAAAGCTAAAATGCCAAATGAGACATCTTGTACACAGTTATGTTTTTAAATATATATATATTTTTTTTTTTCAGCACTTACTCTTTTTTAATATATCGATATTTGCTTCAAAAGCATGCAGTCTTGTTGTAGTGTCTGCCAGGGAAGAATGTCTATTGTGGCTTTTGGCTTCCTCTTTAAAGGTCACATTCTACAGATAGCTGGACCAGCACCTTACTTGCTTTTATGGAAGCAGTGAGCAAGCTTTGCAGTGATCAATGTGTGAAAAAACAAACAACCTCTGTCATTTGGTGTTTAAGTCTCAGCCAATAATTGTAATCATACTCAAAGCAAATGAAATACATAATAAAATACATTGATTTGTTTTGCTTTGTTTTCACATTTATTCACAGAAGCAGATTCCAATAGATTTGTCAGGTGTGACATCATTGTTTTGCAAAAATGAAAACATTTAAATAAAAAGGCTGCAGGTCAACATCATAGGATCTACATGCCCATCTTGGTAAATCAGACATTCAAGGTAAACCTCCAACTCTCTTCTTAAAAAAATTGTGTGCTATTGTCTTTATCAGATAAGTTAAGGAACACATTTGTGAGTGATTATTAATATTATTTTTCAAGTAAATTTCACTTTAAATATATTTTCATTTCATGTATAGACAAATTACAGGAGTTGTCAATTTCTGGCCAGTGATTTACCGGATCATTTTTCTCAGAACAGCTTCATTGCTTCATGTCATATATTCTGCATGAGTATGAAACTGGCAACACGTTCTGACTACCAATTCATAAAATATAGCACTTTTATTTCAAACATGTGAATAGTATATTACACTTGAAGCACTAGATGATAAAACCCTTTGTATGTTTGAAACGGAGTAGGAAGAAGCATTAGCTTATTAATTCCTACCCCTTCTCCATTCAGTACCTAGTACTATAGGTTATCTTACTTCCTGTGTTCCTTTTTTTTTAATACTCTCAACAAAAACAAACAATCACCAACAAACAACGGCACCATAACTGCTTGTGTCAAAATAAATAACATAAATGACAAGTATGGCAAAATGTGAGAACCCTAGTGTTAGTCATACCCCTCTTCTTCCCTGTACCTTGTAAATACCATCTGTTTGTACCGCTGTTTGAATTTGTTCATGGTTGGACATTGTCTGAGCTCCTCCGCTAGTCTGTTCCACAGTTTCACTCCACATATTGAAATGCCAAAGGTTTTTAAAGTTGAGCGTGCATACAGATGTTTTAGATTCAGTTTTCCCCTCAGATTATATCCCCCTTCTCTCGGAAAAAAACATGCTTGAATATTTACTGGTAGTATGTTGTTTGTTGCCCTGTACATGATTTGTGCTGTTTGGAAGTGTACCAGATCAGTGAGTTTCAGTATTCTCGATTTTGAGAATAAATTCAAAATATGACATTTTTGCAACTGAACTGCTCCGTGGTCTGGCAATAATACAACGTCCATCTAGACAAACTGACAAACAGTTCACACATGATGACATATTCTGACTTTTGGACTGTAGAAAAATATTTTGGGGTGAAATAACTAACTTAAGTCACATCATGGGATGGAGGTGATGTAAGTACGTTGCTCATGTGATGTAAGCTTCATCATTTACATGTCAACTTACTTACATAACTTAGAAACAAATCTCTCTTGCTTCTTGGACATGACACAAACCATAGTCATTGGAAGAAAAGTCCAGTGGATGACTCATCCAACCATCCTGCATCCATCTACTGTGTGCCGGGCTGGACTTTTATTGCTCTTTATACTACTGCATCTTAGGGGCCCTTCAAGAAATGACTCTAGAGGGGTAACTACAACGTCAAACTCAGAAGCATAGGCCCACTGATCAGGCTGTTGTATTTGATGCGTTGGGAGTGAAAACGGGCTTGAATGTGGAGGGATGAACCTGACCACCATACCAACAGTCCCACAGTTGATCTGTTGGGTTGAAATCTTGTATGTGTTATGTGTCTCAAATCATTTTTTTCAGGGTTTTCCTTTAATTTCCCTTTCGTTTGTCACCCGCATCCTCATAATAGATTCGTAAAGAATCAGTCTGACAGCTGATTGCTTGGACTGTATTCCTGCTTCCTCTTCCTGTGCTCACTGACTTTTAGTCTCACCTCCTCATTACTCCTCAGTTTGAACTGATGACCCTCCAGGTGCGCTGCTGAACCACTAAACCCACAACAGTCATCACACACTCTCTAATTCAACTCCCTCCTTCTCTCCTCCTTCTCTCCATTTCCCATCCTCTTCCTCTCCATGACTTGCTTCACTCTAGCCCCTCAGCTTCTTTTTCTCCTTCCACCCCCCCAACCCCCCTTTTCGCTGTCGCTGTTGGCAGCCTATTTAAATGCTCCATTGGAGAAGGATTAAGGTTTATGCAAGGTCAGTGTGGGATGTGATAATTATAATCACAGCTTTTTGCCTGGCCAATGACGGCCATTTGTTATTCTCAGCTCACTGGCTTCAGAAGCCCCTGGGGGGGAGCTGGTAGGAGGTGTTGACAAGAGGCTGGCTGATTTACTGGGCCGCCTCCTCCCCCCGTCTCTCCCAACACAGAGCTGCCTTTGCATGTTTCTCCCCTCTGTCTCCTTCTCCTCCTTTTTGTATCCTTCTCTTCTCTCCAAGTTCTTTCTTTTTGTACAGTATATCCATTGCTCTGTCTCCTCATCTACACCTCTATTTTCAACCGACCTTCATTCTATTTATTCAATGCTATTTCTGCTCTATATGGAAGCTACTGGACCTCTGAAGGAAGACAATGAAATAGGAGATGTATGAATAAATAAAGTCATCAACAGTGATGTTTTGATTGTTATTGACACAGTTGATGGAGGAAATCAAAGAACATTAAAACCATAGTGTCTGATTCGGACAGTTTTCATCAAAAAATTAACACATATATTCCGATGTCATTCAGAGATAACCTGCTAAGAAATCATAAGAAGTCAGCCCGGTCGCCAGATTACACTCTTGACAATGCATGTTTCAGCAAACAACAGATATATTCACTTTTGTTACAGTACCACATTTCTGGTAGCCTTTTACAATTAACAATCTACCAGATGATTTCAAAATAATATGTGATCTCTCCCAAATTGGGATGATGTTCTCATTTTCCTTTCTCACTATAAGGTTTATGTACAGTACACAGGCTAATGCCCTTTAGCTTCATTATTTTTAACCAATGAACCATATATTTTGTCCCACAGTTGCTCTTTGGTACTGATTGCTTCCCCCTGGACAGCTTCATGTCCATCAATGCCATCCATGTCACCTAGCATTCTGCACAGAAAATGAATGTGACTTTTACATTCATATTGGATGCACAAAATAACCAAGTCAAATGTTGGAGTTAAAGACAGAGATTAATAAAGAACTGAAATGAAATGTAGATTTTTTTTCAGCTGAACCGTTGTAAATTTAGGGAATCTAATAGAATGGTATAAAATGTCAACATTGTACAGCATTGACCTGCACTGTAGCTTTGTCTGCTGGGAGCTGCCCCTTTCAACCCTCGCCTACAGGGCTGCCTATTGGGAGCAGCCCACAACTACCCCAGCTTAACCTTGGCACACTGGGATTTAGCCAGTACAAGCCCAGTCTATATATCTGCCCACTGGGAGCTAACCAACACAACCTTATTTGCCTCAGTCTCACTGTGTTACTGGGGGCTGCTGCTATGTTTTCACCTCACCTTTCTTGTGATCTCTGGGATCTAACCTGTGATTTTGTAACTCCAGGCCTTTTTCAGCCTGCCATGTGTACTCTTGATGTTCAGTAGATGATGCAGAGCTAACTAAGCCTCCATCCATCATCCCTCCAGTCAGCCAGCACTGTCAGCCATGTTTGACTGCTCTGGACTGCTGCTGGGGAATAGATTGGTAGATTTGTCTAGCTCACACACACACACACACACACACACACACACACACACACACACACACACACACACACACACACACACACACACACACACACACACACAAGGGACTAGTCATGGCCAGGGATCAGAGTGTTTTCTAGTTGACTGGTGTTAGAACCTGAACTAAGCATAGAAGAAGAGAGAGTTAAAGGCCAGGGTCAGACAAGGATTTGGGTGAATGGCTTTTTTAACACCCCAGCACTGCAGCTAAGCTGTCAGTCATTCACAGGGAGAACATGGAAGTTTATATGGAGACCAAGAGGGGTGGAGCTGAAGAAGCACCTGTTTGTACTGGTGATGCACTGTGTGAATCATACTTAACAGGCCCACAGTAACACCATAGGTGAGCTTGGTAGGCCAAAGAGAAGTAAGTCAATCAAATATTTGTGCTACTTTTCGATTACTCATTGAACATGATCAAACACTGGCTTTTCATTGGCTGCAAAAACAAAACAACTGACAATTTAATTTCTTGCAAGTCCAAGTCAAGTCTGAAGTCTCTTTTGGTTCTAATGAGCATTCTATCTATCTGCTGCATGTTATCTGGTCTGCTTAGAACACTGCATAGTTATATCTAAGGAATTCAAAGCACGTACTGTATTATAATCACTCCATTATCTATTAGCAAAGAGTATTATCAGCAGATTAGTTGTTTGGTATATGATCATATTAAACAGGCTATTGTAATGCAATATGGAAGAAAAACACACAATGAAAGCTTTCCTTTAAAATGAATATCCATATTTTGCTTTACAATTTAAATACACTGCAACAGTAGCTGAGTCATTCTATAATTAGGGGTACATGTCATGTCCATAGACTTTATTTATCGGATTTATCAATTTATTTATTTATTCACTGCAAGCAATGATCAATTTTACATGAGGGCACATTTCTCTTTTATTTAATACAGAAAGTCAACAGATACCATCATTTATTTAGCAAAAAATGCATACGCTAAATTGGAATTTGTTGGTTTTTTGCTGTCCGATTTGCTAAATGTCAGGTTTTGATCCTCAGATTAAACCTAAATGACATGTTTTTGTAGAATCTTTTCATAAATATTTGTTCAAAATAATTATTAAAACATGAGAAAGGCATTTTAAAATCTATTTTGTTCATTCGTGTACATTAAATCATCCACTTTGTGTGTCCAAGAAATCTCTGTCAACTGTGTTACTCTTTGAAATGTCTCCTATAAATCAGCAATGGTTTGCTGTAGTCTAAAGTCACTTGTCCAACATCACTTGATGTCATTTCCTTTTTGGAGGGAGATGTGAAGAGGGTGTGGTAAGTCTCTCCTTTTCCCCTTTCAATATTTTATCAATTATATGGTGTGCACATAGAGTAGATTAATTCATTGTCAACTGTGTTACCAACTTGTTCACGTGAACTTTCATTAGATGTTATATTTACAAATATGCAGATAAAGTGTATGAAAACACGAGTTGATCAAAGTCATGGTGACAGGTCTGAGGTCTGCAGTGAGCACAAGGCCCTAAAATGGCTGAAATGTCAACTGTGTTGCCTGTCAACCATGTTAACCAGCCACTGTAACACAGTTGACAATGTTGGCAGTTAATTGTTAACTTTGAACTTAATTAAGTTAAGTTAATTGTATGAAATAAAATTTAAATTTGTTGAATCAAATTAAAGTTTTTTTTCTTAAGAAAAGGGTTCTCTTGTTCTCCTGTCCTGTTAACTGTGTTACTCCTGTCAACTGTTTTACTCTTGTCAACTGTGTTGCATGTGGTTTTTGTATCATAAAACTTTTAAGTGTTGGAAAAATTGTAACAAAAAAAATTGGGAATATCTCTGGAGAGGGAAGTCTTACATAGGGATGATGAATAATTCTATATTCAGTGTAATGGGGATTTATGTTGAAAAAACGTTCATCCTTCATCATAGCATTTCGCAGAATGACCATCATGAAGCTCAAAATTCACATTTTTGAATAAGTTTGACAAATAACTTCAAAACCCCTGTTGAACCACTGGTGAATAGACTCAAACACTTTCAAAAAAGTGTGTCATTAAATGTGTAGTATTTTATATATGTTTTATATGACGCAACATTTGTCCGTTACACAGTTGATGAAATAATGAATCAAATGTTTTTGTCATTAAGATATTTAAAAAGTTATTTGACCTTAAGCTTGCCAATTAATGAATTTAGCACATTAAGGGTGTATATTATGGAAACATCTAGTTTATTTATCAAAAAAGAATACTGATATTGCACAACTACATGCACAACACTATTGCCATAAACAGGTGATATTAAAAATAGGGATGTCCCGATCAGGTTTGTTTTACCCTGATCCCAATCTGAGTCCTTTAATATTTAGTAAATGTTGATACTGAGTCCTGATCCGATACTAAGCTTTAACTAACATTTTCCTGGAAAATACAGCTGAATTAGGAAAAAAAGTTCCAGCATCCAAGCTGTTCCTCAAAAGTTTTTTTTTATTTTGTTGAAACAAAGTATATACTTTCATATGGCTCTTTCTTATTCTGCATATGCTATTACAACATTGTCCGACCACCTTCCTTGTGTTAGCAGGTGAGTCTGTGACGCTGCACTGCGACAGCAGACCCTTGTGTACAGCCTGCTGAAGTGTGCGAGACAGAGCCCACGATTGGTACCTCCATATCATCATTGTTTCTTTCATATTCCTTAAGTTGTCACATAAAATGACATCAACCTGTTACTTGTCTATTTCACATGCGTTCAGCATCTCCTCGATTGCCTGTGTTACATGCTCTGCTGTATGAAACCCACGAAACTAGCGCACATACCGGCACGTTGTAACTCAAAAGTGGAATCAATATAATGGTAGGGCATATTGGGGATTCAAAAACTCCAGATGACGAAGAAAACCCTGATCCTCTACCACGGAGATGAGCTGGTTATCCAGAGCGATTAATTTAATTACCTTCTCTGTAGTATTTTATCGTATCAAATAATTAGTATTAAATGCAGCTCTTATGTTACTCCTTCGCAAAATGGTCCTACTGCTGATGTTACATGTCGCCCTTGGACCACTTTCGCTTTCTAATTTAAAATATTTCCACACTCAAGACATTTTATCCACAAGTTTGCCAGATCGACGTTATGCGTGTGACTGCGTTCTGCCACAAATTGTGCTCTGATGTAAAAAAAAAAAAAAAATCGGATTTGGGTCCACGTTCACCTTTGTAAAAAGACACTGCAGTTTACTGTCTTGTGATAGAGCATCAATTATCAGTAATTTACTTACTGGCTGGAAAACACAACCTTGTCAAGCTGAACATTTTTCAGTGTTTCAATTGGTGAAGTAAAATTCTGAACTTTAAGTGAACTGACCTCTTGCATGCCGTTGATGCTGAGCTAAACGTGTTTGCTAACAATCCATAGGCACTTAGGTTAACTTTCACAATACCAAGGAAAAAAGAATGTCAAAAAGCTGAGCGCTGGTGGCAAAAAACAAGTCTCCAGGTTCATTTTGATGTTTATAAAGACAGACTTTACAGTTTTAATTTAGAACTGAAAAAGTAAGGGCAGTCTTTTTTCTCAGACATTATCACCAAAAACTATAATAATGCATGTGCCCTGTTTGCTATTGTCGACAGGCAAACAAACCCTCCTGTGCCAGTAGCCTCTGAACGTCCAGCTACCAGGGCCTGTAATGAATTTATATCCTTCTTCAATGCCAAAATTCAGAAAATTAGAGAACCAGTCAGTGCCACCGTACCAGGTACAGGAGGTGTGTTGTCCATGTGTCCACCTAAAACCAACTCAAACACCATGACACAATTTGATCCAATCAATGACAAAAATGTGCAAGACATAATACAGCATTTGAAATCTTCCTTCTGCTGCCTTGATATATTACTAGCAGGGTTTCTTCAAAAAAGTTTCAGACTGCATGACTCCAGATCTGCTACAGATTGTTAACATGTCCCTTCTCTCTGTTGTCTTCCATGAAAGCTGCAGTCATAAAACAACACCTGAAGAGGAACAATCTAGACACATCAGTAATTAATAATCATAGGCCCATATTAAACCTCCCAATTATGAGTAAAATCACTGGAAAATATGTTTTTCAACAGCTGAAAAATGACCTAATAATAAATGGCTGTTTGATGTGTTCCAATCAGGATTTTGACCACATCACAGCACTGAGACTGCTCTTGTCAAGATCCTTAATGACATTCATTTAAACATACCCCCGGTATATGCCCAGACAGAGGAACAAGATTGCTACCAAGTGGCTTTGCTTTTGGACGACATTCAGGCCTTAGGTCTTCACCTTAACCACAGAAAGTGCTGTTGGTACCATTTCAGGGCAGGGGGCAGGAGAATTTCAGGGTTTGTCTGGCACACCTTTGCCTGGGGTAAGTCTCACCTGAAAAACAGTTCCCATGGTTCTTGGGAGTGAGGGCAGCAATGGCCAAAATAGTCCCACTGTACCTTCTTTACATGCTCCCAGTGCAGAGGTGCCTCCTCAGCCCTGGCCCAGTGGCCCCAACCTGTATGCTTTCGGTCACCTCCCTCTCCTTCAGCAGAGAATTCGGTAAGAGGAAGTGCAGGTCCTCCTGATAGACCCAACTTGCCTCACTTGGTCTGGTTCTATATGTGGCCTCACACCACATATATGTGGGATGCCAGGGAGCTGGAAGGATCTACTTTCACTTGCACAAGGGGCTGTGTTTTACCATTTTCAACAGGGCTTTGGGCCTGGACCCATGAACAAACCAGCCATTCATAGAAATGGGCATGCTGCACACAGTGGTGAGAACCCTTCAGGAGGTGCGGGCCCAATCTACAAGGACAGCATGCTCATACGTTTGGAGGTTATTTGAGTTAATGTGCAGAGCAGCTTCCTAAAGAGGAATGAGTATAAAGCACTTTGGAGACCCTGGCTGGCTGTATTGTTTTTAAAAGTTGATCTAATGTACTTGCAAATGCATGATAATGGATGTGATCCAGCAGGCATAAAGGGGGCAGAAGTGCCAGCACCACCTAGAGTATGGGCACACTCCACCGGTGGAGTTGCGACCTCCTGGTACTGGCATTCAAGGCTGTCAACGGAACTGCACCCATCTACCTCCAAACACTGGTCAGACCACATGCCCCAGTGCCGGGGCCAAGTGGTACTGCCATCACTGAGAGCAAACAATGGTCACTCAGTAAAGTCACAACTCTTCAGTGGTGGAATGAACTCCTTGCCAATGTCAGGACAGCAAATTCACTCAAGACTCAAGACTCATTTGTCCAGACTTCACCTCAAACCCGTATAGCATGACTCCCTCACGCAGGAGAATTTGGGTAGAAAACAAGGTGCACTGCAGTGTTCAGGATACGCTGCAGTTTAGTGGCAGAGGCTGGGAGTCCAGCCAAGAGCGAGTTGCAGTAGTGAGATGACCAGTACTTGGACAAGGAGTTGAGTCGTATCCTTTGTGAAGAAAGACCAGATCCTGCGGATGATATCTGCAGGATTGGACCACATCAGTGATGTTGGGGGTGCAGGATAGTCCGTCCTTGAGGATTATGCCCAGGTGGTTCACAGTCGACGAAGGTGATACTGTAACATCCTCGACAGTGACTGACAGGTCCATGCGAGGGCCGTCTTTCCCCGGATGAAGAGGACTTCAGTGTTTACTAAGGTTGAGCTTTAGGTGACGCGGAGTTGTCCAAGCGGAGATGTCTGCCAGACATTCCAAGACGCATGTTGCAACGTGGGTGTCAGAGGAGGATGGGAAAAAGAGAGGAACAGTTGGGTTTCATCTGTAGAAAATGGTAAGAGAATACATGTGATGTGATTGCAGAGCCCAGTGATCTAGTGTATAGAGAAAACAGAAATGCTCCTGATACTGAGCCTTGAGGGACACATGCAACCTGAAAGGTGCGATTTGTCAGGTATAATGTGAACCAGGTTAGAGCAGAGTCTGCAATGCCAAGTTCAGCCAGAGTGGAGAGGAGGATTTGGTGGTTGACTGTATCAAAGACAGAAGATGAGTCGAAGAGAATGAGGACTGATGAGTGGGGCAAGGTTCTGGTGGCACCGAATGGCACAGCCACTGTGAGGAGGGCTGTCTCAGTTGAGTGAGCAGTCCTGAAGCCTGACTCAAGGGGGTCATTTTGTGAAAGATATGAGGACAGTTGGTTATAGACTGTGCCGGTTTTAGAGGAATGAAAGAAGAGATACAGGTCTGTAGTTTCAGATGTCAGCTGAGGCTAGGATGGGTTTCTTCAGGAAACTCTGGCTCTGGCTCTGCTATAGCTGGAATAATGCCTGAAATGAGGGAGGAATTGATCAGAGTGGTGAAGAATGGCAGGATGTTGTAAGAGATGTCTTGGAGAAGGGAGGAGGGAATCGGGTCAAGGGAACAGGTGATGGCACGGTTAGACGTCACTAGTGTGAGAACATCTTCAGAGGAGAGAGGACTGAAGCAGGTAAGGCAATTCGAGGTGAGGGTTGGGGGAGGTACTTTCTGGAGGGGAATAGGAGTAACTGAGGAGCTGATGTCTTTAGTTTCTTGGTAAAGTAAGTTGCAAAGTGTTCAGCAGTGAGGGAGGAAGGAGGGAAGGGGTGACAAGAGAAGAGATCCAATAGTTTCCTGGGGTTAGAGGCAGAGGAGCGGACCTTTGACAGGTAGAAGGAAGATTTGGCTAATGATACAGTTGAGGTAAATTCAGATAGGAGGTGGTGGTAGTGAGCAAGTCTTCAGGATGACGTGATTTTCTCTATTTTCTCTGCTGCTCGTAGCACCGATCTATTGGTTCAGAGAGAATCAGGCAGCCAGGCTTGTGAAGATAAGGTCAAGTTGGTTGTGGAGAAGAAGTTGATGAATTCAGATGAGTGCAGCTTCTCTGGGTGGATACTGAAGTCATCATCCAGCCGGCGGAATGTTTCGCCCTGTGAACTAAAGTTGTTCTGACCTCCCTAAAACATAATGAAATGTAAAATATGTTTTGTGTTACGTCAACAGACAAAAGGGTTCTAATACAGCATATATATATATATATGTATATATATATATATATATATATATATAAAATCATCATAAGGATAATCATAAACTTAGTCCTTTATTCCAAGACTTTACACGGATCACAGCCTGATCTAAATCTGCTTTTGAGTGGGCGCTGATTGTAGATCTGCTGCCGGTGTGTGCGATGGTCCGGAGGCTGCAGCTCCGCCCAGCTCTCCAATGCACCTCTGCAGGCAGACAAACACACAAGCACAAAAACACAACACCCACACACATACACTGCAGCCCTGTGATCGTATCACCTTGAAGTTTAACATATCTGGCGTTTGTCGCTCAAATGAGTAAAAACCGAGTGTAGACCCAATACTTACATGAATGAAAAATGAGAGATCTGCGCCACTTGAGGTCGCCATTATTTATTTATTTATTTCTTCTCTTTGGGCGCGCAATGAATTTTGGGCAATTTGTAGCCGTGAAGGATAGTAGCGGTGTCCAGGAACAGGCAAAAAAAGGAATTTTTGTGAGGCATTTGTGAGGAGCATTCGGAGCACACTTTGAATTTGGACAGGCTTCGCGTGGCTTAGTGACGTAATTGCACTTCAAATACGCACTCCGAAGGATGCTGCCCCTGAATTTGGACACAGCCAGCCTCTTATCTCAGAGAACCGCAGTTACAATGTAACCAACAGTTTCATAAGTATCATAAACTTTCTCCTGATGTAACTCTCAAAACTCCCATTTTCCCAAGAAGGATTATATTAATTTTTTTGAAACTCTTGCATTTGAAAGCATTGATATTCATTGTGTATAATATATATATATATATATATATGTTATATATAATATATATGTTATATTACTCCTTTCAATCTATTTGCAAACTAAAGCTTTAAATTGCTTGGTTTGTTGCGTAAAGCCGATGTCATCTTGTGCTGTATGTCTTAACAAAATATGAATTTCAGTCATATATTTCACAATTTGAAAATTCTCTGAGCTAATTTCTGACAACAACTCAGCCGAACTTTAAGTCAAGTTAACATAGTACAGATAACTACTGATGAAAAAAACCCACTGAATGTAACATTACAGCCAGCCATTACAGATTAGCTAATTTAAAAAAGATTATGAATGATGGAGTAATATAACATATTTGAATTGTTTATACATATATGCAATGATGATTTTTTTTTTTATGCAGGACAAAATAATTTTCTAATGTAACAGAGCTACATAATACTACACAGAAACAAAAGTTTGTTGCCAGAAAGTGAAAACTAATGGACATATGAACTTTTTTCTGGTAAAAAGTTCCTGTTATTTATTTAATTACTTTAAACTTTTAGCAACAACTATTACACATGTTGGCAAGTTTACTTAGGGTCTCCTGGATATTCAGGACACATTTCAACCCAATCTAGTGAAAAATGAGCGATTACTGAGGTTTAGAATACATATATAATGAATGACTAAAATGCAGAAATTTTGTTCCAAGGGCCAAACTTAAAACAGTCATAACTCAAAAAGTATTAAGAGTACACGTATAGCATTTTGCAGAGTCTCGTGAATTATGGAAGTTTCAACATGTATATTTTCAAGAAAATCCAAGATGTTAAGTGAGAAGAGTTCTGGATTTTGGATGAGTTGACATGGAATGTACATTTCATCCATGATTAGAACACTTACAATGGATTCTTCACAGCAAATTAAGGCATCTTTTGTTCTGTGAACAAGAGGCTCAAAATGACACAAGCTATCAACCTTACAGCACCATTTAAACTGATGGATTTTGGTCAGTGGAACTTGCCTGTGAATCCAATATAGTGTAAAGGCAGCTCGAGGAGAGGAGAACCATAAAGAAACAGGAACGGCTGCTTTTTGCTTCTGCCTCCCTAATTGTCTCTGCCTATGTTTGACAGAGCCTTTTTGAAGGACAGGGTCTCTCATTAGGGATTCACACCCAGGGCTTGCTCCAATTGGGCTGCCTAAGGAATCCAAAGGCAATGCAATTGTGTAATTTGCACACAAAGTGGTCTGGATTGATCCAAAATAAACCTCTCAACTTTAAATGTGGGGGGCGAGAGGGAGGGCGTATAATTGCATCATTTAGTGAATTGATTGGCTGAGAGTCGATGGAAGGGAATCAGGAAGCAGCAGATAAACGGTGACAGCAGCGCCTTTTAGAGCAGGGACCCATCGATGCAAAGACCACACACACACACACACACACACACACACACACACACACACACACACACACACACACACACACACACACACACACGACTTTTGAGAAAAACACACACAGGTTTAAAGCACTGAGGCAAATATGTACACACACCAAGACACAGATAAAGCAGGACACAAACATAGAGAAACAAACATAAGAGACGGCACAATGAAAGCCCGGTCCACATCACACACTGAGCCCTGCAGGGCGGGACAATGGAAGACAGAATTAGAGGTAACAATAGATTTCATTAAGCCAAACTAGACTTAACGAGACAATCAATACGTCATAATTAAAGCGAGGAGGCTGAGAGCGACTTAGACTCTAAATGATGACTGCTCTTATTAAGATGGAGCAGATAGAGAAAGGCTGCCTGACAATGGAGCTCTATAAACACCTACCACAGCAGGCCTTTATGCTCACACTTGCCTTTCACCAAGACTGATAGATAGGGGAGAGGGGAGAAGAGGAGAGGAGAGGAGATAATAAGAAGAGAGAAAGTTAAAAAAAATAATAAGAAAAAGATTAGAGTAGCAGAGGAGGATGGCTATGTCTTTCACTTGGTTGCAGGAGTTGAATGAAAGAGCTGATGTGTGATGATGTGAATGATGACACACACACACGCACGGACACACGCACGGACACACACACACGCACACACACACACACACACACACACACACACTCTTAAAACTAGGTTTTGTTTTAGACCACTTAATCTACCTGAAATAACAGGATTACATAATAATAGTGACAAGCAGGTGAGGATTAAAGCAAATATAGTTTCAAAATGTAAAAAAAGAAAAGAAGAAAAGCTGTCATCATAATGTTTGTTATTTCATTTACTATCCATCTCACATTTTAATACAGTAATAATGTGCTTCGCTTGGCACACTAGCACACAACCTGCATTAAATTCTGCATGTGAATTGTAAGAATGTCTGATGTTGTTAAACTCACACACGGCTAGCTAAACTCACTAAACAAACTTAATTATGCTATGAAGTGGACATGTCACATTTGTCCCATAAAACAGTGGTGAAGTGAGTTGAGGTAGGCTTACCCTTGACTCTGTCCCCACTCCCTGTCGGCCTCTGATGATGAGGATGACTGATAGAGAAGAGGAGGAAGAGGAGAGACAAAAGAGGGAAGGGATGAGGGAGGAGGTATAACTAGGTCAAACACAGGTCAAAAACCTCAACCCTCTGGCTAAGTGCTACGTCACCGTACACAAGCCAGCAGGCTAACATATCCTCAGAGACACTATCTCTTCATCTGCGTTGATTCTATCTTTAATTAGCTCTTATCATTAATGGACTGCTTAATGTTGCTGGATATCAACTCTGCTCTGTTGACTGGGGAGGTTTAACAGGGTTGCCATTTTAGTAAGTCATGTTTCTTTTATTTCTGTACAAGTATAATTGATTGAAGTCATCAGCCATTATCAATCAGAATCACCCAGAAAAAGGTAAGGGGCCATGCTACAAAGCTAATTTGATTGGCACAACTTTCTCAATAATCACGTAATTTGATTGTTTTGATTTGCTGTATGTACATTTTTGACCCAGCAGATTTGGTCACATTTTCAGAAATCTTACAATAAATTCATAGTTGAACCAAACTTCATTAATGTTTTTGTGACAAAGTAGTATATGTTCTACACATTCATCAGAGAAAAATGAGGGTTGTAGAAATCATTGGACACAGGACTGCCATGATTTCTAGGTGTATGTGAACTTTTGACCACAACCTTACTTATGTAGCATAACTTCAAACAAATCTGTCTTTACTGTTTGTCACAAACAGGACTCAAACTGAGGGGAAAGTCCTCTAAATGAATGAGAAAAGTCAAGGAGTGGTTGACCACGCCAGAAACCTGTTTAACTTCACAGTTGCTGATTTAATAAATATCCCAGACATTGCTTCATGGAGCTTTATTATTTTAATAAACATGTTCAAGTCTTCAAGTCTTCCAATCTGCTAGTGTAGTGGCCCTTTGAAACAGACTGTTAGGCAGAGATGATCTGGTAATGTTAGAGGTTTACAGATCTAGTCTTAAGCCTCCTGAACTGCTCACAGACTCATCGAGGTCCCTCCAATAATATCAAACACATTTTATATTAACCATTTAAAATCTGGATGAATGTATCAGTACATTCTAAGCCCAACCCCACCAAAAATGAGAGAAGCATTCAGAGCAGCTTATTAAAGGTAAACATTCCAGCCCATGGGGCTAATGTAAGCTAGCATACCATTGTTGACCTAAAATCACACCTCCAGTGAGAGGGATCACGTGGGAGTCCAGCTTCTGTCTGCATAGCCATGAAACCAGAACACTGAACCCATGCCCCTGCTGCTGCGCAGAGCTATGTCCACTGTTTATTCAAAATGTATTAATAACTGTGAACATAAATGTGAAAAAATTGAATTTGAAAATTGAGCATGGCTAAATTTGCACCAAATTCTACACTGCACTTCCTAGGGTCCCTGGGCAACAAACCAGTCACATGTGAAGTAGATCAAATGAACGGTTCTCAAGATATAAGGATAACAGACAGACAAATAGCCCAGCAGAGGTTTCTTGCTTCATAGATAAGTGTGTTTATTTGTGGGGCAACTTTTCCGAATGTATAAAAGCACTGTAAACTGTTAATTCCTCATTCTTTGAAATTGAACAGACAACAATGTTCTGCTGTCCATTTATCTTGATATTGTCCAGCATAGATAAAAGAACACAATGGGCAGCCCAGTGAAGCCGGTACACTTAAAGTATGACTTCCACTCTCAGTGGATCTATTAAAATCAGTCTTGCCCATTATTGACTGGTACATGAAGGCCAGCTCTCAGTGTGAGCTGCAGAGTTGAGCTGGAAGAAAAAAGGTTTCTATTGTCACACTGCAGCAGGTTAAGGTGCAGAATACATCAATGGATTAAGCTGCATAATGTGGCCTATTGAAACCCACTGAGCACATTATAATATTAGTATAACTGTATAAATGTGTGTGTCTTTGTCTCTCTTCTTCCCTTCTTTCCTTTTATGTCTTCAACATGTATGTTTGAAAAATATATAATTCTTGCTATCTCTTCACAGCAAAGCAGAATGGATTCATGTATATTTGGGATTTGACGAAAACATGAACAAGATGAAATTACTGTATTTCTTAAAACTCTTTCTCTTGGTCTGTACTATGGTAGATTGATGATAAAATCAACTCTCTTCTATGAATACATTTATAACAATGTTTAAGACCCAGTAATTAATATATCAAAACTAGATTCTTTATACAAGAGAAAATGTATGTAAAACTATTGCTGTTTGATAACATTTTACAAGATGTTAAGCAAGAATGCAACAAATAAACTGTTGCTATTTGATAAAATTTCACATGATGTTAAGTAAGCAAGACAACAATAAAATTTATTTCAATATTTAACCTGCAATTCTCACATGATCTGAGAGTTCACAATCTATCTTGAAGCAGAGGTGTGAGCAAGGGATGATTGAGTACTCAACAATTTTACAAGTATGCGTATCTTCTGAGTAAAATGTGGCAAAATAATGAAGGAAAATCCTCATTGGAGAGCTGGTAGGAAGACTCTAAACCCTGAAGTGGACTAGAGACTAAACTAAACTTTCTTCCAAGCAAAGGATCCAATTAAGGAAACATGACAAAATGTGCAGCTGTTCGACCTTTCTGCCTTCACAGAATTTGAGTCCAGAACAGTGTTCACCCAGGTTTCGCAGGGGAGAATTTTTCAGGCTACTGGATCACTTTGAAAAGAGAGGAAGAGATTTTGCTGATATGGAAACACTGTTGACAATAGACTGTCTTTGTCTTCCTATCTCTCCATCTCTCTCTCTCCTTCTCTCCCTCTCTATCTCTTTGAGACGACTATCATTTCTGAATGATATTTTACGGCTCATTAAGCATCTATAGTGCTGGAAAGCAGAGACAAGAGCAGAGGGAGGGAAAGGATTGATGAAAATACGGGTGAAAAGCTGAGGCTCTGGGATGTGAAATCCTTGTCCTGAATACATACAATATTTACGCTAATGAAAAGATGTGTTTAATTAGTGCCAATTAAACACATACAGCATGGACTGATACTTGCCTAATATGAGGCATGTTGTAGTGACATCAGAAATGAATTTCTAGGACTTTCTCAACTTAATAACCATTGGTTTTCTTGGAACCTTTTCTAATTGACAAGCTAAAGAGATCTATACATCTTTGAGATGAAAATAAAACCTACTTATAGGTTTGTAACCAAAATGTTGAACATATATTCAAATGATTTAAACTTGTCTTTTAATGCCTTAGAGGCCTCGGTAGCTTAAATTGTAATGTGTGGTCTCAGGACCCAACTGCAGCACACTTACTAGGGGTACTCCGTAACAGCTTTTAATTGTATACTCCAGCAGAGGAAGAACAAACACTAATGACGTCACAATAAACAAACAAAAGGTGGGGACCTTGGTGCTGGGGCAGTTGGCTGCTTCGGAATATCAAATGGCAGAATGAAGGGTAGTAGTTTTGGCTGGGGCCTGAGGTCCGATGACAGTGCCAGATGTAGGTCTGGACAGATAGGCAGGAAACCTCCTTCTCCAGGGCAGGGAAGAGTGGAGGTTGGTACCCATAGGAGCACTGGAAAGGGGAAAGACCAGTGGATGAGCTGGTTGGGGTGTTGTGGGTGTATTCTACCCACAGAAGTTCTTGGGGTCAAGATGATGGATGCTTGGACATCGTGCATGGTAGAGCCATCTCCATTGGACTGAGGGTGGAACCTGATGATAGGCTGACTGTGGCCCCGATGAGTGAGCAGTGGGCCATCGTGCTGAATTGGTCTACAACCATCAGAATGGTGGTGTGTCTGTAAACCAGTTCCAAAGTCCAAAGAGATGTGAGACCAAGGATGATGGGGCACTGGGAGAGGCTGCAGGAGACCAGAGGGAGCCTGGTGGGATGGCGTGTGCTGGTTGCAGACGGGACAGCTGTATCTGAACCCCCGGGTGTATTTCCCCAGGGTGGCCCACAAGGACCTTCATTGTAGGACCTCCCTGGTCCACTAGATTCAAGGGTGGCAGGTGAACATTGGATCTAAGGTTTGAAGGAAAAAACGGGTGGTCTGGACAGTCGCACTATTCCTCCGGGGCCAGCTTTACTGCCAGTAACTCCTGGTTACCAATGTCATAGTTCCTTTCCGTGGGATAAAGTATACAACTGGGGTGTTAAAACTGGTTTTCCACTCGTCGCCTTCTTGAATTCGACCAGATATAGCTTGGAGAAGATGGTGCCCCCCTGCAGCAACTCAAAGGTGGACACAAGACCCTACTAACAGGGTCTTATTTAGAATCACAGGGTGCACGGGAGAGCGCATCAGTCAGTATCCCATGGTGTCGTAAATGATGAAATTTCCTTGGCCCTGGCAGTCAGTGGCACCTGCCAATAACCTTTCAAAAGTTCTAGTTTGGTAACAAATTTAGCACCACCCACTTGATCAATGCAGTGCTCAATATGAGGGAGTGGATGACAATCAGGCCTGGTGACTGCATTAACCTTTCTGAAATCTGTGCAAAATCTGTCTAACCTATCCGCCGTATCTACCAACAAACATGGGGAAGCCCAGCCTGAGCATGATGGTTCTGCCAACCCATGTTGCAGAAAATGCTCCACCTCCTTCCCCATACTCTGACGCTTTTCCGATGGCATCCTGTAAGCACGCTGCCTCACAAGCAGAGCATCCCCCACCTCCATGTCATGCTCAATCATGTTAGTGCGTGATGATGTATATAATTCCTGTCCCTCAGAGTCACCTGCCTGAGAAGACTGACCCTGTTAAGAAAGCTCAGACTGTACTGACAGAGCTTTACTCCGGGTCACAGCACAGGAGGAAGACACTTTAGGGCTCTCTTTAGCACACCCCTCAGGCTCTTTAGGCACCTGCAAGACTGAACCCACATACACAAGTGGTGGACCCTCTTTCCAGATCCTTGACCCTGCCAAATCTTTGCCCAGGATTGACATCAACCCCCTGTGTTGTCAACTCAGAACGGATGGCTATATCAACTTCACCACACACCAAATCAGAACCAAGATGGAAACGATGAACAGGAAACCAGAGTGTAACCATCCCAACACCCAGTACAGGAGCTTTCCTACCAGTAGCTGTATGGGCTGAAAAAAGCAGCACACTACTCAAGATAAGACTCTGATTAGCTCCTGAGTCCCTAAGAATCTTAACAGGCACCTTCCCCTGTCCATCTAAAGACACAAAACCATCTGAAACAAAAGGTGTATACAACTCATCCACATGCTTAAATGGCACAGTCCCTGATGGACGAACAGACTCAGACATGTTAGTGTGAAGCGCAGAGGTCACCAGACCAACTGGCTTCACATACACACTGGCATCTGCTGGTTTCTGACCAGCTTTACTAAGTGGACACTCCCCTTTCCAGTGTCCCCTGTTCTTACAGGCATGACAAGTCCTGCCTGGATCAAACTTCCCATCTGACATGTCTGACAGCAGCATGAGAAACCTCATGAACTACTGGAGGCCTGTTTGGCCTAAGCCTAAAGCTTTCCCCCCATTGTTCCTCTCTCTGGCCCTGGCCACCAGCTGAGCCACTGCCATGCGTTAAAACATATTTGTCTGCCAACACTGCCACTGCGGCTGCTGTTTTAACGTTCTTTTCAGTGATATAGGTGGGCAAGCAATGAACTCTTGAACTGTTCTAACACAATCAGGTCACACAAATCCTCATACGACTCCACACTGGATGCCGAACACCACCGACTGAAATGAGTTGAACTATCTTGAACAAATTCAACATGGGTTTGCGAGTCTCTTCTCTTCCAGCTTCTAAACCTCTGCCTATAAGCTTCGTATGCTTTAAGGACTGACGCTTTAACTTTGCCATAACTAGTACTGTCAACAGAACTGAGGGCAGAGAAAGCTCTCTGGGCCTTGCCTATGAAGATACACTGCAGCATTAAAGCCTGTTGGGCATCCGACCAGCCCCTCAGGTCTGCTTAGCAACATCAGAGCCATGACGCAGCCCTGTAGCCATACGTCTACCCTCATTCATTAGCTTCAACCTCAGCCATTCTACTTTAACACTTTCCTTTTCTAACGCTGCTGCAGCCCTCAGCTTCTCCTGCTCCAACTCAAATTGAAATCTCTCCCTCTCCAGTTTCGCCTTTCCCCTCCCCAGCTGCAGGCACTGCTCAAATGACCAAGCTCCGTCCCCAACACCTGGACCCACAGGAGTTGCTGGTCAGCTTGAAGTTACAAGTCAGCTTGAAATTGGCTAACTAGTTAGCTCCGCATTGGTCCGCAATGCAATGGCGTTGGAAGCCTTTGAAGTTTAATGTTAATAATATTACGATGGAGCTTGGTTGTCACAGTAAAAAGTCTGGAAACATGTGCAGACTGGAGACAGAGACTATGCGAACAGTGTCCAAGAGTTTGGAGACTGTGTTGGAGACAAACACAGCTTTCGCTAGCTATTAGCCATTAGCTACATGGTAGTAAATGTAACAGCACATAGAACAAGCTAACATTATTCAGACACACTAACCATTCTGAAACATCCGGCTGCAGCCGCAGAGTCTGTATTTCTTCAGGAGCCTCTCCTTCTGGGTCTGATTCTGGGTCAAACTGGTATGGTTGAACGATAGCATCTTAGCGAGCCATATCCATACATCCACCGTAAACATTAGCGCATGCTACCGGTAGCATAAGCGGCATCTTCTCCCTGAGAGGGGTGTGTAGCAGGCACAGAAACAGCCTGCTCTCAGTAGAGCTCACTTGAACAACTTTTAGACAGCTGAAATCCGGGACTACGGATGGGTTTGGGGCAATACATTTCAAATACAGTGTTGTTGGACCTCTGACAGCTGTGTGAAATTGATTAAAAACAATATAATATTGGACCTTTAACCTATTTTTTTTCTTTCTTTGCCAATAAGAGATGATAATTAAATGATTTTGCTCCAGTGGGAGTGTAACAGATATAGTCTTGCACTGTGTTAAATAAAGACACCACAGGCTAGGGTTCCTGGTTGAGTTGCTTTACTTTGGTTGCTTTGGTTGTTAGACTCGAAAGAATCTAAGGGGCATCATTGCCTTAAAGAAAACTGCATACAGTGCCTATGATAAGTTTTCACTCCCTTGGATGTTTTCCCCTTTAATTGCTTTTCAAAATGGAATCATTGTCAATATAATTTGGCTTTTCTGACAAAAAAACTGTACCCCCCAAAAAACACGCTTGTCAGAGTAAAACAGATTTCTACAAAGTAATGTCAATTAATTCAAACTATATAATTGACATACAAGTATTGTAGAGGTAATAATTCAACAGAGTTTACGTTTACATTTACATTTAAGGTATTTAGCAGACGCTTTTGTCCAAAGCGACTTACGATAAGTACATTTATCACAAGAGAGAAACCATGACATATCAACGCCGATGGAATAAAACAAAATATAGAAACAATTGTCAAGCCCTCATTTGAGGATTGTAACTGCTGCTCTTTGTCAAAGATTCTTTAAGTGTCAAGTGGTATGATTGAAGGGCTAACAATACATTTTTTTTTCTTTTTTGGAGGGGTGGGAGGGAGTCATGCTATGTGGGTGTCGAGGTGAAGTCTGAACAAATAAGTCTTGAGTTTTCTGTTGTCCTGACATTGGTCGAGAGTTCATTCCACCACTGAGGTGCCAAAACAGAGGAGAGTCACAACTTTGCTGAGAGGGCTTTGTTTGCTCTCAGCAATGGGGGTGCCAGTCGACCAGCTGATGTAGATGAGCAAAGTGCTCTCGCTGGGGTGTGTGGTCTGACCAGTGTTTGGAGGTAAATGGGTGCACTTTCGGTGACGGCCTTGAAGGCCAGCACCATTGTCTTGAATCGGATGTGGACAGCAACAGGAAGTCAGTGGAGGTCATGGAGAAGGGGATCACATGGGAGAATTCGGGAAGATTGTAAACAAGGCGTGCTGCAGCATTCTAGATACATTGCAATGATTTAGTCGCAGAGGCTGGGAGTCCAGCCAAGAGGGAGTTGCAGTAGTCCAGGCAGGAGATGGCTAGCACCTGGACCAGGAGTTGCATTGCATCTTTTGTGATGAACAACCGTATCCTGCGGATATTTTAGAGGGCAAATCTGCAGGATCGGGCCACAGCAGTGATGTTGGGGGTGCAGTCTGTCCTTGACGATTACACCCAGGTTCCTCTCCGTCCATGACGTCGATACTGTGACATCCTCGACAGTGACTGACAGGTCCATGCGAGGGCAGTCTTTCCCCGGAATAAAGAGGAGAGGGCTGAAGGAGGGGTAAGGAGAGAATAGTTTCCTAGGGTTGAAGGCAGAGGAGTTGGTCTTTGACAGGTAGAAGCCAGAGTTCCAGCCAATTGGTGCAAGTAGTCTCACAGTTAGGGAAATGGAGATCACAAGAGTGCAGTGAATGTATCTCAAGTGATTGTAGTAAAATACACCAGTGTCTAGAGGTCCAGTCACTGAAAAGTCAGGGTATGGATACAAAAACCCGAAGTTACTAAACACTAGTGGTGTCAACAATAATCGATTCGGCGATGCATCGCAATGTGGGGCATGCACGATTCAGCATCGATGCGGCAACATGCCATAATCGATTATGTCACTGTTTATTTTCTGGCCTTGAGTGGACAGTAAAGTTGTGAAATTTCAATTACTTCCGGGGGCATTTCCGGAGCAACGTTGCAATGACATGCGCAGCCTGTAGCTACGTGCTAAGTGGCAGCACTAGCTAGCATAACAACAACAGTAGCCCCTTTCACACTGACGTTTGCATGCGGGGATCCTGCGCCAATTCTCCGCACCCTCCTCTGTGTGAAAGTTTCAGATGCGAAGAGGGGGGAAATTTCGCTCCGGCACACTGATCCGCCTCTGGAGGTAGTATCAGGGCCGCAATTTTGGTGAGCTGTCCCAGTGTGAACGGATAAGCCGGAGGCACGGAGCAAAGGCGTGTCGGTCCGACAGTCTGATAACTACACAGGTCCCTCACTCAACTAAATACAGAGAAATGTCCCTTGAAGCAACGTTACAGGACCAAACAAAAGTAACGTAGTAACTGTAACTGTCTTTGGCAACTTATATGAGGAAAACAAATACCACAGCTGTACATGGAGAAGCATCCGTCCTCCTGTCTGTCCTCCCGACTCTTCCTCACATTTCTGCTCCAAAAACAGCGTCTGTCACCGGCAAAAAACGTTAACTCACCAAGTGTTGAAAATAAATCACCGCGACCGTCAGCCCTCAGGACCGAGACTTAAGGGAACTTTCCCCCAGAAAACAGCCTCCGTCCCCACAGCATCCTGTTTACTGATGGTGATTATGTATAATTATGAAATTTAGCGCGAAAAACTTAACTCTGTCACTTTCCAGGAGGTTTGGTGGATCAGGATTTCAATCATTACACATTATAACAACATCCATATGATTATAAACTGTCCGCGGGTTTGGATTAACAGAGGGGAACACCTGGGGAAACAGAAGAGTGATAATACACGCATAGCAGCCAATAAAATCTGTTGTTCAATATCTGACTGCTTGTATTGCCTCATGACTGATGAAAAATTTGCCTTGTTGTGTGCAGTAAAATTCTGATGCATCACAATGCATCGCAATGCATTGTAGGATCGAATTGAATCGAATCGTTACCTGGTGAATCGTAATCGAATCGAATTGTGAGGGCAGTGCCAATGCACACCCCTACTGAACACCCCCAAGAGTTCAGTTAAATCCATCATTAAGAAATGGAATGAATATGGGACCAGTAAATCTGCCTAACAGGCCTTCCTCACAAACTGAGGGACCAAGCAAGAAGGCTAGTGAAGGGGGCCACCAAGACACCTATGACTACTCTGAAGAAGTTAAAAGCTTCAGGAGCTGAGTTGGGAGAGAATCTGCATTCGACAACTGTTGCCCAGGTTTCTTCACAAGTCAAAGCTTTATGGGAGAGTGGCAAAGAGAAAGCCACTGTCGAAGAAAGCTCATAAAAGTTTACTCAAATGCACGTGGGAGACTCCAAGCTCAGCTTGAAGAAGGTTCTTCAGTCTGATGAGACCAAAATTAAGCTTTTTGGCCATCAGACTAGACGCTATGTTGGTGAAGACCAAATACTGCACAGCACACCTTTCCCGTCGTGAAGCATGGTGGTGATAGCATCATGTTGTGGGGGATGCTTCTCTGGAGGACAACCTGATTCAGTCTGCAAGAGTACCAAGACCTGGGAGAAGTTTTATTTCTCAGCAAGAGCATGACCCAAACCATACAGCGAAAGCTACTAAGAAATAATTTAAAGATAACAAGGTGAATGTTCTGGAGTGGCTGAGTCAAGCTCGGACCTCGATCTAATAGAGAATTTGTGGTTGGACTTGAAAAGGGCTGGTCATGCCTGATCCCTGTGCAACCTGACAGAGTTTAGCAAAGACGAATGGAGTAAAGTTGCAGTGTCCAGATGTGCAGGCCCGAAACCTATCCACACCGACTCAATGCTGTGATTGAGGCCAAAGGTGCATCTACTAAACACTGACTTGAAGGGGGTGAATACTTATATAATTTTACATTATGTATTTTTTTTAATTGAAATTAATTTGTAGAAATGTGGTTTCACTTGGACTGTTCTTTTTTTGTAAATCTATTTGTCAGAAAAGCACATTTTTATAAAATCAATAAAAGGGGAAACATTCAATAGGGTGAATAATTTTTATAGGCACTGTACATATTCAAAGTGGCAGAGACTCAACCAGAATATACATATCAGGCATATTAGCGAGTGGAAGCATGATTAACCATACTGCACAAGACAATTTGAGGATTTTATATTTCTGTCTGTATTTAATCTGTTGTTACTGCAAATATTACTCAGACGCTGGTTTAGAAAAGAGGCAACATGTAAAATGCACCCATATTTACATAATGAAATGATTTCTGAAAGAGGCTTTATATTAAATGGTACATGTGCTTGCATTTCTTTAGCACTTTTGACGTTCACACACACATTCATACACTGATGGCAGACACTTCACGTCCAAGACCTGCTCAGCAATTTGGGGTCTAGTATCCTGCTCAGGATGCAGCCAGGGGTGCAGGGGAATTGAACCATCAACCTTCTGATTACTGGACAGCCCAATCTACCTCCTGAGCCTGATTGGCAATTGAGAAATCATCAGTAACCAACTTTGATACTTTGATGATGATAATGGCTGTTTAAGGGCAAGACACTCGCTGCTGCACCATACAGATGTTTCTTCTCCCTGTTTAAAATTTTCACCTTGGTCCTTCCAGCCACAAGGTCACAGTGTGTTTTTAATTGTGGTGCCCCTCAACCCCCATACCCCCCAGTGCATTCCACCAACCCCCTCAGCCCAAATGATGAACGACTGCACCCTGTGAAAAGGGCCCTCTCCAATAAACAAGCTTATCTCTCCTCTCTCTCTCACCACTGCCTGTGAATAATGAGCTCTGGGTATCACTGTTAATCACTATAATTGTTAATGTTAAGAGGGGGCCGGTTGCTAGTTGCCCAACGCCCCACGCCTTTATTGATTTCATTTTTTTACATTAAAAATGCTGCATGCCTTTGTCAGGGCTTTGGGTCGCCTCCCTCACCTCCTCACTCCTCACCCCCAGAGAGAAGCTAATTAGTTATTTAGTGGCTTGTGTGTGTGATGGTGTGTATGTGGGATGGCAGAGCAGAGCTAAAGCCTGTTATCAGTAGTCTGATAAAGGGAATTGGTTGTCTCACAGTAGCTGTGAGGGGCTGTGGCTGATAGCAGTGTGGCTATTATAGAAAGGACAGGCACGTGCATGCTCTCTCTCTCTTTCTCTCTCTCTCTCTCTCTCTCTCTCTCTCTCTCTCACACACACACACGCACATTTATACAGATACTGTTGGAAACATACACATGTAAATACACCCAAAGCATATGAACATACACGTAATTTGAAGACGAAATTGATCTGAAAACACTTCAGCACAGTTTACAGAACAGACCACTCAATTCTGGCAAAGTACATTTCTGCAAAACCACAGATAAGCAAAAACTTTACATATTATTATGTTGCAGATTTACATTCTAAATGTTAAATTTAACATGTACAAACCATCTTTAAATCTCTATTTTAAACTGAATTTAACTCTCCAACAATACATTTGAATAAAAACTAAAATGAGTGAGATGTCTCCTTCCAACCCAATCACCAGAATAGATGTTGGCAAAGTACATTTCTGCCAAACCACAGATAAGTTCAAACTTTACATTTCTTTACGTTTGGTTTTCAACTTTTCTGCCGTAACAATGGTGTTTTTATGCTCTGGTTAGGTTTGGGGTCAATTCCACTTCATTAGGATTGGGTAAATTTCATGTTTTGGCTTAAAATACATGTTTTGCTCACGACAAACACATCTGGGTGTCTTGTCAAACATTTTATACTTTATACTTATAAATCAGATAATAAACATGGCACATTTTGTCGAAATTTACTGTAGCCTATGACACGTACAAACTTGAGTGTATCTGTGGTTTGCAGCAACGTTAACTGGCAACATTTAGTCTTGGAAACTGAGCAACTCCTTCACTTGTCTTACCATGAATGCATTAAACTAGTAGTTTGACCTACTGATTCGATCTGCTCACCAACAAGGTAAGGTACTCTAATCAACTAATAAAATTCTCCTTGTTGGAGTCAAACACATAGACTTATTTTAAGGTTTTGTGTACTGCCCAGTATCATTGTCTCTGTCCATCTAGCTTCAACATGAATAAACGTCCATAAACATCATAAACTCATCAAAAACATAGATATCTTAGAGCTCCAGAAATACATGGGTACATTGTAAAAAGGAAACATTTTATAGCTAATCCGGAACAATGGTGACCCTTGCCTCAATGTAAGATCATTTATCATTATTTATCATAGGCTGACTGCTGCTTTTTATGTCATTTGCATTGCATGTGTGTGTGTCAGCTGTTAATTAAGGCTGTACATGTGTGCTGAGATGCTCCTGAAAGGGAACTTTAGTTTGTAGTGGAATCATTAACCTTTCAGATGACAGAGATCATGCAGCCAGAGCTGCAATGATGACAGAATGATGATGAGAGAGACACTGTGTGTTATAACTGTGTGTGTTTTGTTAATTAGTGGCAGTAATCAGATGCCGCTCATTATGTCCTCTCAACACATGGCTAGAGACCAGAGATTCATGTACGTTCATGTCTGCGTGTGTAAGGTAGTTTCACACATACACACACATCTCATGCCACGACAGTACGATCATGACTCCAGATCACTCATAATTAATTATCTAGCTCTGATCACAGGAACGCTCTAATTAGACAGACTTCTTTTAATACCTGCCAGGAATTAGTCTTCTATATAACACAACGCATTATCTACATCAACAGGAATTACTGCGTGCTTTAGCATAGCACACAGCAGTTACTCCATCAGTCAAATCAAATTGCAACCACACACAAATAATATCAACAGGAATCATACAGCTCCTGAACATGTCACATAAAGAATATCAGCAAAAGTAAAAAAAATAGGTTGAAAGCCCCACTCCAGTGTATTTTTGCATTTTAATCACATTTCATATATTTTGATAAATTCCAAGGTTTAAAGTTATTCAAGTTATTCAATTGAAGTTAGTCATAACACAGCACAGGGTTGCAAAAGGAAATTAAAGTTTGTAAACTCCTGCATGCCAAAAAAACATAGAACACACAGTATGTACAGTTATTTATATACATTTTAACCATGGTCTAGGTGAATACTCGAGGCTGGAGGGTGTCAATTAACATTGAAATCCAGTGAAATTACCTGTTTACTTTTCTAAATGAATGTGTTATAGCCTGTATGTACTAGAGATGCACCGATCCAGTTTTTTCCAATCCAATCCGATACCGATACTGGACTGAGCATATCAGCCAATACCCGATACCGATCCGATACCATTGTTGAATTAATAATAAACTGTATACCTTCCACCATGTGAAAGGGACTAAAGGCACCAGACTTTCCTAACTAAGACAAAATAATCAAACAGTTACCGAACATTGTAAACATGTGTAACATTAATAATAATAACATTAATAATAATAATAATAATAATAATAATAATAATAATAATAATACATTTAATTTATATAGCGCCTGTCAGGGTACCCAAGGACACACGTAACAAAGTGGAACAAACAAAACAAAGAATGAATGTATGTATGTAGCGCCTGTCAGTCAGCACGGAGGGAACACTAGCCCCGAAGTCAGTAGCACCGTCTGTAAACAAACTAGCGTCTGGAGGCTCCGTGCACACAGCGGGGGCGACCATCCAGCATCGCTGCGAGCCGGGGAGACCGCAGCAGCAGAGGAGGAGACAAAGCAGCCCGGCGGTGAATAACCCTGAGGTTGTGGTGGAGGGAGGACCAACGGAGCAACGATGGACAGCCCACATAGTATTGAGTACGTCGGTTTGAAAGTTAGCGTTGCTAGGCTAACAGCTGACCGGTGAGGCTAACAGCTGATGGCGGGGCTAACAGCTAATCAGCGGAGAAATGTGACGTGAGAACGTGTAACGTCCTGCAAACAGGAATACACAATAAAACATAGCAGCTGAACCTGAGAATAAACTAATAAAGAGTTGGTCAAACAACAACTTGCGCTCTTCCAGCATGCGACACACTGACGCTGATGAATGACGTAGGATGTGCTGCGACGGCGAAAAAAAATAATTGGATCGGCCGGTGGATCTGTTTCATTTTACCGATCCCCGATCCAGCCGTTTTGTCAATATCGGAGCCGATATCCGATCTTAATATCGGATCGGTGCATCCCTAGTATGTACTATAAGTGGCATTGTCATCAGCTGACTGCAGACAGCTCAAAGTAAAAAAAATAATAAATTAAAAAAAATCTGAAAATTTTATTAACAACACAAAGTGTAGTCCTTCTGTGCATCATCCTTTGAATCACAGGGTGGTGCTTGTAACAGACAAGTTGCAACAAGTAGTACATTCAGGGCTGTAGTAAAGTGGGAAACATAGCTGTCTGCTGGCTGAACTGTCCATAACAAGTAATGGATAAATCCTAAAAAGGTGGATTAACCCTGTCTGATTTGAAAAAGCTGGGTAAACTGAATATATGTGTATTTTCTCCCCACTTCAGCCCTTCTACCCTTTCCCTCAGGGCTTACTGTATTGAGTCCTCCTCCTACATCTCATTTACTTTTCAACTCACCTCTTCAGGTTGCAGCCTGCCAGTCATTTGTTTGTGAAAATATTTTATTGATTTGGAGACAGCGACGTGGTTGGTTTGGCCAGCTTGTCTTGTTGTTTAACATAATGTATCATTATATTTACTGTTTGTTGACAATTTGATTGTGTATGAGCACAAAGTATCAATGATGTAAGCACAGAGTCCACCTCTGCTTGTCCTGCTGTAGTTCAGCACTCTGTTAACTTGGAACATGGTCCTCCCTTTGAGTGCAACATGTTGATCCAAGATGTTGTGGTGGAGACAGGTCACTGAGTCCCATTTGTCCTTTCACTTTTCCTGTGACCAGGCATTAATCAGTTGCTGCCTCAAGTACATGCTCAATCTTACTCCTCCCTGGGGTGGTCCAGCTGATCCGTTAGATGGTCAAAAGATGCCACTGGTCTTAATCCAAACCCGCACTTTCTTCTCCAGTTCTGCTTAGTGTATTTCTGTCAAAGGTAATACTTGTTTCAGCAATAAAGATGAAAAAACAGATAAAAAAAAATGATGTCAGACTATGTCCTGACTGCGCCTTTCACAAAGCAACATTGCAAAAGTGTTATTGGTCATTATAGTCTTCTAGATTTACTCGGTTTTCTTTCAGTCAGAATGTTCTCTATATTTGGCAGTCGATTTTTTTTTTTCATGGCCTGATATGTAGCATACATAAAGATTTCCAAGTTCCAGACAAGGCCCAGCAACTTCAGTATATAAACTCAACAATGAACAGTGCAATTTATTGGGATTGTGTCATGACTATTTAAAATGGGGAGCAACTGGGTCCAGTCCAGTCCAGTTTCAAATGATCCTGTCCAGTTCAAACCAACCCATTCCAGTCCAGTCCAGTGGATCCTGTGGAGGAAGTGATTTTAATTAAAGATAAGTTGCTCAGTGTGAGGCCATACTGAGCCTGTTAATCTGAATCCAATAGGCTGAATGTAGCAGCTAGGAGGACCTTGTAAAGCACAGGCTCTATTGAAGCCCACTGCATTTCATTTGGGTGGGAATCAATGCAGATTGACACCACTTAACATGCAAATTGTGCTCAGGTCAACCAGCGGCTTCCTGCCCATTGGCGGTGGTCCAACACCTACAGCTTGAGTCTCTTTTTCACCTCCTCTTGCTCCATTTCTTACCTCCTCTCTTGTATTACTTATCTTTCTTTTCTCCTTTGTAACCTGTTTTCTTTCCCTGATCTTCCCTCAAAAGGTTTTTCTTGTCCTGTCTGCCTCCTTGTCCTGTCTCCTTTCTCCTCGTCCTTTTCCATCGTCCCTTCTGTCTCCTCTTCTTCCTCTCCCCTCCCCACCCTTCTTTTCCATCACATTCCTCCCTGCTGTTGTAAAAATCATATTCAGGATATTCGTCCATTTAAAGATATGAGAAAATAAAAGACTATTGATTGCTTGATAAACTGCCACAGATGGCAACAGAATGAGAGTAAAGTCAGTATAACCCCTTGCTGAGGCTGTGTGTGTTAGCCAGAGGCACTTTATGGGAGATGCTGTGGATCAATAAAGTGTATTTGTGTGTGTCGGCCCTTAGCTATCCTTCCAATTACACATTTCCAGCAGTGCAGTCGAGCACAGCTCTTTGTTAAAGCCTTAATGGATCAGCTCGGGGAAGTGTCCACACACACACACACACACACACACACACACACACAAATAGATACAGCTTTACAAGGTAAGCATTCTCAAATTGATTTGTTAAACAGCGTTTTGAGCCCCGGCGCTCTCTGTGACTGTGTAATTACTGTGAGAGCTGACGCTGTATCTGTGTGGTGTGTCTGTATCAGAGTGTGTCTGTGGATAATTTCATGAAGTGTTATGTGTATGTGTTGCTAACAGTTTCCAGACGAAGGAAGCTCCTTGTGTTTGATTATTGAAGAAGAGAGCGTTTCATTAGGAATTTACTTCACAGCAGCAGACACATTACAGCCAGAAGCATCTCCTAACTCTTCTCCTCTTCCTTCTTCACTCCTTTCAAATTAAATGAGCAGAGTATAGAGGTTTACTCATGACTCACCTATTGAAGAGGCACTTAACTAATTCAATCTGCAAGTGAAAAAAAGAGCATGCAGAGATGTATTTGTAAGCTCAGAAATGTGCAAAATTCAGATTTTGTTTTTAATATGTGAAGTCTGCTCTTGTTATTTCATCCGTCAGTTTTTCAATGTCTGTCAGCCATCTTTTGCTCTACCTCATCATCCCCTTTGAGTTGCCTGCAAGTTCTTCTTTTATCTGCCCCTCTTTTTTTACCTCTCCTGTTGCCCTGCCCATGCCTTACCTGCCCAGTATGTGCCCTCATTGAGTTTTCCCACCATGTAAATTACTTGTTTGTGTCACTTGCCTGCACACAGTAAGCTACATGAACAAAACAGTATGAATAATTAGAGAAACAAGGGATACAGATGTGACAATTTATCTGCCTCTTATCAGTGTGAGGGACTTTGTCCATCCACCCATGACACCTCCTCACTTTTTCCCTCTCTTTCACTTTCTTTTCCTCACATATTCACACTTTGTCCTCTCAACATGACAGTTTCCATTGCCATGGGGTAAGACATACAATTAGTTTCTGTCCACTATATCAGACATAGAAAAAGGCTGTCTGTCTCACACAGGAGTGAACACAACTGAAGCGCACTCACAACCATAAAGTTCAAGTTTGTAAAAGGTAAAATCTAATGCTGGCATCTAATGCATCATCAAAACATGCCATGTCACATGACTGCTCAAAAAAATAATTTATCATAAAAGAAGCATAATATAATTCAGATTTAATTCATACAGTCATTTTATATTTTATTGGATTACTTGAAATATATATTTATTTGTATGACGGCAACAACTCCTTTTTTACTGGACTGATTTCAGACTCAATGCAGTGACAGTTTTCAGCTGCTGGGCAATGCCCCTCCTGCCTCCCCACAAACAATGCCTATGACAGAAACAGCCTTTAAAAATGATAATGTGAAGGGTTATTTATTCATTTATAGTTGTTGGCTATAGTTCATTTTTAATCCACAGTAATACATTCCTTCTTTCAAATTAGCGTATAATGTTGTATGTGTTTTTAAAAAATATTTTGTTTTTTTTGTTTTTGTATGTATGAATTGATTTGATGATCTGCAATTTTCAGATTTTTGTCTCCCATTTTGTTATTACTTTTTCACTTAAATGATCCTTTTTTTTCAGTCGTTAATGCTTTGACACAACTGTAAACTGAGATGATTTTAAAATATTGAGCATAGCAGTAGCCCCATTCACACTGCTGTTTGGTTGCGGGGATCCTGCGCAAATTCTCCGCCTCCGCCTCTGTGTGAATCTCTCGGAGGTGGCGAGGGGTGAAATTTCGCTCCGGTGCTGATACGCCTCTGGAGGTAGTATCAGAGGCACATTATTGGTGAACCAAACCAGTGTGAATGGATAAGCTGGTGTCACGTATCGAAGGCGTGTTGGTCTGACAGTCTGATTACTACACAGGTCCCTCACTCAAATTAATAAAGAGAAATGTCCCACACAGCAACGTTACATGACCAACAAAATTAACGTAGTGACTGTAACTGTCTTTGGCAGCTTATATGAGGAAAAAAAATACCGCAGATATCCGTGGAGAAGTGTCCGTCCTCCTGTCTGTCCTACTGACTCTTCCTCACATTTCTGTCCATAAAACAGCGTCTGTCACCAGCCAAAAACTTGAACTCACCAAGTGTTTGTGATTGAAATACATCACCGCAACGGTCAGCCTCCAAACCAAGACTTCAGTGAACTTTCCCCCAGAAAACAGCCTCCCTCCCCACAAGTGAGAGAGTCAGACAGCATCGAGTTTACTGATGGCGATTATGTAATCATGTAATTTAGCGCGAAAAACATAACTTCCACTCACTTTCCAGGATGTTTGGTGGGTCAGGATCTCAGTCACGACACACTATAACAGCATCTATATGATTATAAACTATCCGTGGGTTTAGATTAACAGGGGGGACACCGGGGAAACACCTTGAAAACACACCGACGTCATCACCATGACATGTACCATCATGCCTCTTTAGGAGCCGCAGCACCGGCTTTGTGTGTGAATTACACAGCGCTTCGTCTTTAAGGTGGAGATGCTTCGCTCTATGTGTGAACGACCATTGGCAGAGAATTGGCCAACGGCCGATGTGGCATTAATGCGGCTTCTCTGTGTGAATGGGACTAGTGAGTTGAGTGGATGGAATCTCTTTCTTGACAAAGGGAATAATAAAGTTATACCACAGCACTAAAACCCAGCCAACCACTTCATATTGCTTACATGGAAAGAAAAAATGAAGCTCTCTTCAAGACAGTAGTTTTTCTTCACCTTTGGACACTACCCGGGGCATAACTCTGATGGATTGACCAACAAAACAGGGTACTGGCCCCTGCCCAGATCTCAGCTGCATGCAAGCAGCTCAGAGCATGCTTTTAAAAAAAACTTTCCAGCAGAAGCTTGATACACCTTTGTGTCTTTACCTAGCAAAAGTCAGGACCTCAAGAAACCAAGACCATGTGCCCACCTTCCCAAAGGGTGCATTAAACACAGAAAGAGAGAGATAGAGACAGAGATAGAGAAGCAGGACCCCAAGCCAAAAAAGGCCAAGTGGAGGATTGTTTTAACACCTCCTCCCTCTTCATCCGCATCAGACGCCATGTCTCCTCCATCCCCTACTACCTCATCCGGTTGTCACATTGTTGTCTGTAGAAGTGAATAAATGTTTAGCTAAAAAAATGCTTTGTTTTTGGTTTCCATACATAAAACAGTTTACACACTGAACACACTCCCATTTTGCAAATGTTTTACGTTGAATTACAATAGTTTTCCCTAAATTAATATTAATTAGTTTCACAGAATTTATGTGTGTTAATAGACCCACTCATGCCTGATCATCAAAAGTTCTCACTGCGTTGTTGTGCGGACTATGAGGTCATATCTTTGGTTGAGAGATTAACAGTAGCCTGTACAGTAATTTTTTATCAGCATTATATTAATACTAATATTTTGAGCTATAATTTTAGTCTTTCACCCAAATATCATGTACCTTTTGAACTAGTTAACTATAGGATGGTTCTAAGAAAAGTGAAAAAACATGGACTTGCACATTATGATGTGTGTGTGATGTGACCTACCTTTCAAAGGTAGCTTACTGTGGGTGTTTAAGTTAATGTTGTACTTTTTATGTTTTTGTGGGTAAATGCATGTTCTCCAGTCAGTGTCTTCTTTAGGGACACCTGGTAAAGCTGACTCCTCCCTCCCCTTTGCACCCCCCTGCTGCCCTGTGGGCACATCCACCTGTCTTCTATTAATGTTGAAATATTCTACTTATAGCTTCATTATATTTGTCTCCCTCTCCAAAACACTAAAAGTTAGATATCTTTAGAAATTCAACAACTAAAGGCAAGAACATTGATCGGCTGCACAGATGCAATACAGTCTTGTAGGTGTGTGTGTGAGAAACAGGCTGTCTGCATATATGATAAACTGTACTGTATGTATGTATTATGAACAGGTTTAAGTCTGTGCTATATATGTTTTTGCCTCTGTGTCCATGTTTTTATCTGACCTGCTGTGTGTCTGCATAAACAAAACGTAACATGTGTCTGCATAAACCTGTGTGCGTGCATGTGTGTGTGTGTGTGTGTGTGTGTGTGTGTGTGTGTGTGTGTGTGTGTGTGTATGTGTGTGTGTGTTGTGTGTGTGTGCTTACAACTCGGGAAAAGACAGCAGTCTAAAGGATGAAATTGAAGAGATTAGCATGGTCTGCTCTGCTTTTGATTAGTTCTGACTGGAAATCTACCCGAGCCACAAGGGGCCCCTCAGCAGCCTGTGCTCTCTCTCTCTCTCTCTCTAGATGTGTGTGTGTATATGTGTCCCTCTGTCTCTCCCTCTCCTCCCGGAGCATTTCGCGCTGCGCCAGAAATTGAATTGATATTTTGTAAACCTGATTTGTGGATAACGTGATGTGACAGCGACAAATGCCTGGCTGAGAATGGTTTTCAAAGCCAGTCCAAATGAAAGTTATTACAGGGTAAATGCGCCTTTCTTTGTCTAGGCAGCAGCAGCAGCCCCTCCTGGCTCTGTGTATGAGTTTATATGGGTTGAATATGGATCCATTTCCTGGGTAATTGAATTGATACTGTCATGCACGGGGGCAGTGCCACATTGCTCTGCAGGGCGGATGGACTGTCTGATTGAATTGGATTGTGGGGGTGTGTCTGTGTGAGTCTGTGTGTGTGTGTGTGTATGTCTAAGGGGTTGTCAGAGAGCAGTCATAAGATAGACACACCTCAGTGTTCTCCTGATTACTGTCGTACAGCCAATTGTCTCACCAATAATCTGCCACCGCAACCCCTGACACACACACACACTCATGCACACACATACATGCAGACGGATACGGGTCAGGCAGCAAAGAAGCCATTTCCAATTCCCGGGTAGACGAGCATGCCGCAGATCTGCTACATATTAATTTTGTCCCGGCTGAGATTTGCTCCCATTCAGTTAGACCCGATTGATGAGAGAGCAGAGAGGATCGGACGGCTGCTCATTCCCTCTCCTCACCTCTGATTAGAAACACTGCCGCTGTCACCGTGCTATTACGACAGAGGGAGGGAGAGAGAGAGGGGACAGAGGGAGGGAGAGATAGAGGGGACAGTGAGAGTGGAAGGAAGGTAGGCAAGACGAGGGAGAGGGAGAAGGGGGGTATAGAAGGGAGAAGAGAGGTAAAAGAGAGAAATAGAAGGAGAGAGGAAAGGAGAGACATGAAGATGAAAGTGGGGGTAAAAGATGAAATGTGAGATGAAGGAAAGGGGAAGTTGTTGTGTTGAGACTGAGTCGGAGGGGTGATACAGAAAGTAGAGAGGAAGAAATGGGTCAAGGCGGGAAGGAGGGATGAAGGAGACAGGGGAGGAGGCAGAAAGAGATGGGGATTAAAAAAAAAAAGTGAAGGAATTAGAAGAAAAAGAGAGGTAGTAAAGGTGACGTGGAAAGAGGTAACAAGAGGAAATAGAGGGGTGAGATGAGAGAGGTTTCATAAGAGGTGTAGTTGGAAGGACATGGTGAGGAGAGAAAAGATTTAGAGAATTATGGGAGAGAGGAACTGGAAGGGGATGGAGGAAGAGAAAAGGGGCTTTGGAGTGATAAAGGGGGACAAATAGGCAGTCAAAAGAGATGAGTAGAGAGGAGAAGGAGAAATGACGAAGAGGGGGAAGATCTGGTGTGCTTGGGAGAAGGAAGGATTACAGAAAAAATTAGAGGTGAGAGATGGAAAAATATAATAAGAGGGCAGAAAGGAGGAAGATATTGAGGGGTGAAGGAAGAAGGGATGAAGGACAGGGAAGATGTAAAGAGAGGAACAATAGAGGAGTGGGAGAATTGAAGGTGAGGAAGCAAGAAATGGGGAAGTGAAAGAGATAAAAAAAGAAGGGACAAAGAAGATGGGAAAAGGGGGTGCAGTGGGAGAGACAGGGTGAGGGAAAAATGTAAGGAGTGAGAGAAGAGAGAGAGAAATAGGGAGGCAAAGAAAGATGTAGTAAGGGTTGAGGGAGGAAAGCAGGAACGGAGGAGAGGGGAAGATAAAATAAAACTTAAGAAAGTAGAGATCAAGTGGTGGAAAAGAGGAGTGGAAGGAAGGGAGAGTAAAGGGTGAGGTAAGAGTGGGATGCAGAGAGGGAGCACAAAGGGTAGAACAGGGCAATTCAGCTATATTGTTCAGGGGGCCATGTTTTCAGAAAGCAGAGGGCCAAGGGGCCAAATATTTCCCTGAGCACTTATTCTTATGTATGTACATTTGCAGTGTCGTGCCTGAACGCGTTCAATGAACGTTCATGAACTCGTTAATATTTTGGGCGAACATGAACTGAACGTACTGTTGTATTCTGCCTGATGAACATTATTGTGAACGCGTTCATTCTGGCATTTGTGAACGGTGCGCTCTCACAGTTCAACTTCGTTCAAGAAAGTGCCAGATTTCCATAGAGCCTTCCAGGCGAAAACCGGCTAAAACACGCCGTAAGCAGGGCTTAACATGTAACGGAAAAACACCTAATCTGGCTGTTTAAAAAAAAACTTAGCTATTTCAGACAGAAACAGTTGCATGCTAAACATGCAGTGAGGCATTACCAAACGAACACAGATTAATTCGTCCTGAACAGACATAACACTGGCAACACCAGCCATCACAGAGTCACTTCGCCGTCCACCGCATGCGTCATCAACATGCTAAGCATGCAGGCAAAAACAAATGAAGGTAGCAGCACTACCTCAGACTCTGCCTCCACCATTAATATGGCAGTCAGTGATGATCCAGGTGGGTAAAAATCTGTAAAACTTATGTAAACTTTGCCCGTCGGGTTTCAAGAAGCAACTCCGTACATCAACAACGTCAACGGCAAACCTGAACTAAAGCACCCGGACAGCCTTTCAAGGTATGTGCGAGTGAATGAAAAATCAAAAGACGGCAACAGCAAGCCAAAACAGATCCTCTACTACCCAAATCACATTAACGGCGCACAGAAGTGGCTCCGCTGTCTTCATCTCCCAGGACAACCTGGTTTTGCAGTATATTGTCGGAGAGCTGCAGTTTCAGTGTTAAAACTGATAAAATAATAGCTGTCTGTGGTTCTATATGGGCTGTGGCAATAATTTAGAAAAATAATAGCTCGCAGCAACATATTGAAAAAAAAGAACAATGAACTAGTTCATTTTTGGAACTGTGAACTTAGTTCAAAATTTTGAATTATGAACTTTTTTTTTTTCATTGCACAACTAGCGTCGTTCTTAATCAAAGAACATAATCAGGCTTTCTTTAAGTAATATGCCTACATCCAGTACTAATTTTTATAGTACTTTTCTTTGCAACAAAAGCTGTAATATTGCCCCAAAGGTAAATACACATTTGAAACAAATGTGCTACATTACATCATGTCAGCCATTTGGTATATATTTTTTAAATTTTGACATCTCTTAGCTAGCTACATTACAATATCTCCAGTGAAGCAAACCCCAGAAGAGAGCAAAAAGGTAGCAGAAGTTAAAGATTAACTGAATTCGCCAGTGTATTTGATGCCACACAGCACTAGCCACACGTCTACCCGTACGCAGTGTTGTGGTTTTACACAAGATTAATAAGGACTTTGGGTTTAATTTGACTAATTATTCTGGAAAATCATGAATTATTATATAATTCATGATTACCATGGATAATTAGCAATTACGTAATTAATTAATTAAGTAATAAGATCTAATTTACATTAGATTGTCTCAGGAGCACCACCCTTGAAGAAGGGAAAAGATAGCCAATTCAATAATTCAATCTCATAAACAACTGTCAGTCTGTAACTCTGATTAATAATCAACTTAATAACTACGACCAAAATTACCATAACAGCTAGTACTGGTTGAAGGATTTTGGATTCTTTGACTGAGCAGATGTTGGCAACATTCTTTCTTGTACAATATAAAATAAACAGCATGAAGATTCACGCAACACACAATCTACCTTACAGACTACAAACAAAATGGCTGATCAAAGGGGACTACAGCATGGCTGACCAGGGGTGGACTGTGAATGAATGTGGATCACCACTTGTGTTTTTGATAGTAGAGAAACAAAGAAAGAATGGTGGTGCTCACACCATGTGCTCACTGATATCATATGTAGGTGTGATATGGTCCAGGATGCATAAATGTGGTTCGAGTACTTGCTTTTGTGTTCCTCTGATTGTGGAGTTAGCTGACAAGCTTTGTGTCACAGCTGCTGGTGGTGCTAACTGAGCTGAGGTATGAGCAGGACCTTGCATCGCTGCTGTTAAGAGAAGTTCAGTGGCGAGGCGATGGGAGTAGAAAGCTCAGAAGGCAGGCAGCACAAAGGGAGACGAGTTGGAGAAGAGATAGAACAATGGAGGGAGCTGGAGCTTTAACTACCTTGTCAGAGGGGGGTTTGTCACCCTGACCAATAGCAGTTCAGAACTGGGTCTCTGAGCAGTCTTTGCACCTAGCTGTGAAGACAAGATTATTCTGGGGAACTGAGTTCAGTTCAGAAAACCAGAATGACTGACGTCATCTGTGGATCTCAACAGGACACAGGACAAAAAAAGAACTGACTTGAAAGGAATGTGAGCGAGGAAGTCCGACTACTTGGTAAGTCATGGAAATCTTAGCACAGCATAACCCTGAACTCCCTCCAACAAGTCGTTCGCTCGTCGTCTAGCCGACTGTCCAGACAAAGCATGAACTCAGGCTTTTTACAATGCAGTTTTATGATGTCGTTATTTCGGCGTCCTTTTTTATCCAGATCACAGCAAAATCTGTTTGTTTTGGGTTCATACTGGTACAACACATTAATTAAGTCTACGTCTACTTCCTTGTCACAGTTACTATTTACTGATTTAAACACAACAATTAAACTGCAATTCATCCGACATAGATGGACAGTGAGGTATCTGGATGGCAACTCATTCTGATCTTTGATTTCACTTAGTTTAGATTTAGAAATGACTAATTATTTCTCCTTGTGTGAGTTAAGGAATGTAGACAGAGTGGGGCTCACAGCTCCAAGGGTCTCAGAGTTGTTTTCCAGCTGTGAGTGTGTTAAATGTTAGCAGACGGCAAGGCCACCATAAAGTACTGAACCTGAGTTTGACCCGTGCTTCAAATGGTGGGAGATGCCTAAACCGCAGCCAAGTTAGATGAGTTATGGGAGATGAGCAGGGAGACAGGTCAACTCCTCTTTTAGTCTATTGGATAATTTGCCAAAGTGACCAATTAGAAGAAGTGGGTGTGTACTGGAGAGGGGACTCTAAAAAGGCCCTCACAAGAAGAAAAGGAGGGGTAGTTACATGTAGATCCCCTAAGATTGAAGGTTCGAGTGGATTTCTGATAGAGCAGAGGGTAAAGCATTGGGCAGAACTTTGCCATAAATTTGACAATACCAGAAAGCGGCCGCTTCTGGGTTGGATGCTGGCTTGAGATCTGTTTCAATAAAGACTGCTCTATCATTCCACCCAGCCTTGCCTCTGCAGAATTCTTTTATCATCAAACTACATGCCGACACCTTTGATGAAGAGAGCCCAGAAACTACAACAGGCACTCCACAGCTGTGATTATGCATCTGATCTGATCTGAGCTTCTGATGGTGATATTCACAAAATTCTGTGCCAAGCGAGTACTGTTAGTAAAAATAATCCTGTGTTCTGACTTGTGTAATGCCAGGCAAATATATTGTATTGGGTCTGTTGAATTTCTGATTTTGGGCATCAACTTTTCCTGTCCTTAGCACTGACGGTGTATATTTTATTTAATTGTAAATAGAACTGATTGGTGGACCAATCAGATTGAATCAAGCCACTTGTTGAATAGAGAATAGAGGGAAGGGAGTGAAGGGAAAGAGATAGATAGATAGATAGATAGATAGATAGATAGATAGATAGATAGATAGATAGATAGATAGATAGATAGATAGATAGATAGATAGATAGAAAAAGGTATGAGCAGTAAATGATGGAGAGAGGGAGAAAGAGAGTAGTGAAAGTTGGAAGGGAGGGACGGAAGGAGATTAATTTACAAGGAGAAAGGAGGAACGGAGGGGTGAAAAGAGCCATGAAAGAGAGGGGAAGACAACAGGGTGAATAGGGGTAAGGTGTGAGGGATGGAGAAAAAGGAGTGAAAAGTTGGGACATGGAGAGAAAATTGAGTAAATGGCAATGTAAATATAAGGGAGGGGTGAAGGGAAATGGCGAATGAAAAAGAGTGAACACTATGGGAGTGTGGAGCAAGAGAGGGCAGTAGAGGCAGTAGAGAAAAAGGAATGAGGGATAGTGAAAGATGTGGAGAAAGGAACAAAGGAGGGCAAATGTTAGGTGTGTGGGGGGGGGGAAAAAAGGGGAGAAGGAGTAATCGAAAGAAAAAAGAACATTGAGAGGGATGGAAGCAGAGGGATGTGGGTATGTTGCTGGAGACAGGGAAGAAATAAGGGATGGTGGGGGGTAATGTAAAGAAAGAAGGAAGGAACATGAAAATAGAGAGGAATAACAACAGGAACTGGAATTGTTTTCCAAGATCCACTCTGAACTGCCAGTCCTCGGCTGTGGTCAATCTGCCCGGTCTTGTCTGTGGTTGGGAATGGGGGTTCTCTACAGCCTTGGGGAAAAGGATGTCTTTTTCTTGGGTGGTGTTTACTGGACTGAAAGGCTGTGGCAGCTGTTTCCGCAACTGCTTGAGCACCTGTTCGTGGCACCAGTGGTAAAAACCATCAGCCAAGGCTTTGGGGCAGCTGCTGAGGAAATGTTGCAGGGATCCTCTACCAGTACATGGGGGCAAGAAGGTGTCTCAGTCTTACCCAAAGTGTGAAGGTTAGCTGGAATTGGTAAGGTATAGTAGACAATCCAACAAAGTGATCTTCTGTTGTAGCATGTTTCCCACCTTGTCCAGGCTCCTTGCTTATCCTTGCTTGCTTGCTAATGCCACCATATTGCTTACTCGTACCTCCTCTCTGCCTGCATGCACTTTTTCCTCAGTATGTAGTCAAAGTGTTTCCCCAGGCTCTTGACTGGCTTTTTTGACTGTTGGAATGATGGTCTTAGAATTTGTCCACATCTGTCCCTTTCTTCAACACCAGGGACCTTGGCTCTAATGGTTTGAAACTCATCCATGCTCATGAGATGAACTTCCCAAGTCCTTGTGAGATCCACCTACTGCCAGGGGCTGATAATGTTGTAACAGTCAGATCCTCAGTGTATGCTCTGATTGGTGGCTGCCACATGCCAATCTTTGTCGGGGGTTCTTGACACTGCACCTCCACTCACTTAACCACCAAATTCGTGGCTAGGGTGAACAGGATGACTGAGATGGTGCAGCCAGTTATGATTACCATTACAAGCCTGTACTGCTCTGATGTTGAATACCCAACAGTAACTCTCATCTGCAAGTTGTTGTAGTGATCCAGATTGAGGTTGTTGATCTTGCTGGGAACATGGTGCCTACAGCGACTCTCTTAAACCAGATGGTTGGACCCATAGGTATTGGTGAGGTCCAACCACAGGACCACCATCCTTGACCCTTCACTGTGGCCTGGCTCCAACCTTTTAAAAATGCACCTTATTCAGTTGGTGCCATCTACTTGGTAAATTTGAACTTGTGAATCTTGTTTTATGGAAGAAAATATGATTCTTGCTGAACTGATACTTGGCCCAAAGGAGCCATCAATAAACATTAATGTTTTCTTATGGCCCTTGGTGGATGAGCTCCAACAACTTAGGAACAGAGGAAAAACAGTGTCTTCCATTTTTCTTTTTTTTGTGATTTCCTACCTATTTAGGGTTAAAAAAAAAATCTTACAATTTAGACTTTTTAAAATTGATTTTTATTTTATATTTTATGGCATGTCCACTGTAATGGACCACAGGACCATTTCATTAAGGCTGAAGAGTGATAATCCAGTAAGGTGCCACGTTCATACAGCCTACAGTTTTCTTAAATAGGCATCTTGGTTGATTAGTGTTTTTTTTTTTGTTGGCGTAAATAAAGCAGTTTTTAATTTACCACTACCTACTGTTTCTTTTCCCTCCTTTACACCCGGTTTTACTTTAACTATGTTACTCCCTTCATCCTCTGGCCATACGGGAAGGCAACAATCTCCAAAGGACACAGAATTGAACTTTTAGCTTCTAAAATAAATGTTTAGCATTTGGCCCTAAATGCACTAGGATCTTGCACCAAGACCAAGCCATTTAGACTGTCTTAATAAGCCCGTTTATTTTTTCATTTTGAGAAGAATGTGTTAATTGAGTTGCTGCTGCAATTACTTTTTGTTTATGATATAGAATTCCTTTACTTTCACTCCTTTCACCTTTTCAATTTTTGTTGTTTGAACAGATACATATATTGATGTACTTTCTTTTCTTTAAAAACATGTCAACTGTTTTACACTATTTAAGATGAAAAAGGACATTTTTTTCTTGTATCCACTTGTCATTCATAGTTAAAGATCCACAGATAACTTATTTTACTGGAATGTAGCAAGCATTACTTCCACACTCATTTACAGCAATGATAACTGATGAAAATCCCACTTTCTAGCCAGGGCACCAAATAAAAAGCCATATCTGAGACTACCTCATATAGTAGTTTAGAAAAGTTTAAGATAGGCAAATCTTGTGGACCAAAACTTCTCACGAAACAGTTCCTATAATAACGTATGAAAAGTTAAGCCCCTAATTTCATGTGGATTCCTATGAATGTCCAGCATCACGGGGAATCAGTGCACCTGTGCAAATCCTGGCAATTGCATTTAAGGGAAATCCAGCTATCTTCTAGAAATGACAATCCAGCTTTTATGGATGCATCAGTAGCATTAGACCTCATCTAATGTAAAAATAATCTAAAGAGATTTGCTCCACAAAGAGATTTGTGGAGCATGATAATATACAGCAACCTACACACTTCCACCAAATTCAGCGAGACACCTTTGAGATCGTGATTTGAATGTTAATTAGTTTAAGTTCTGTGGGTTTGTACAAAGCTTGGCTGCATTTGATCCAATATAAGCATCCTTAGTATAGACATTAATCTGGCTGCTCCTCTTCTTAGCACACTTGTCACCTGTAAATTTAAGCCAGATGCCTACATTGACATTTAAATTACTACAAAAGATGCACACTACCATCATCATGTAATTTTGTACAGACATTCATGGTTCACGACACTTCCTGTGATGCCCAAGTGGGTCTTCCATGAGATCAAAAGCTGTTGTTTACTGAGTCTCTCTTCTTGTCTATCTGTCTCAGTTGTTTATTGTTCAATTTCTGAGTCTTTCATAGTCCCACTGGTTTTGTACATTAGATAACTTTCAAAAAGCTTCTACAAATTTTCTCGAACCAATCTTCTGTTACTGGGTAGTCTGTTGCTGCCTGGTTAGCTTTCCCCAAACGAGTGCAGCTGGTTTTTGCTTTTCACCACAGTTTACACAACCTTGATTAACAAGTGTTACGATAGCTTGTGCTGACTGTTCTGCAGTTGCTGATAGAGTGTCTCTATTAGAGAGACATGTCTGTGAGTTAGAGCAACTTCTCTCAATTAGAAATATGGGCACTGCAGATAGTGTTAGACCAGGACTGATAGCAGGCCTGCTAGCCTTAGCATTAGCTTAGTCTCTACTGTGGAGTTTGTTCCTTCCTGGATGTGGCAGGGGAGGGCCGAGTCACCAGTTGTGTGGCCTGGTCAGCAGTCACCACTCCTGACTGCTACCCAGTTTTTTGTCCTTGCTAGCCCAGTTGTTAGTCCTGCTGGCTCGTGTGCCTCCCCAGTCCCTGCTGAAGGGGCTAAACTCTAAACGCTAGACTCTAAACTGGACATGATTGGCTTTTGTGAAACATGGCTGAGACCTAATACTTCTCTACCATGAAATGAAGCCTTTCCTCTTGACTATAACTACACCCATGTTGTTCAGACCTCTGAATAGGGGGGGAGGTGTTGCTCTAATCTACAAGGACCTTCAACCATCTTCATCAACTTCATCCTGTTCCCTGGACATGGCCTTGTCCTGGTTTCAGCTGGTGGAAATCAAGGGCCTTACAGAATTTGGTGAATTTATTCTAGTTCTTGCTACTCGTTGAAATGAGATCCTAATTATTGGGGATTTCAATATCCACTTAAATAAGTCTTCTGACCCTCTAAGTAAAGCTTTTCTGGTACTTCTTGATATTTCTGGCCTCATTCAGCTTGTTCATGAACCTACTCATTCCAGTAGCAACACTCTGCACTTGATCCTTTCCCTTGGATTAGATGTTTCAGCCCTGAATGTTGCCTTTGTCTCCTCTGCTGTGTTGGACCAATTTCTATTCTATTTGAAGCATCATTAGCCTGTCCTTGTACCAATGACATAAATGTTTTTACATCTCATCGTATCAGCCCTGCAATCATAGCGACACATAGGTTTGGCACTTGGCTCTTTTTGCGATAGTGACACAACCTGTACATTCACGAAGAAAGTTAACTCAGTACTTGTTTCTCTGCTTGATTCTGTGGCACTTTTCTCTACCAAGACAAAATGACCAAAGAAATTTACTCCCTGGTTTACAGATGAAATCAGAGATCTCAAGCAGGCCTGCAGGAAAATGGAGCATGCGTGGCAAAATCTAAATTGGAAGTTTCTTATCTTGCATGGTGTGATAGTGTTCTTAATTGTAAGCATGCTCTTAATGCTGCTAGAACAGCATATTTCTCTGGCCTTATAAACAATACTAAACACAAGCCTAGATTTCTCTTGGACACTGTGGCTAAACTTACTCAAAAACCACACCAATGCACCCTTTAATGCAAATTATTTCTTAGATTTCTTTTGATGAAAATGAAATGTATGAGATTATAATCATAATTATCCCCTCATCTCTGGCTTCCTCTGCAAAGTTGATTGTAGAACATCCTTCTGCTGAATCTCAGTTAGTCTTAACTCTTAACACTCTTTTCTATGTTGAGATATTTTCTAAACTAGTGTCAACCTCAAAACCATCTACCTTCACCCTGGACTCCTCTTCATCCACTGGCTCCCCATCCCTCAACAGATTCAATTCAAAATATTCTTCCTTACTCACAAAACCCTCCACAACCAGGCACCCCCCTACCTTTCTGATCTGCTCCACCACCACAACCCGTCCCCTACCCTCTGTTCCTCCAATGCAAACTTCCTCACTCCACCTCACAGAACCAAGCACCAAACTTGGGGCGACAGAGCCTTCTTAGTTGCTGCCCCCTCCCTCTGGAACACCATCCCCAAACACATCAGAGACTGTACAGAACTCAATACTTTCAAAACGTTCACCAAAACTCAAAATAAATGTATTATTGTTATTATTATTAAGATCAGACTTTAAGGTGCTGCTGAGGACAAACTTTACACAGCCTTGCATACACATATGTTAGATATGTACAATGTAACACGTACATGTTAGATCTCATTATACCATATATTCCACCTTGTGCATTACGCTCTCAAATTTTTAGGCCCCTGATGGTTCCCAGGGTTAAGAAGAAGTCAGCTGGCTGCAGGGTTTATTGTGCCTCCTTCATCTGGAATAACCTCCCAGCTGACATCAGACAATCTGGCTATATTGACACCTTTAAGTCTAAAGTCAAAACTTACTTCTTTGACTTAGCATTGAATTACTCATTGACTTCAGTTGCTAGCTTCTTCAGTGGGTCAGTCTCAGTCTCAATGGGTCACCCATGGTTTTAGAATTTGCATTGTATTGCCGTTGAGAAACAATCTGTTTATTCTGATTAACGTCACATTTCTCTAACTTTCAATTTTGTTTTCTGGCCCCACAAGCTGCAAGCTGTGTCACTCTCTCACTCTCTATAGCTTCCTCTTCCTCCTCCTCCTCCTCCTCCTCTTCTTCTTCCTCTCTTTTCATTTTGGCTCCCTTCTGATGGACCACGGGCCCCTGACCATCTACCTCACCTGGATCTGGCTGCCTCACATATTGATGCGTATGGATCGTCATACCCTTGGCTCTGCTGGATCATTAGGGTTATATCTGTTATATCAGAGGTGGTGGCCTACATACCTTATCACCAGCCTACAATGCAGTACTGTGTTCCCTCCCCAGATAGCTTAACAACCATTCACACCTGGGCTCACCCAAGCAACCCACATGAAGGCTGGTTGGGTCAACAACCCATAAAAGGCCCTAATGACTCTTAAACCCAGAGATCACACATGTCCTATTTGACTCTGCAAGGACATACCTACACAGAATTTTAAAGCTTGCAACTCCCCTCCAGATAGTTCGAACTGAAGAAGCCTCTTCGATGAGAGGCAATTAAAATAAAACAAGAATTTTTGGTAAAAATTCAATGTAACATGTGGAATACAATTTCATTGTCTATTTTTCTTTCAGAACTTGATTGGAAACTACAGAAGGTCCATTTAAACTTCATGTGAGCCCTGGTCCTCAAAGTGGAAACTTCACACAGAGGAGCTATTATCATGGAATCTTTTTTATAGGGACATTGTCAGAGATGTAACAGTATTCCACATAACAGTGGTCCACATTAGGGGACGATGAGAAGTAGAAATTTGTTCAAGAAACAGCAGCACTGAGGACAGAAGGGCAGCTAGAGGACTTCAGCCTTGAGATGAAGGACCTCAAAATTAAAGTATCTGAAGCTGCTTAAGTTAGATGTTTCAAAAGAAGCGTCACTGGTTAGGCATTAGTGATGTCATTATTATATAAGATATAAGAATGATGGCAGCAATTGTGATGTGAGAAGAACATTGTGACAGATAATAGAAATATATTTATATTATTTGTCATTCTAAATGAATTCATCACTAATAAATTATCCATATGATTATTTTTTTAGCACAGAGAGTATACGGAATAAAGTCATCTGATGATTTGAATACTCAGAGCGTGTAATCCAAATGTATTTAAGAAGCAATTACATAATGCACCGTAAGACTACATCTACAGTGCCTTGCAAAAGTATTCACCCCCTTGAACTTTTCCACATTTTGTCACGTTCCCTGACCTGTCTGGTGTGCTCCTTGGGCTTCATGATGCTATTTGTTCACTAATGTTCTCTCGCAAACCTCTGAGGCTTTCACAGAACAGCTGTATTTACACTGAGATTAGATTACACACAGGTGGACATTTACTACTATTAAGAGTCTTCTGAAGGCAACTGGTTGTGCTGGATTTTATTTAAGGGTATCAGAGTGAAGGGGGTCGAATACTTTTGCACACCACACTTTTCTGTTTTTTATTTGTAAAAATGTTTTAAAACCATGTGTCATTTTCCTTCCACTTCACAATTATGCACCACTTTGTGTTGGTCTATCACATAAACTCCCAATAAAATACATTTACATTTGTGGTTAAAACGTGACAAACTGTGGAAAAGTTCAGTATCACCTGGTGCATTTTGCGAGGAGGACGAGTGGGAGAAGGCATTCAATACTCCCTTTGGCCACTTTGAGTATCTGGTCATGCCCTTCAGCCTCACCAACACACTCACTGTTACACCCAAGTTACAATTATGGGGGAAACAAGGTGAGGACCCAAATGGAGACAAATGCATGGGATTGGGATTGGGGGAACAAAAGGCAAGCTTTAATTACAGGGTTCGTACGGGTGCTTGAAATCCTTGAAAGTGCTTGAATTTCAATGTCGTGTTTTCAAGGTCTGAAAAGAGCTTCGATTTTAGTTTAAAAGTGCTTGAAAGTGCTTGACATTATAAATCTGTGTCTTGGCAAAATTGGGATCAGACTGGATAGTTTGCTTACAAGGAGAAATAAAATCAGTGTGCGTGTATCATCACACATACAGCCTGATAGCAATAGAGAAGGATGGCTGAGGAGAAGGTGAATTTGATGCAATTTGGACTGATGACATGTTCAATATTAATAAACTTTGATGAATAAGTGAACAGCTCATAAAAGTTTATGTCAAAAAAGAAAATTACAGGGTGCTCTCAGGTCTCTCTTTGTCTCGGTGCAAGTGTGCCCGAAGAACACCAAGTGGCTTCCCTTTTTTTGGATAAAACTTTGTGTTTTCCTTTAATTTCTAAAGTTTTTGCTATTATGACACATAATTTTAGATGTTTACAGTAGGGCTGTCAGGCGATTAAAAAAATTAATCTAATTAATTACAGGATTTGTAATTAATTAATCTAATTAATCGCATTTTAATCTCATATCTGCTAAAGGTACCCAAATACAGAATTCGAATTCTAGGACATTACAAAAGTGTATTGCGTGACTAATCAATTGAATACACTAAGAAGAGAAGAACTTGCCGTTCAAACCGTTGTATCGAACTGTTGACTCACGGTTCGATACAATCCTCGATTTTTTTTCTTTCTAAACTAAACATTTTATTCATGTAACATTTCAATAACTTATGTATATGACACTTGTATCATAATTAAATTGCCACTCAGAATCTCAGAATTAATTGCGTTAATTTTTATAACGCGTTAATTTGCAGTGTAATTAATTAATCTAATTAACGCGTTAAACTGACAGCCCTAGTTTACAGTAAAATAAAATGTACATAATTGTGAAAAAAGTAAAAAAAAAAATAAAAAAAATCACGAGAATATATTCCTGTAGATATGTATTTACCCCAGCGATAAGGTGCTGGAAAATGTTGAAAATGACCCTTAAAAGTGCTTGAAAAGTGCTTGAATTTGACCTTGAAAAATGTGTATGAACCCTGTAATTAAACAAAGCTGAATGATACAAAAACTGAAAAATACAGATAAACCAAAACGACAGAACAAAGACTATATACGGACACACTGACGAGGGGATCAGGTACAAGTGAAGTAAGGCGAGAAAATGACAGGTGAGGGAAAGGAACAGAAAAACAGTGGAAGAATGGAAAGTCACAGAGGGAGGAACTAAAAAGCAAGACCACGATGCTGCAATTTTCAAAATAAAACAAGAAACACAAGAACAAGGATCGGGATCATGACACTTTACTATACCCTCACCTACCACCCCGGCTCCACGAACATCAAACCCGACGTCCTCTCTAACCAGTTCTCCATCTCTCATCTCCCCAGTGACTAGTGACTGCAGCTAGGTGGGACTTGGAATGCTCCATCTTGGCAGCGGAGCACTCTTATTGACTCTCCACTTGATTGTATGTTTGTTCAACCAGATCCCTAGTGCTCCAGTGGGGGCACTCTTCTAAATTGACTTGTCACCCAGGTTTTCAGAGAACCTTATTCCTCATTCGACACCAATTTTGGGGGCCCTCAGTTTATGGCGGTTCCATCCATCCAGGACCACCTGCGCAGGTGTTGCCTGGTTTGGCAGGCCACTCTCTCTGTCCTCCTCCGTTCCGCTGAATGGAACCAACGTCTGATGGACAGACACTGCACATCAGCAACTACCTACACCATGGGTCATGAAGTGTGGCTTTCCTCACAAGGATCTTCCCCTCAAACACTGTATGAAATTGAAAAAATTATTAACCCTGCGATGACCTTTCCACTTCCTGCTCCAATGGCTTAAGGTGACATCAAACAGCTTTTATAAACGTGGTGTTCTGATCATGTTACATTTGGATGCCAGTAATGTTACTGCATTTATTTCTGATTCAGAGTCGTGCTATGCGAGGTCAAGGTGAAGTCTGAACAAATGAGTCTTGAGTCTGTTGCGGAAGATGGCGAGTGATTCCGCTGTCCTGACCTTGGTCAGGAGTTCGTTCCACCACTGAGGTGCCAAAACAGAGAAGAGTCACGACATCGCTGAACAAGCTTTGTTTGCTCTAAGAGATCGCAGTACCAGCCTGCCAGCTGATGTAGTACAGCGAAATGCTCACACTGGGATGTGTGATCGCACCAGTATTTGGAGGTAGACATGTGGAGTTCCATTGACAGCCTTGAAGGCAAGCACCATCGTCTTGAATTGGATGCAGGCCGCAACAGGAGGCCAGTGGAGGTCACAGAGGAGGGGGGTCACATGGGAGAATTTGGGTAGATTGAAAACGAGGCATGCTGCAGCATTCTGGATCCCCTGCAACTGTTTAGTCGCAGACACTGGGAGTCCAGCCAAGCACGAGCTGCAGTAGTCTAGGCGGACATGACCAGCGCTTGGACCAGGAGTTGCATCGCATCCTTCGTGAGGCAAGACGGGATCCTGCGGATGTTGTGAGGGTAAATCTATAGGATTGGGCCACAGCAGTGATGTTGGGAGTGCAGCACAGTCCGTCATCGAGGATTATGCCCAGGTTCTTCGCAGTTATCGAAGGCGATACCCAGGGGTGCAGAACCGATGTCAGGATTGGGGGGACACAAAAGTGATTTTTTTTTTTTTGCCCGTATGCAACTTATACCATGCCACCATAAATCACAACTTCGTAGAGGCTCATCAGCAGCGTGTATCACTGCTTACTTAACTGTTTTATTAATAAATCATAATTTTTAAGGGTCTCAGGGATGTAATGTCTACTAATGTTCTTATCTTTTGCCTCCCTCCAACCCTCCCAGATCCCCAGTTCTTCTCACCATCTTCCTTTTCTCCCAGTGTATGGGACTACTTTGTGCATGATAAATTGATATGGATGAATATAAAAATATGAAGCCCTAACCAAGTTGTGTAAACTAACTGATCATGTTTTTACAATGCCAGTTATGCCGGTACAGTTCTAAAAAAAGCCACAGTTCTAAGAGCACAATATGTAAGATGTAAGATAATGTAAGAAACTACCGATTCATTTGCATTGTAGTGGAGGAGACCAGAGTTGGAATGTGGAGTCAGAAATATATTTGTCAAACATTATTTGTTCCAACATTTCAATCATTTCTTTTTGGATGTGAATCTAAAATGTGAAGAATGTAAAGTCTGAAAATACATTTGTTCAATTTTGAATAATTTAGGGTACTTTTTATCGGGGGGGACAATTCATGTTTTTCAGAAATTGGGGGAGACATGTCCCCCCTGGGATCTGCACCCATGGCTATACTGTGAGATCTTCGACAGTGACTGACATGTCCATGCGAGGGCAGTCTTTCCCTGGGAAAGTTCAGTTTTACTAAGGTTGAGTTTGAGGTGATGCACAGTTGTCCAAGCGGAGATGTCTGCCAGACATTCCGAGATGCGCATTGCAACATGGGTGTTTGAGGAGGATGGGGGAAAGGGTGGAACAGCTGGGTATCGTCTGCAAAACAATGGTAAGAGAATCCATGTGATGTGTTTGAGCCTGTGTGCAGAGCCTAGTGATATAGTATATAGTGAAAACAGAAGTGGTCCTAATAGTGAGCCTTAAGGGACACCAGTTTCCAGAAAGCACGGTTTGGACAAGGAGCCATTCCATCTGACCTGAAAGGGGTGATTTGTCAGGTATGATGTGAACCAGGTTAGAGCAGAATCAGCAATGCTAAGTTCAGCCAGAGTGGATAGGAGGATTTGGTGGTTGATTGTGTCAAACGCAGAAGATAAATCGAGGAGAATGAGGACTGACAAGCGGGACGAGGCTCTGGCGGCACCAAGTGACTCAGTCACCGTGAGGAGGGCAGTCTCAGTGGAGTGACCAGTCCTGAAGCCTGACTGATTAGGGTCAAGGAGGTCGTTTTTATGAAAGATAGGAGGACAGTTGGTTATAGACTGCGCGTTCCAAGGTTTTAGACAGGAATGGATGTCAGCTGGGTCTAGGGTGGAAGCTAACCTACCTGACTGCATAAATCACAGTGGCAAGTGAAGGTTTAAGAAACAGTAAAAATAACACACTTGCATTCAATTTACAACTTTTTTGGCAGATAGTGAAATTATATTTGTTCCTGTGCTGTGAAATATTTCAGATCAAAGTCATAGTCCAATACTTATTGAGAGTTTGTGATGACTTCTCATGCCGTCATGTTACAACGTCACAGAGCAGAGCTGCGCTCAGCAGTAACAAACAAGACCAGCTGACAATTGCTAACAAACAAACACCGCAGCATTCCACACATTAAACTCGTTAAACTGATGAAAATAACTCTGCTCCAAAACTCTTCTTCTGCACACTGTCTTGTACAAGTATGGACCTCCCGGAGCCAACAGTGCAGCCAAGAGGCTGCTGGACTTAAAATGTTTATAACACAGTAGAGCAAACAGCTTATTTTGTTATCCACATACACCCTTGCCTGCTTTCAAATGGACTGTTTCATTAATTAATGCTGTAAACTTTTTAAATAAAACGTCTGCAGATCATTTATCTTAATTTCCAGTTGTGTCTCATATTGTATTCCAGCAGATTAAAGACCCCAATTAATGGTTTCAAACAAAGTAAACTGATGCAAAAGACTGAAAATAGTGCCCCCTTTTCTATTGATTCAATCAATATTCAACTTTGAATTGAGAATATTTTTGATTGAAAATCAATTCTGAATCGAAGCAGACACCCAAAAACAGTAATCAAACCATGAAATTCCCAAAGATTCACCCCCTAGGTGTCAGTTCTGGAGAATTGACATGAAATGCAACCTTTTCCATTTGGCAATAGTTTCAACAGAATAAGTGATGTTGCTTTGAATATGTTGATAATTTCACCTGACTGGCTTTAACTCCAGTTAAAGTGTCTTGTTTTTCATTTGGTAGGTCAAGATAATATATGCTGTGATACTGCATCCAGTGTGTCCAGCTTGTTAGAACACACAACAGAATCATGTGACATTTACAGCATTCCAAGGTTCTTTCGAGTTGTTTTTACTGTGTTGACACCGACCACACCATGCACACATACACACACATATGCATAGACACACACACATACACACACACACACACACACACACACACACACACACACACTAAGCCTTTTAAAATGTATGTAAAGTCATCCAAAGTTCTTTTAAATGAACTTTAGATGAATCTTGACCCTACTTTTCATAACTGAATGCTGTAATGTTCATTATGTTACACTGTACGAAGTAAGTACATTCCCATTCACCACAATTGTCGGATTTATCATGACTTGGAAGTAAAATGTATATAATAAGTACCTGGACCAGTGTTAAATTTCCTTTTTGGGGGATCAGACAGGCCATTTAATTAGAATGGATATGTCTACATGGAATATCAGTTTTTTGCCTACAGATAGATTAAGCTTTGTCACAATTGCAACCTGTATCTACTGTTGTTTTAGTGGGGTCTTGCTCAGGTTAGACTGAGTTTACTAAGCGATGACTGAGCCATTATTGACCTGCTAAATTTTGATACTCTTGAGGGTAAAAAGTTATTAGGCCCTATTTAAACGGTCTATAGTGCTTGGTCTAAAGCACTAGGCACTAGTGTGTTTAGGGCATGTCCAAGTCGATTTCGCTTGTTAAAAAGGCAGATAATCTGGGTGCAAAGTGAAGCACACGGCACAAAGGGGTTGCATTTAGACCTGAATTAGTCATGGGTGTGTTTTGGGGCGAATATAAATAAAACCAATCCTAGCGTCAGCTCCCATTTCCTTTAAGAGCCAGGTGCACCAGGACCTAGCACATATTTAACAGTGGCACTTGTCTTCAGTGAGGGACAGCGATGCGGTTATCGGCTGCTGGACCCTCTGCCCGATCATTTCACAATCATCTGTCTCATCACTAATCCTGTTTGAATGCGTCTGAAAAAATACACTGAATTTTAACTGAGGAGGAGTGCTGCACGTCCCTCTATGTGTGTGTCAATCTCAGTCTGTGGATTAGATGGAACAGATCATAAAGTACCGTCCTGATCAGTAAAAGGTGGGATGAAAGGAGTGAAATAACTCCTTAAAGCTGGGGTCGGTAAGTTGTAAAAACCATCAAGCCCAGGTTAACAAGTCACTACCTCATGTCTCATTCAACTGTAAACACTTATATTATCATATTGAATATAAACCACCAACATAGCCATTGCTAGCACTGACAGCTGTTGAGCTAGCTTTTTTAGCATTCAGACATTGTTTTGAAAGTATATTTTGATGTTGTAACTCATTGTTGGTTAGCTAGCAGCAGCTGACTATTTTAACATTAAATATGGCAAAGCTAAAACATCAAGATTAGTGGTGGGCCTGCTACACGTTTTATTTTTTGTTTCTCTCAGTTAATCTCAGACGAATGTGAATATTGCATTGGACTCATGATAGGTTTTGCATGTTAGAGCTTCGACGATGGCAGCCTTGTTGACTCTGATGATAAAGAAACATCAGAGCGAATGCCAGGAGGGCAACCAGCAGTGTCCGAAAGAAGTGGAGGCACAGGCTGTGGACATGGGAGGGCGACAGGTCAAGGAGAAGATGTTCATACGTTGAGTAAAAGATTGCCGAGCTCAGAGGATTGCGCATGAGCAGGTCAGCATCTAACATAAAACATTACTGGTGCTTTTTTCCTGTTAAACACCACCTACAGCTAACTGTGTGTACAGTATATTGACCAGGCATATAACTTGGTTACACAAGTGCCCTGTCAGGATCATGTTTTTTGCCAAGTAGTTTTTCACCATTTGAATTTGTGTTTTGGTGCAGCAAGTAGAAAAATGTAAAAAAAAAAAAAAAAAAGGACTGTTTAAACATGTCATATAAACTGGGACATACAGTTTTGTCCAGGAATGAAAGTACTGACCATTGAAAGTGTATATGTTCACGGTATGCAGAGGACAGTCGAGCTCTGTTCCATAAAAATATCTAATCATGTTGCTCATCTACTGCTTTACAGGCCAGAAGTCAAGGACTACGTGTGCAATCACATCAAGCCCTGACACTCTGCCTAACACCTATTTATTTGTCGTTCTGTATTTACTCCTTGTTTTTCACTATCTCTGAACTGTTTTAATAAAGTCTTGAAAAAAGATAAATGCCTTTTCTTTACACTTCAGGCAAACAACTATCCCATTACAGTTCTTTTACTTTACGTGATGCACTAAAAACTGAATTAGGCAGCCCTATTGCTCTATTATGGAGCACTGCAGGCCATTGTAGCAAATGTATGCACGTGTCTATATAGATGTTAGAGAGGGGTGTGTGTCATCTATCTAAATGAAGATCCAGACACTTTCTTTAAGGAATATCGGAACCACTGAGCATACAGAGAGGGACATCCAAGAAAAAGTGATGGGGATGTACATGGTCCAAAGAGATGGAGATAGGGAGCCAGAGAATGTGGTAGCAGTGATTGAAGTCATCAAAGTCCTGAACAACAAACAGCAGCTGAACATAAAGTTTTTTGCATAAGAGGTGAACACCATGTGACGAAGTATGTTGTCAAGTTTCTTCAGATCATTTGGGAGTTTTTGTTATGTTTTTTATTTTCATCTTCCGCCCAGTCAACGTCAATCAGTGACCTCATGGATGTATGCCTTGTTCTGACATTTCAAAACAAGCGAATATTGACTCCGCTGCACAGAAGCAAGCCATTAGCATGTCCATTTTTCTCCTCTTGTCATCTGATTTCATGACTCCCAGCTAGGGTGAAGAGGACCAAAACACAATTCAATGCTGTAATCTGTGAATATGCTGCAAGTTACGTTGTAGCCTTTTCAAGGCTACAGTAAGTTGTCTTGGCAAGCACCAATGCACACAGTTCTCGATTTAAGCCTTTTATTTGCTTAAATCAACTTATAACGCGAACGCGGCTCGTGCTCCTCGTCCTGCATTTGACCTGCAGCTTCTCATCTGCTCTTCTAAGCATCTCCCCTGCATCTTCCATCTGAGGTCCAGCACACTACTGCATTTAAAGGGAGACAGTGATTTCTAACCAGGTGCCAGCTCTGTCAATCAGTCACCTGGTGCTGCTCTTCACCTCTCTCTTTCCTGCAGCCACACCTCGACCAGACTCACCTCCACATACATATTTATAGATTGTTACATTTAAATGACTGGTATGGTTTACTTGTTAGTTACAATCAAACTGATTTATGTGTGTGTTTGTAACCAAAAAGTGGCCCGCGCTACAGGTTTCTGTTAGCACCAGGGGCGCCGCCAGGGATTTTGGGCCCCATGAAAAGAAATCTAATTGGGCCCTTGTTTAGGCCGACGAAAAAATTTGATGCCGTAATAACATGAGCAGTTATTGCTCACTGTCTCCCTTGTAGTCCCGCATGCAGGTCTAATTTATCTCCACAACTGTAGACTCACAGGTGGTGGCATTGGATTTGGGGTGAAAAAATACATATATGAGGCTATATGGTCGTTGCGATTTAATCTTCTTTTATTTCTCTGATTGTACTGACAGTTGTACTGAGTCACATAGTCTGCATGCACCAGAAATGTTCTCCTCTGTTCCTACTGCAAAGCAGGGGGGTGAGAGTCCCAAATTACTGACCAAACATTCTATTTTAGTGATAGCTCAATTTGAACTATATAAAATATACACATACATATGCACTTTTTTTTTATTTCAGAACTGTTTTTAATAAACTAGTGCAATGCCCGTAGGAAGCATGTATTCCTATAGAAAAGTGGGAGGTTAAGTAGCTTTTTCATGGATGACCAAATGAGGTTGTGTTTGAAGGTGGGACGTCAGGGATATAATTGGCTGTTTTTGACTACTTTTGATTATACCATTATCTTTCACCTTAAAAACTATTTACCTTGCCTTGTTTGGTGTCATTATTTTCAGCACAACCTCACATGTGTGATTGTACATTCATTTTTTCATTTTGACATACTAAATTAACACTATGGACCTAAAATCACAAAATAACATAAAATCAGAGTAGGAAAAAGTTAGATTTTTTACCGTGAAAACCACAAATATGTTTAATGAATAAATTGCATTAGTTATAATGCAAATATAAATTGTTGTTTGCTAAATTTGTGCATAAGTTTTTGAAAATTACAAAGTTATGTGTAACTATTTACATTTAAATGCAGGCAATGCCTCAGGCTCAGCTCATTTCTGCCTGTTCCACATTCAGCAGTCTCCTCCTTGTTTTGACTCACAACACAAAAAAACAACTACACTACACACTAAACACACTACACTAAACACTATATAACACACTAGCTATGCACTCCAAACACGCTGTATGTCACAAATCTCTCAACTCTCAAAACTCGCTATCTCTGTCGCTGTCTCCAAGACGTCACTGCTGCTGTCATTCATCCGCCGACGTCCCTCCCACAACTTCCTGTTCCTCAGCAACCAAACTTGCTGCTTGGACACTTACGTGACAAAAGCCCACTTTTACCGCTTCTTCCTGCACCAGACACAAAGCAAACGTGACGGCAATGTTCGCGAAAAAGCGCGGCGGACATTATTTACCCTACGTCCGGTTTTGGACGTGCCGGGGGGTCCGGTCCATCGCCTCGGGAGGTGGGCCGTGTGGGCTAGCGGCTAGCTCCAAAAGTGCTAGCTACACACGAACATCCACAGATTCCGATTCCACTTTGTTGTCCGCGCGTCTCTGGATCTTCTCAGACCCGAACAGACTCGCTCCGGACTCGTTTAGTCTCATTAATCCACAACAGTCAGTTCAGATGCACAGAACAGAACGGGACCGAACTGCTGGCAAAATCCTGGTTCAGCTCGCGCCGCAGCAAGTATAAATCCGCTTGTTTCTTAAGGTATGTTGTGGGCTTGAGCTCTGCATGGATTGGCTCTGGTGCGCATGTGGCTACAGTGTGCAGTGATTGGCTCTGGTGCGCACGTGACTGTGGTGGCTCCGGTGGACAATGCTTGAGGAATTTGTAAAGCATTTATGAAATAATTTATTAACGGTATCATTGCAGTCCAAACAAATCCGCATGGCACAAATCCTTGAACCAAGCAGCAGCCATGTTTAAACTCTCAGGTCAGTCTGATCCTGATCCGCTGAGATATTTGAGGCACACACACACATACACACACAGACAGACAGACAGAGATTCCTTGCTTTTATAGAGAGATGAAAATCATTCCGAAATAAATATGGATTATGGGCTATTTTTATTTTATAGGGGGCTGACAGACAGCTGCTGCTGATGATGATGCACTTGACGTATCTGTTCGAACGACATGTTTATTTTATTTATACTCTACCTCACTGATCATTATGTGAGAAAATAATTTGTTTGACTTTCTGTTATTTTCTTTTTTGTAATGGTAAAAAGAGCAAGGGAGACAGAGAAATCCCCACAGACTCCCTGCAATGATGCTAAATGGCATGTCATTGAACACAATGTTGCTCAGCTTCTTCACTGGGACAGGGAGGGGACGGGTATGGGGAGACTGGGGTGCTGCTGACTAGTCTGTTGTTAAGTCTGCTAAAAGGATAAGGGACAATGATTTAATATGAATATCTTGCTAAACGTTTCCCTGCACTGATTAAATGTTGTTGAAATGTAGGCTAACACTAGTCTGTAGCTAGCTAGCTTATTACACTATGGACATTAAGCCAACAGGTTAACACCACTCACAGACTGTAGACTACCCACCTTTCTTGGTGAAAAACTGGGTTACAGATTGACACCCTTTCCTTTGTCTTTCCTCTCTCTCTTTCCTTTCTTTCCTTTTTTGATTTAGGCAACATTGTGATCACTGTAGTCCTGGCGCATCCACTGACTGCAACTAAACACTGTCACTTATAAGTGCGCTATGGCAGGACCAAACCATTTCATGCAGATACAGGGGGTGGTCAGTCAATATGGATGTTTATTTTTTGGTCAATGGGGATATTTAACTTTTACTGCCAAAAACACAATTAATTGTATTATTTTATTTGAAATATATACTCAATGATGATGGTTTACTGATATTTTATTATTATTATAGCTTTTACCTATTTTTGGGGGCCCCTGTCAGTCAGGGGCCCTTGGAATTGTCCTACCTTTTCCCCCCTATACGGCGCCCCTGGTTAGCACTTATACACCATAGCCTGGCCTGGTGGACAGATTTTTTTTTTCTTTTAAAATTTTAAAACAGTGTAGCTCTACTGTTTTGAGTTTGAGTTTTTCTCAAGTCTTTCTTTTTGTTGTATACAAATACACCTGATCAATGTGTTGTATGCACTAATTGACATCTGTAAAACAAGCCGCACTGTAAAAAACAAGTGTCATCCTTGGTCAGTTTTGTATTTCTTTATATTTGATGATTTTCAATCAAAACACCAACCAGGTTTTGTGTCATGTGTGTGTAACTCCTGTAACCTGAGAGAGAGAGGGTATCTATCTAAAGAAAGTCTATGGCACCAATTCTGGCCCACACACTCTTAACATCGATGCTTAAGGTTCATCAAAACGTATTAAATTCAACCAAGGGGTTGATTCGGTTACCGGCTTCTTTCATCTACTAGATTCTTGAGGAGATTGGCAGTAGCAGACTCAATGATGAGCAATAAGACCTCCAGCCCACACAACACACACACCACACAGGATTATGAAAATAGAAAAAACTTTTATGTATGTATAGTGTCAAAAATTGTGTTCAGTTCTATTTCCTTACATACATTGTCTGCGAAACATAACCTTAACTTAATTCCTCAATTGGACTCAACTTCCACTCTGATATGCAGATTGGGCAATTTCAAGTCTCAAACATTGGAAATTAAACAACTCAATTGAATTCTCCACATTCAGAAAAAATGCACAACTCAGTATTTTCAGTTCCCAGGTCTTTGCCTCTTAAGTTCTGAAATCCTTCCAGTTAAGGTCCTTTAAGAAAAAAAGTAAATGTCCTTCAACTAATTGTTCCTTTTTAAGCTGCCTCACAGCATCAGTCTGTGTCTCTTTTTTAAAAGGCAGTATCAATTGTCAGTGTTTGCGAAGGAAAAAAAAATAAAAAAAACAACTGAGATCTCAGAAAAAGGAAAAAAAGTGCAAATGAATTAGAAATCCTCTCAAATTCCAGGTCTCCTACCGCCCCCCTTGGAACGGCATACATCAGCATCCAGGTGAAACCGCAGCACCCACGAGCAGCAAAGGTCTGGATCGCAGTTGAATCGTCCCTCAAAAAAAAAAACAGCCTGCACAAAAGTGTGCAGAGCAGTTACTTTTCAGTTCAAAAGTCTCTTTTCACTTAATCATGGAAATTAAATGATAGCATTACAGTACAATATAATTACAATAAATTTTTTGAAATGAACTGTCTTCAGTATCTTTTTTTTTACAACTCTCAACCTTCTGGATTTAAAAAAATACACATTTACTCTTTACAGAGCATACATAACAGCTTTAACATTGCAAATACACACAATAACCTCATGAGCTTTACCTGAGCTACAGCAGCGACTATGAAGGTAGCACTTAGCTTCTAGGCCGCAAATAAGCCGACAACGTGGGCGGCTAAAATGCTCAAAAATATCAACCAAAGCATATTCAATAGCTTACTCACACACAATATCCTGACTGGTTTTTGTCTTACGACTCTCGGAAATAAAAGTAACACGATACTTAACAGTTTCACATCGGCATTTTGATGCTAGTCAGCTAACTCGGGAAGCTAACTCACCAGGATATCCACGTTAATTGGAGACAACACCGCCGGAGTTTCTCTCGCTGAATCCTCTCAACAATAATCTAGCAGCTCAGTAGTTTCCCTCTCTTGGCAACACTACCAAGTCCTCTAACTTCCACTTCAACTTTGGGAAATTATTCATGAAGTTGTTTTACATTTAATCTACTCAATATGCTTCACCTGTCCTAGCTGCATGCTCTGCTGCGGTCATCCGGGGTTGTTTTTTTTAGGACCCTCCCTGTACGCTGTTGCTTAGCAACGTCACTTTCAAGTGATGCATTTAAGGAACATTCGTAACTCCGTAAACTGCAGAAAATAACCTGGGTTACAATCTCCCCCTCTAGACTGCATGCGTCTCTGCATGCACATCTGACTTAACAGATGTAGGAATGGCTGAAATGGCAGTGCCTAAGGCCTGCAGAAATGAACTAACAGCCAAAATCAAGGGCTCCCCTAACTCGTCATAAGTGAGTTTGCGAGGTTGACGTCTGTCCCTGACAGAACGCCTTAATCCCACAGGCTCAGCCTCAGTTGGTGCATAGTCAGTGCCCTGAACTACAAACTCTGTTCTGGCATCATTTGTGTTGTGTTTGATAGATGTTTGTGTCATATCGGTTTCTGGGATGTCAATGATGACATGGTTTGGGCCGCTACAGTGTGAAGTGGACTGTGTGGCTACTGCACCACTACTCTCTGACATGGCAGGGGCTTCTAATTGGCGCTCATAGCTTGAGTTCTCAGGGCCTAACACACTTGAGGGTGACTGTACTTCCATGAAACCCCCTTGCCTTTGAATGAAAGGACCTCTGGTGATGATCTCTGGCACCTGCAGACTTGGATACATTTCCTCCTCATCACTGTAGACATCTCCCTGATTGTCTGCGCTTTCTTGTGTGCCTGTTGTGTTCTCATGCCTAAGCCTCATTTTCCTTGGAGCATAAGAATGGGGACTGTGTTTATTGACCTCCTCCACAGGCAAGAACCCACATGGCAAAAGGAGGTCCCTGTGCAATGTACGGTGTGGTCCTTCTCCTGTCTCGGGTTTTACCACATACACAGGACTGTCTCTGATCCGTTTGACAACCACATGGATGTTCTTCTCCCATCGATCGGCTAGTTTGTGCTTTCCTCTAATATTCACATTCCTCACCAAGACCCTGTCTCCCTCAAAGATCTCTGCTGCTTTCACATTCTTGTCAAACCTTGCCTTGTTTTTGTCTCCCATTTTCTGGGAATGTCTTGCAGCTAATGAATAGCTCTCTTGTAGGCGTTGACGGAGGCCCTTGACATAATCTGAGTGGGTCTGTTGATTTCCCTTACCAGGGTAAGTTCCCAGGACCAGGTCGATTGGCAATCGGGGCTGTCTACCAAACATTAACTCGTAAGGTGAGTAGCCTGTTGTATCATTTCTCGTGCAATTATATGCGTGGACCAGGGGTTTGACAAAATCACGCCAATGGTATTTGTCCCTCTCCTCCAGGGTCCCTAGCATATCAAGGAGTGTCCGATTAAATCGTTCCACTGGATTTCCTCGGGGATGGTATGGGGTGGTACGAATTTTGTCAGCTCCCATCAGTGTGCATAGTTCTCGAATTGTTTTGGACTCGAAGTCTCTGCCCTGGTCACTGAGCAGACGACTTGGAAACCCATAGTGGACAATGAAGTTTTCCCACAAAGCTTTTGCAACAGTTCTGGCTTTTTGGTCTCTAGTTGCCACTGCCACTGCAAATTTTGTGAAATGGTCAGTGATAACCAGTATATTTCTGGTGTCTCTATTGTCTGGTTCAAGGGAAAGATAATCCATGCAGATAAGTTCAAGTGGATATGTGGAGCAGATGTTTTGCAAAGGTGCAGCCTTTTTGAGGCACAGCCTTCCGCCGAAAACAACGTTGACACTTCCTGCACTTTTCTTCGATGGATTTTGCCATTCTTGGCCAATAGAACCTGGCACGAGCAAGATGTAGCACACGCTCAACACCAAGGTGGCCAACCTCATCATGCATGCCTTGTAGTGCTCGGTCTCTGAACTGCTCAGGTAAGAGTAACTGATAGACCTGATTGCCCCTGTCAGTCCACTTTCGGTACAAAACTCCATTCCTCTCAAGCCTCCTCCACTCCCTAAGAAGAAGCCCGACCTCTGGTGGTTCAAGGTTTGTCTCTCTGAAGCTGGGTTTAAGAGCTCTCTCCAGGCGACTGATGACAGATGAGATGGATTGATCACCTCTCGGAGCTTTATACCAGTCATCCTCTGTCATTGATGGTAAGATGTCTTTGCCGAAAACATCATCTACGAGTGATGGACTGACAACAAGAGATTCAGCAAAAACAGTCTGTTCTGGGTCAGGGGGTTGATCACCTTTAAATGTCTTTGAAAGATGACGCTGACACAAGGCTGAGAACACCTCACAACTCATTTCGTCTCCAGTGCCCATAAGTCTTCTTTTCATGTCATCAATTCTCTCCCTCTCTTTGATGAAGGCTTCATCCTCATGAGGAGGAGCTTGAGGTCGCCGTGACAACCCATCTGCATCACGATTGGCATGTCCTGCTCGATACTTGATGGTGAAGTGGTAAGTGGAGAGAGCAGCCAGCCAGCGATGTCCAGCAGCATCTAACTTGGCAGATGTCAATACGTATGTGAGGGGGTTGTTATCAGTGAGTACAGTAAAGCTAGTGCCGTAGAGGTAGTCATTAAACTTCTCACAAACAGCCCACTTCAGGGCTAAAAACTCAAGCTTGTGAGTGGGATAGTTTCTTTCGCTTTTGGAAAGACCTCGACTGGCATAAGCAATAACTCTGAGCTTTCCCTCCTGCTCTTGGTAGAGTGCGGCTCCCAAGCCCTCGTGACAAGCATCGGTGTGTAGGATATACGGTTGTTGTGGGTCTGCAAAGGCAAGGATCGGTGCAGATGTAAGCTTTCCAATAAGGGTCTTAAATGCCTTATCACATTCCTGAGTCCACTCTTCTCCAAAAGGCAAGTTGGAGTTTAGAAGGGGTTTGGAATGTTCTCTCTTGTACATCCGACCCCTTTTCTTGGGTGGATAGTAGCCTGCTGTCAGATTGTTAAGTGGTTTGGCTATCTGGGAATATCCCTCGACGAACCGTCGATAGTATCCAGCGAAGCCTAGAAAACATTTTAGCTCCTTCCTGTTTGAAGGGCGTGGCCAATCTCTCAATGCAGATATTTTCCCAGGGTCTGTGTGAACTCCTTGAGCATCAACAACATGACCAAGGTACTTAACTGAAGTCTTAAAGAAATGACACTTGTCTGGGGAAAGCTTTAGGCCATAGTCCTTAAGGCGGTTCAGCACTTTCATTAGCCTCACCTCGTGTTCCTCCAATGTGTCTGAAAACACGATTAAGTCATCGAGAAAGACAAGTACTTCATTCAGGTGCAGGTCACCAACACACCTCTCCATGAGCCGCTGAAACGTGCTCGGAGCGTTTGTGACGCCCTGTGGCATGCGATTGAACTCAAAGAAACCTAAGGGGCATACAAAAGCGGTTTTAGGCTTGTCTTCTTTAGCCATCTCAACCTGGTAATAACCAGATTTGAGATCCATGACTGAGAACCATTTGGCACCGCTAAGGGCTGTGAAGGTCTCTTCAATGTTGGGCAGAGCGTATGCATCTCTGATGGTCCTTGCGTTTAACTTCCTGTAGTCTATGCATAGACGAATTGAGCCATTCTTTTTCCGTACGAAGACTATTGGTGATGCAAAGGGGCTCTCTGATTCTTGGATAATTCCTGCATCCAGCAGTTCCTTGAGATGCTGTTTTACTGCCTCTCTGTCACTTGGATGGATAGGCCTTGGTCTCTCTTTGAAGGGTGTTTCATCTTGCAGCCTGATGTGGTGTTTGACGGCTGTAGTGTGACCATACGTCAAGTCATCAACTGCGAAAACTTCAGATATGGACTTAAGCTTGGTGAGAACACGCTCTTTCCATTCCTCTGAGATTGGTGAATCATCAAGGTTGAGCTTGAGGTTGTCACTGTCAAGCTTTTCCTGACAAGGCATACTTAGTTCAGGTCCAAGTGATGTTATATGCTGAGCTGCGCACACCTGGGCAATAATGCATTTAGGCTGGAGCGTGATAGTGTGGTCACTTAAATTACGCAGGACAACAGGGACCTTGCTGCTAGCTTCAAAGGGAATGGCCATTAAAGCTGCTTCAATGAACATACCTCCAGGCAACCGATGGTTTTCATGTGGTTCAAGCACAAATGTGTTGTTTTGACTGCTTTTCTTCAGTCTAACATCACCCATAACACAACACTTCTGTTTTGCAGGGATAGTGATGGGGCTTTTTCCATGTAATCTGACAGGACGTGTATGATTGTTAATTTCATGGGTCCAGGCTAGGTGCTGAAAAATCAGTGCACAATCTTTGGAGCTGAGTTTGCGAATGAACTCTGGACCATCTCGCTCAAGTGCATGTTCGTAAAGTCTGAGGAGCACATTAGTACCAATAAGAAGGGGGATTCTGCTGTTAAAGTGGCATTCTGGGACCACAAGTGCTAATGCGACTAGATCTTCTTCTTTACCAGTGATTGTCTGAGGGAAAGTGACATTTGTTTCTATATAGCCGAGGTATGGAACATGCTGTCCACCAGCTCCCTCGATTTCAAGAAGGGCATGGATCGGCTGGATGGGGAGGTGAGACGGATGGTTCTTATGGAAAGACTCAGAGACTGTTGTGACTTGTGAGCCCGTGTCCAGGATGGACTCACAAGGTATGCTCTCAAGGAAGACTGAGGCTGCACAACGGGGGCCTATAAGTCCTTGGGGTATTGAGTGCTCTGTGCTGTTATAAGCTTCCATGGGTTTTGCTTGGATTTTTTTCTGCGCTTTAGCCCTGTAGGCCTGTGTATTGGGACTATGGGTATCAGTGAGTTCAGCTCCTGAGCGTCCCGCAGCAGGAACTGCTACAAGTTTAAAGGAGAGGACGAAGCGGCCTGCTGGGCTCTGAATCTTTCTTGCCTCTCTCGGAGTTCTGCATTTTTCTGCCGAACTAGTGTTGGATTTTGTTCGTTCAGACAGTGAGCAGCAATGTGATTGTCTTCTCCACACTTAAAGCAGAACCACGCTCTTGGCATTCCAGGGACCTTGGGGAATTTCCTTGTGCTACTATGGCCGACGGCAAAACAGTCTGTTTTCCCAATGCTTTCGCTCTCTTTGGGAGCCTTCCGACTCTGTGCTAGCCTCTCAACTTGTTTTGTGAGTTCAGATATCTGTGTTTCAAGCTTGGAAGGTTCGTCTTGTTTGGGTTTTGGTGCTGGGTGATGGTCATTAACGTAAGTAGTGTTCTTTGGCTTGTGGCTTAGTTTTTCCATTTGTTTTGTTAGCTCTTCCACCCTCTTTTCAAGTTTGGAAACTTCATTTTGTTTTGTGTTGGGTGATTGGACAGGTTCACGTTCATAGGATGTCATATCAAAGACGGAGTGCGCATGTGCAGCAGCTCTTGTAGTTCCCAAATGTTTTTTCATTCTGTCCAGCTTCGCTGAACGGCGGTCTTCCTCAGTTCTCAGCAGAAGGAGGAGCTCTGGAAATGACGGTGGATTGCTCTTTTTGTACTCCAATTGCAGACCTATAATGAGGCTCTGATCCCAGCAGCCCCTACAGAACTGTCTGAGTAGCTGGTCATTTGAACTTTCAGCAAGGGCTCCCCCTCTAGAAATTACCCTAGTGAGGAGGGTGTGAAGTCTGCTCAGGTATGCTGAGGGTTTCTCCCCACTGTTTTGGTTAGAACTCAGAAATGCTGCATACAACTCCTCTCCATCCTCTACAACTCCAAATGCAGAATCCACCTGGGTGACGTAGGCACTTGGAGGAGAACAGATCCCAAGGGGTTTCACAACATCAGCAGCTGGGCTTAGCAAGCTTTCAAGGATTTTCCTCACCTTTTGTGCATCACTAAGGGAAGGATCACTGAGGAGGAGATCAACTTGGGTGCGCCAGGTGTCATAGTCGACTTCGCCATTGGGCTTTGGCGCTCGGCCAGAGAAGGTGCGTATCCTGGTTTGGGTGGATGATGAAGTGATTGACTCATTCCGAATAACATGCTCAACAATCACCTTCTGAATCTGAGGGGGGTTGGAGATCTGCTCAACCATGTGACTAGAGTTGACTGGCACATAGGCAGGTGCACTATGAAAAAATGTTGGCTCTACAGGTTCACTTGGGTCATCTATGGGGGAACTGTCAGTTTCACTACTCTGAGTTGTGTGTATCTGTGCGTCAGTTGTCTGTGAATGGCTTGTGTCAGCTTGGCTCCCTTGTAGCTCACCCTGAAGTACACTTAAGAAGCCTGCCTTGCCACTACCTGCGACAGCCTTAAGCTCATCCAGGTACCTACGAGCTAACTCTTTGCCTATCTCCTCCTGACAGATATCCCGCACGGTCCTCACTAACCACACTACAGCAGGATCTTTAGGACTCGGTACAGTACCTAAGGTGATGGGGTCAATTCTGGAGATGGACCTCTCAGATGCATATTCGATCAGGATTCTACCCTCTGGCTGTCCTGACTCATTTGGGATCCTGACTATCTTGGAAATGTTTCCATTTACTTTAAACACATTAGCTATTTCTTCATCTGTATAAGTGTCTTCAACACCTGTCGCATAAACGGTGTTCTGGCCATTAACTTCAAAGCGATTGCAAAGATCCATATCTGACTAATACCTTATGAAAAACAGTTACTCAGAAGGTGTGTGATGTGGGATGGAAGATCAAGTGGCTACTAATAACCAAACTCCTGGGCTAGCTCGCCACTTTGTAACTCCTGTAACCTGAGAGAGAGAGGGTATCTATCTAAAGAAAGTCTATGGCACCAATTCTGGCCCACACACTCTTAACATCGATGCTTAAGGTTCATCAAAACGTATTAAATTCAACCAAGGGGTTGATTCGGTTACAGGTTTCTTTCATCTACTAGATTCTTGAGGAGATTGGCAGTAGCAGACTCAATGATGAGCAATAAGACCTCCAGCCCACACAACACACACACCACACAGGATTATGAAAATAGAAAAAACTTTTATGTATGTATAGTGTCAAAAATTGTGTTCAGTTCTATTTCCTTACATACATTGTCTGCGAAACATAACCTTAACTTAAATACCTCAATTGGACTCAACTTCCACTCTGATATGCAGATTGGGCAATTTCAAGTCTCAAACATTGGAAATTAAACAACTCAATTGAATTCTCCACATTCAGAAAAAATGCACAACTCAGTATTTTCAGTTCCCAGGTCTTTGCCTCTTAAGTTCTGAAATCCTTCCAGTTAAGGTCCTTTAAGAAAAAAAGTAAATGTCCTTCAACTAATTGTTCCTTTTTAAGCTGCCTCACAGCATCAGTCTGTGTCTCTTTTTTAAAAGGCAGTATCAATTGTCAGTGTTTGCGAAGGAAAAAAAATAAAAAAACAACTGAGATCTCAGAAAAAGGAAAAAAAGTGCAAATGAATTAGAAATCCTCTCAAATTCCAGGTCTCCTACTGCCCCCCTTGGAACGGCATACATCAGCATCCAGGTGAAACCGCAGCACCCACGAGCAGCAAAGGTCTGGATCGCAGTTGAATCGTCCCTCAAAAAAAAAACAGCCTGCACAAAAGTGTGCAGAGCAGTTACTTTTCAGTTCAAAAGTCTCTTTTCACTTAATCATGGAAATTAAATGATAGCATTACAGTACAATATAATTACAATAACTTTTTTGAAATGAACTGTCTTCAGTATCTTTTTTTTACAACTCTCAACCTTCTGGATTTAAAAAAATACACATTTACTCTTTACAGAGCATACATAACAGCTTTAACATTGCAAATACACACAATAACCTCATGAGCTTTACCTGAGCTACAGCAGCGACTATGAAGGTAGCACTTAGCTTCTAGGCCGCAAATAAGCCGACAACGTGGGCGGCTAAAATGCTCAAAAATATCAACCAAAGCATATTCAATAGCTTACTCACACACAATATCCTGACTGGTTTTTGTCTTACGACTCTCGGAAATAAAAGTAACACGATACTTAACAGTTTCACATCGGCATTTTGATGCTAGTCAGCTAACTCGGGAAGCTAACTCACCAGGATATCCACGTTAATTGGAGACAACACCGCCGGAGTTTCTCTCGCTGAATCCTCTCAACAATAATCTAGCAGCTCAGTAGTTTCCCTCTCTTGGCAACACTACCAAGTCCTCTAACTTCCACTTCAACTTTGGGAAATTATTCATGAAGTTGTTTTACATTTAATCTACTCAATATGCTTCACCTGTCCTAGCTGCATGCTCTGCTGCGGTCATCCGGGGTTGTTTTTTTTAGGACCCTCCCTGTACGCTGTTGCTTAGCAACGTCACTTTCAAGTGATGCATTTAAGGAACATTCGTAACTCCGTAAACTGCAGAAAATAACCTGATTTACATGTGTCTTAATGGGGATATGGATTTGATGTGTAAACGTTGGCCTGCATGAAAACAGTAACGTTACATTTAAATATGTCTCAGATGGCAGTAGTCTGCTTTTTTAGCTAGCTAGCTAATGCCAGCTACAAACTGCTAATGTTGTGTTGGGTGGGAACAGCAACATAAGGAGTGATAAACAATAAATACAACAATATCTATGATTTACCTGAAAAGTAGATTGTTTGATGCCTTAAAGATCAATCACAATCTGCAGTCAGATGCGGACGATAATCACTGATAACACATTTTGAATCGGGGGAATCAAAACAGGTGGCTGCAGGCTTTTAATTTCAAGAAGACATCTGGATTTCCTTTGAATGCCTTTGTCAGGGTTTTTGCAGGCACACGGATTACACGGATGGATGGATGGATGGATGGACGGATTACCAGTGATGCGCGACGTTAAAAGAAATCCATAAAAAATTTGGTGCTTAACTTTTCATAAAATAGCATACAAACATATAAGAACAGCCTGTATGGATAGACTCATCTAAGTTTGATGTGGGATCAAATAGAAGAACATTTGGGTGAACAAATGAAAAGATGCTGGCAGAGATCTTGACGCTATCTCCGTGGGGGAGGAAATGTGACCGATTGGGGTGATTTGGTGCCGATAAAGTGGGAGATTTGTACTGGGTAAAAGGGATCTCGAATCATCATTTTACAATATCATGTATCTGTGGACAGCACTTGATTTGAAGCCATCTTCATCCTCCAACAGGATAATGACCAGAGGTCGGTAGTAACAAGTTATATTTACTGTTACATGTACAGTACTTACTTTTTGGAGACAATAGTACTTTTTGGAGTAGTTTTAATGCAGCGCACTTTTACTCTCTCAAATTAATATTTTTGGGAAAAATCTTTACGTTTAAACTGCTATATTTAGAAACAATGGCACTACTAATGGTGCCACTTTTATTTGTAATTTTATGCATACATGCACATTCTGTTAAGAGGCAGGCTGCTGGGGCTCTGTTTTTGATCCTGACTGTTTAAAGTTAAAGTAGCAGGCATATGGCTATCAAATCTATTTACGGATTAATTAAAAGCGCACAGCGCAGTGGGCTGCAGTTGTAGTCAGTAGGACATCAGAGAACCAGTTGCTGAACGAAAGCTTTATTAATATACTTAATTTATTCATGAACTTTGGCTCATTATAGAATCTATTCAAGGTCTTGTGAAACTATGACCAAGTCTGGACCAAAAATGTAGATACGGTAGTTCTAATCAATTTTCCAATCAATCATGTGCCTTTTCAGCTCAATGTTGAGATTTTGACTAGATAATGTTGTGTCAATCAAATTTGCTGTCTAGCATGGCCTGTTAACAAACACTACAATGGGAAAGTTTAGAATTTCCCATTGTCGTGTTAGCAGATGCTTAGCAGATGCTTCTGTCCAAGGCATCTTACATTAAGTACATTTATCACAAGAAAGAAACCACAGCACATCACTGTTAATAAAGTAAGAAAGAAAAAAATAAAAACAATCTTCAAGCCCTTGTGTGAGCATAGTAGATGCAATTCATCAAGGATACCTCAAGTCCATAAGTGCTACGATTTAAGTGCTTGTAAGTGCTTGTCTTTGACATGTGCATGTACGTTTTGTTATTTTTTTTTTGGAGGGGGGGGGTCTGAACAAATGAGTCTTGAGTCTTTTGCCAAATGACGAGTGACTCTGCTGTCTCGACGTTGGTCGGTAATTCGTTTCGACTCTTATTGTCTTCATGTGATCAGACCTGGTTATGGGGGGCTTAGACCTGATTGTGATGGGACAGGCGTCTGTTCACTTCTTTTCCTTGAAGAAGACCATCTGTTAAACTCCTGTCAAATCCACAACAAATAATACTTGGGGAAAACATGGAAGTGTGCCTGTGTTTTTTTCATCTATTTATTTTTCAATTTACTTACTACTCAAGTAACATTTGTACTGTTATTCAAGTAGACATGAGAGTAACATCTCATCTTGGAAAGAAAGTAAGCAAGCATATTGCCAAAAATGTTGAACTGTTCACATAAATCTGAGAGCTTCAGAGTCATTGTTCTGATTTTTCCCTTGCCCGAAATGTACCTTCAGACAGATGAGCCATTTAAACCTCTCATCCTTATCCCCCTGTTAAATTCCCAGTTCTTTCCTAAACCCTTCTCTTTCACGCTGCTCTCACAATTCCTACCTGAAAGCCTTTTATGAGAATCATTTAGCATCCTTGCCAGTAAGCTTTTTATTCTTTTTCAATTGCTCATGCAAAGTAGTATAAAGAGAATAGTGAAGCCAATGACAGATATAGATGGCTAACAATAAGACTCAAGGATTTAAACCATCCTCTACCTCATCAAAGTATTTAAGAAATAGAAATATGGATGGATTTTGTTATGGCTCAACAGTTTTGTTTTTTTTGTTTGTTCATTTTTCTCCTGCAAAGAAAAAATCGGCCACTGACAATCAGTGAAAAGGTTCATTAATACAGTCTAGGTCTTTCCTAGCAGATGCAGTCAGCATTGTCCTAAACTTCAATACACCATTAACTTTTATCAGCTAAATGCTCCCAGCTTTAACTTAAACAGTCCTCTCCATCTAATAGTGTCTTTAACTTCAAGCCTTAATTGTTCTATAGCAGCTCATTGGGTGGCTATAATAGGTGCTTGTGTGTGGTCAGAATGGCCCACCATCATCTAATAGTATAAAAACTTAATGATCGTTATCATCAGCCTCTTTCCATTCTCTGGCTGCACCCTTTTCATCTCTCTCTTTAATATATTTTGATCTCTCACTCAGTCTCCTCACTCCCTCTGTCATTAAAGAGTTACCCATTAACACAGTCCTTAGGTATATTTATTAAGTTTGCGTAACAGTTCATGCTTGAGAGTACATTTCCTATAAAAGTTCTGATATGCTCTGTAATGTTACATCATAGCAAAGACATATTTTGCCAGCATAATGCGCAACATTTCCACTCCAGCTAATAAAGACATTTGGGCTTCCAGGCATCTGTTGCTGAAGGACTAAATTATTGATCAGTCATGTAAATAAGTTATTATATAAAGTTTAAGATTGTAATTATATACACAAGTTTATGGTAGCATGTCTTTTCAAACCAATTGCCAGAATTAATGTTGGTGGCTTTCTGCAAAACCACTGATCAGTTAAAATGTTACATTGTCTGTTGTCGCAACAGAGGTTTAAGCACAAAAAAACACTTGGTTAGAGTTGGGAAGAGATAACATATTGATTGTAAAAGTACCTGTTTTGTTCACATCAAAAACATGCCTGGAGATGGCCGGAGCTTTCTTTCAAAATAAAACCAAAAACTCACACACCACAAAATCAGCTTTTAGAGAAAATACAGATACAGGAATTTGTGGCTTATAGCTGGCCACTAAGTTTAATTAGTCAGTTATTAGTATGCATTAGGTGATTAAAAATCTGCTCTTACACCCTCCTCTTGGCTGCGTAGCCTCCCAGATCTATCCCCAAGAATTCTGTCTTTTACGAGTCTTCCCTGCCTTAAGGGTCCCATTTAATGAAAAACACATTTTCTCTGGTCTCTATAAGCTGGTCCTCCCTGAGCCTACCAACTCCCAAAATGAGGAAAGCAAATGATTCCTGCGTTGTCTCTGCAGTCCCCCCACTGGAGCTCCTACAGGCTGTTCAGATTCAGTTCGTTTTGTTATGTAACAAAAGGAGAGATTTACGTAGGCTGACATGTGAGAGGGGGGCGTTCATCCCCGAGGTGAAATTGGGTGTGTCCAGTGGTATGATAGCAGTGTTTCGCAATGTTGTCGCTCAGAGTTAGATAAGCAAATTGCTCTGTTGTTGATTGTAAAAATCAACATCAGTGCCTATATTCTGTCCCAGCTACAGAACAACAGAAGAGACAGCGGTTGCATTTTATTTTTAATGACAACGTGCCGGCTGTGGTTCGTGCTAGCTTGTATGTGTGTGCTAATCACTTCACATCGGACTGCTTCAGTAACGAGGGTCAGTACAAAGCTGGCTTTGCCTCAACACTGACCCTCGTAAAAGGATCAGTCCCACCCATACGGGATCAAGCAACTGCACACAAGCCACAGGTAAGTTTCGCCACATTTTGATATTATTTACAGTTGCCTACGAGTATGGTGAAGTCAGCTGAAAATTGGCTAACTAGTTAGCTCCGCTTCGGTCCGCTATGCAATGGCGTGCAATGTTTGTAATATTATGATGGAACTTGGTTGTCACAGTAAAAAGTCTGGAAACATGTGCAGACTGGAGACAGAGACAATGCAAACAGTGTCCAAGAGTTTGGAGACTGTGTTGGAGACAAACACAGCTTTTGCTAGCTGTTAGCCATTAGCTACATGGTAGTAAATGTAACAACACATTGAACAAACTAACATTATTCAGACACACTAACCATTCTGAAACATCCTGCTGCAGCCGCAGAGTCTGTACTTCTTCAGGAGCCCCTCCTTCTGGGTCCGATTCTGGGTCAAACTGGTATGGTTGAATGACAGCATCTCAGTGAGCCATATCGTTACATCCACCGTAAACATAAGTGCATGCTACCGCTAACGAAAGCAGCATCGTGTCCCTGAGAGGGGCATGTAGCAGGCAAGGCAGGCGTTGACAGACGGAGCTCATTAGCATTTAAAGGTGCAGGCACAGAAACAGCCTGCTCTCAGTAGAGCTCACTTGAGCGACTTTTAGACAACTGAAATTCAGGACCACGGATGGGTTTGGGGCAATGCATTTTGAATACAGTGTTGTTGGACCTCTGACAGCTGTGTGAAATTGATGAAAAACAGTATAATATGGGACCTTTAACATCTAACCTGTTCATCACACCAGCTATCAAAAAAATCATCCTGGAGATGACAAATTTGGTTGGCTTTAAATAATATGGAGACAGCTGGAAAAGCATGGATGAGATAGATTTGCATGCCTACATATGGTTGCTAATCTTAGCAGAAGTTTACAGGTCACAAGGTGAGGCCGCATCTAGTCTCTGGGATGCAGAGAGTTTAAGGGCATTTTTTGAGCCAGAATGCCATTTTCAACCACTGAAAGTCTTTTACACGTTCTCAAAAATGATATGGTTTGATAACTGTGAGTCAAGACCTGCAAGACTTGGAACAGACAAACTAGCTGCCATAAGAGAGGTCTGGTACAAGTGGGTGAAGTGGCTGCTTGTTCTCCTGTAGTGGTCATGGTTGCCCTCTCAGATTGTCTTGTTGAACTATGTTGTTCACATATGACTGTTATTGGAAGTGCCTTCAGTAAATTACATTCAAAACTTATTTCTTATTTTTTGCATTTGTGATATAAAAGTAGTATCTCTTGATAAAAGATTTTTGTTTACCATCTTGGCAGTGGTACCTTTAAGAAATTCGTTCGTTTTCTTTTTCCGTGAGGGTTGCGGGATGTTGCCGCTTTTTATCCCCCTGAGGGGTTGCGGGGCTTACTGGGGCCAAATCCAGTTCTACTCATGGGCGTAGGCCAGGGTTCACCCTGAACGAGTCGCCAGCTCATTGCAGGACCCTTACTGATGGCAGTGGCTGCCCCACAGGGTGCCAACTGCACATCAGGAGCCATTCTGGGGTTCAGTATCTTGCTCAAGGATACTTCGGCATGTAGCTCAGTCCCGCCCGGGGGAGCTGGGGATTCGAAACCAGTGACCTTCCGATCACTGGTCCACTAGCTCTACCCACTGAGCTACAGCCGCCCCTTTAAGAAATAGTAATAAAAATAAAAATCTACTTCAGTAAGAAAACATATATGGCAGCGGTGTTGAAATAAAAACAAGTGGTGTCCACTGAATGAATGCAGTCTTTCCGCACTGTAAAAAAGGAATACTTTGATATATTTATACAGTTTCTGATGAATGACAGGTTGTTTCTTAATTCAAAATGGATTTTAGATCTTTAGTGAGGGTGGGTCATTTATGACAAGGAGGACAAGGGGCATATACAGAACGTGAAGACAACAGGAGGGTTAAAGGACCTTTTTCCACATTTGGGTATTTCTCAGGCTACAAGGTTAACGTAGACATGACAATGGCCATGGACATAGGAAGCAGAATTCCTCTGGTGGTCAAACTCCAGAGTGGGTTCAAATGACCCAAAGATTGTATCCAATACCTTCTCATCCAAATTCCAAACAGATGGATAGATGGTCAGTGCTTCCCTTATCTTTGTCAGGTCGCTTTGAGTGTGCGTATTAACATGTTGCCCAAGCTTCTCTATCCATTCCAGATGTTACCTTTAGATATTCCCAAATTTACATTCCATAAATTAGGCTAATTTCTAAATTTATTTGGCAAGGGAGATGGCCTAGAATTAGAGTAAAAACACTCTGGGCTCTATCTTGCACTCAGCGCAAGTGACTTTGTACACTGGCGCTTGTGTAATTCCTATTTTGCACTCGGCGCACATTGGAGTTTTCCCTCCACAGACGCGCGTCCTTAAATTAGGGAATGACTTTGAGCTCCGGGGGAGGTTCAGCGGAAAGAGGAGGCGTGTTCCGGCGCAAACGTTCACTGGTGCTATTTTGCCGTTTCAGAAAACACTTGCACAACAGACCAGGAAAAACCTGGTCTAAAGTCAGTGGCGCTTATTCAGATGCTATTTTAAGGGCGCATGCTTGGCCATAATGTAGCGTGTGCTCAACATGCATACACTTTGCTTCTCTCATCTACAAGGAAGCAGTTCCCGTTTTTGCAAACCATACAAAAAAAGTTGAAAAGATTTAAACAGAAGAACTAATTATTTTTCCCTCTGACATGTGACGCGCCCGCCTTAGCTGTGAGGGTCCTGGAGTGGCAATGAGTGGAGCAGGTGAACGGAGAAAGAGTTGGGGGAGGAGGAGGAAGGGGCACAACAGGAGCAGGTGGTGCGTTTGGAGACTTGAGGCGATGCGCCTGAGAGGCAGCAGCAACATCGCCATCCGGTCAAGACGGGCATTAATACCTTGCCGCATCCCGAGCAGTGCGTCCGGTCTGACAATGCTGCCACGGCGTGTAGTGTGTCTGGATCCTCTGCACCTTGGTGTTTGCGCTGCTCCGTCATAAGCTGGCCGTTGCGCACTGCTTGGCCCGTGCGCACTGCTCCTGAGGTGCGATGTCATGGGGATGCCAGGCTTAGAAAAAATTATGGCAATTTCCTCCCACGCCCGTTTAACCAAAGCTACTTTGGATGGATTTCTCCAATCCCCATACAAGGCCACTTCTCGGTCTTTTACAGCCCTGACGAGAACGTCGGTCTCCTCAGCTGTGAACTGCTCCTGGTGTGCGCCTGGCAAATGCGCCGTTATAATAGCAATCCGCCATGGAACAAGCGCGCCTGCTCTTAAAGGGAATGTGAGATGACGCTCTGATTGGTTTATTGCACGTTACGCCCAAACAACACCTATGACTAATGTAGCTACTTCAGACCAACCCATTTTAGATTTTCGCCGGGCGCAAGAGTCATTTATCCCGCCGGCATAATAGCAACAGCGCCTGAGATCCGCCCACAAGGCTACTTGCGCTTAGCGCTTGAGACTTGCGTTTCAGATTGTCAAAATAGGGCCCTCTAGCTATCTAAAGCATGTGAAGGGCTCAAACTCCTCAACCTAAGATGTAGTTTCTGGGCTGAACAGTTGAAACTCCAACCAGTATGGATGCATGATTCTATCTGTACATGATGGGTCAACCCTGAGAAAAGGAAATGTACATGGCTCTTGCAGACTCTGCCTTTCTTAGATATCCCCTTAAGAATAAGGTATTTACAATTAAGGAACTTTTTAACAAAACATTAAGAGTGGTATTAAGTCCTAGAACACACCCCGATTGAAATTCTAAATCAAAAGACAAACAGATAATGGGAATAAAAAAGTTATTGGCCATTTCTACCAAATATTTCTAGGTAGGAATATAAATGATACACTACAGATAAAAGATAGATGGGACAATTAAATGAATATAGACATTGGAGCTGCACGATATATCGTTTGAGCATCGTCATCACGATGTACGTGTGTGCAATACATAAATGAACTCATCTAATTTCAAGGGTACCTGACACACACTGTGCATGTAGACTCCCCATGCCCAGCGATCCTACAAGAAGGATGATATAAAAAGTGTCGATCCCCGAGTGAGACCTAACAGGCAGGAGAGTAATGGTGGACCGCTCCTCATGCCTGCCTGTTAGGTCGCACTCGGGGATCGACACTGTTCGTCTGCCATGACAGCGGCACGCCGGAGATCTGGCTCCTACGGTGAGTAGTTCAAAAACCTTCGTTTTAGTAAACTCTGCGTACACAAACAATGTTATGTACGCAGAAACATATAATGTGAACTTATACACTTTCAATGGTGAAATATGTTTTTTATTTTATCTATTCATGCTTTTGACTTGGAAGTACCAGTCCTTTATCTTTCTTTACAATTTTCTACTAACTGTGTTTATTGTTATGCACCAAAACACAAATTCAAATGGTGAAAAACTACATGGCACAAAATGTGACTCAAAACATCATATCACGAGTCTAATACAATATTCACATTCACTGAGGGTAACAAAAACTGTGTAGCAGGCCCCCCACTAATCTAGTTGTTTCAGAATTGCCCTTTGTAATGTTACCATAGCCAGCTGCTGCTAGCTGACCAACAATAAGTTACAACATCAAAATACACTTTCAAAACAATTTCTGAACACTAACAAAGCTAGCTGACAGCTATAAGTACCAGCGATGACTATTTTGGTTGTTTACGTTCACTTGTAGTTAGAAGTTGTGATGAAACAATGCACTGATGCACTCTTCTTCCTACTACTACTATTAGTTTGTCTTTGTGTGTGCCAAAGAATCTAGTCACATTCTTCCAACTGAATTCCCTCCAGGAGGGGGAGCTTGTCATAGTCCATCTTTCCTTGTTGTACAAAGTATGGTCACTTTTTAGATTTTGGAAAGCTAAATATAATTGAGCTATTATTTTGTGGAAGGTAGCATTCTTGTGAGCTCTTTGAAACATTTCCGGAATTTCTTCAAATCCTGAGGTAGCATCCGTTGGGAATTTTTTGTTCATAAAGTCTCTGATTTGTAAATATCTAAATTGATCTTGATGTTGTATGCCAAATGTATCCTTAAGGTCCTGGAAGCTCAGAAATGTATCCTGATCCAGGACTATGCAGTATGCCGTAAGCCCATTCCCTATCCAATTTTTAAACCTTGTATCATAGTTTTCATAAAATCTATCATAATCTATCATAAAATCTGGATCATAGGCGAACCATTTAAACATTTCAGTATTTTTCCACAATTGATACCTTTTAGTTATTTCATTCCATGTTTTTAGGGAACCCATTATCCAAGGATTGTGAGGGTCCTAGAGGTGATTAGTTGAGGAGTCACCAACCAAGTATTAACTGTTAATCCCTTCCCCATAGACAGCTCGATCTCTATCCATCTCTATCTATAATTTGGTATAAACCATCCAACTAGTAGCCGAATTTGAGCTGCTTTATAGTAATTTCTCAGATACGGGAGAGCCAATCTGTTATGTCTGGGTCAATGTTATAGTTTTGTCTCTGTTCTTGTCTTGTGTATTTACCTCTCCTCTCGTTCCAGATCCCCCTCCCCTGCTTGTGTGGTTTCATCCTCCTTCCTGATTGTCTGTCTCCGCCCTGATCACCTTCACCTGGTGCTTGTGTGCATATATACATATATCCCTGATTTTCGCGTCTGTTGCCAGTTCATCTTCTTGTTCCCATGCAGAAACGTCCCAGCCTTTTTGTTCCGAGCGTTTACTAGTGTTTCCTGGTTTTGACTACAGCCTGTGTTTCCATCGACCTCGCCTCTGCCTGATCCCTGCCTGATCCCTGCCTGTGATCCCTGCCTGTGTACCATACCCATTTATTGAGTTAAGACTATTATTTCCTGCCTATTGTTTCCTGCCTAAGTCTGTTGAGTCCAAACCATTGTCGTTTTCCCAGTCATGATAGTACGAACTGGCCAAACATGGACTCAGCCGACTCTGATGCTGCGCGCACTGCGCTCAGGTCTCAAGGTAGTCGCCTTCATAATAATGAGGAACGATTTACCTTGCTCCTACACGAGATTCAGGAGATTTCTTCCCAGCAACAGTGTTTCCAGTCCATCGCTGGGGACCAGTTCCGCATCCCGGGTGATCAAATCTAGCAACTATCCAGCAAAATGGTGGCTCTGTGTACCGCTGTTTCATGTCCAGCAGCTACCCCGTTCCTCGCTCCGACTCATCCACCTGCATGATTCACCTCTCCAACCCGGCGCGATATTCCAGGGACTCTGAGAGCTACCGCTCTTTCCTGGTTCAGTGTGGGCTGCATTTGGAAATGCAGGCTTCCTCGTTTCCGACGGACCGCACCAAGGTGGCGTATATGATCTCCCATCTCTCCGGCAGAGCCGAAGCATGGGCCAAGGCGGAGTGGGCAAGAGACTCACCGGTATGTACCTCTGTAGACAATTTTATAGACGCTCTCTCCAAGATCTTTGATCAAAGCACTCCCGGCTGGGAGGCGGCCAGAGCTCTCATGGGGCTCTGCCAAGGCAAAAGAAGGGTGGCAGATTACGCTTCATCGCTTCGTGCCCCGTAAAAGGTCAGCCTCACCCGTGATAAAGAGGGTGCTGCTACCCTGTCCCCTACTGTTTCTACTCACCGTCTGGTTCAGGCTAAGCTGATTTTCCAGTCACAAGTATTCATTCACCTGGTATTGGTGGACTCTGGAGCTGATGAAAGCTTTATGGACTGGCGATTGACTAAAAGACTCTAGATGGACGATTATTATGTAAGGTAACCCACCGCACACAACCTATCCAGCTCATCATGGCAAAAGATCACACCGAATCTTTAAGTTTTCATCTGTTCGACTCTCCCTCTCATCCTCTCCTGTTGGGCCTTCCCTGGTTCGCCAAGCATAACACTCACATCAACTGGGAAGATTTCGGGCTGGAGCAAGAATTGTTCGTTGACCTGCTTCCCTTCAGAGACTGTACCTGCACCTTTACCTTCTGCTTATCATCTGGCTTCGTCAAACACAGACTTCCCAGATCTCTCTGCTGTTCCTGCCTGTTATATGGATTTAAAGGAGGTGTTCAACAAAGCCTGAGGTACATTATTGCCTCCCCACTGGCCATACGACTGCTGTATTGACCTGCTCCCTGGTTCGTCTCCTCTCAGAGGCTGGCTCTACTCACTGTCTACTCTGGAGAAGGAGGCAATGCAGAAGTACATTCACTCCTCTCTGGACGCTGGGATCATCCGGTCGTCTTCCTCTCCTGCTGGGTCAGGGTTTTTCTTCGTCGATAAGAAGGATAAGACTCTCTGTCCCTGCATCGACTATTGAGGCCTGAATGACATCACCATTCGAAACAGGTACCTCCTTCCTTTCATTTCTTCTGCCTTTGAACTTTTACAAGATGCTAAGTTTTTTACTAAGTTGGATCTTCGTAACGCATGCCATTTGGTAAGAATAAGCGAGGGGGATGAATGGAAGACTCCTAGTGGCCATTACAAGTACTTGGTGATGCCTTTTGGATTGACTAATGCTCCAGCTGTGCTCCAGGAATTAGTGAATGATGTCCTCCGTGATATGCTGGATCAGTTCATTTGTGTACTTGGACGATATTCTGATCTTGCTTGTCAGCCCAGGCACTCATTCCTTGTTGCCGCAGGATCTGGACCGGGGCCCGTCAAGTGCTGCTTCGTAGCTCTGCCAGAACCAAGAGAGCAGCGGACCACCGTAGAATCCCAGCTCCTTCCTACAGGTCGGGGTAGATGGTGTGGCTGTCTTCTAACAGGGCTATACAGTGCGAGCATTTTACTCGCATATGCGCCTAAAAATAGATTGTGCGAGTAGAAAAAATAAAAAAGGAGCACACGTGCGAGTACGGATTTTAACCTAAAATAAATCCATACAAAGTGGATCAAAGTAGAGTAAAATGTTCGCGTATCTGTATACAAATCGAAAAGAATAAACGGCGTTACTAACGGCGTTACTTTTTTTCAGTAACGGGTAATCTAACTAATTACTATTTCCATCGTTACAACGCTGTTACCGTTACCGACTATTAAATGTGGCGCGTTACAAACTGAAGCTGATCATTGAAGCTGTTGTCACCGACTCAGCTATCAGCCACCGGAGCTGCAGAGCTGGTTTATTTTCCTCCGGTGAGGGAGGAGGGAGGGGCGAGACAACCGCATAAGTGATGATGATTGGCTCTCTAACGTTGAGTGAGAGTTCTTAAGGCAATCAGAGACAGTGTTCGGTTTACAAACAAGCCACACATGCACATAGCAGCCTCACACACACAAACTAGCGGAGGTGAACTGCAGCAATGGCGAGTCTGGATGGAAGGTTAACGTTTTCAAAGTGGATCTCCACGTCCGTTGTAAGCAGGTCTAATGAAGCATCTCTCAGTGGCACACACTTCTACAAAAAATAGTGGCCAAAAACTCGGTTGCTGACGCTGTTGATGATGACAGCAGGCCAGGTATGGCTAACATGAGCTCCGCGAACAGCTTCACAAAAACTTGTGACACAGACTGAATGCAATGATAGGCAGTGTTGTTGAGAACATGCTCCCGTTATCAACAGCTGACTCAGACTCCTTCAGAGCACTCATTGGCGAAATACCGGGGAGAGCAGGTGCCGGTCCGCCATGCAAGAAAGACATTTTCTAAATACATAGTTGCCGATTATGGTAAAATGACTGCCGAGCTCAAAAGGGAGAATAAATAGACGTAACGCAATAGTTACTTTTCCTGGTAACTAATTACTTTTATAGTGGAGTAATTCCGTTACTAACTCAGTTAGTCCGTCAGTTTAAGGGTAACGTGCCCAACACTGGTCATAGCTTACAATGTCTTTCTTTTTTCACATGCTAGATAAACTCAGCCAAGCGTGCCAGGCGACCTGACTACAAAAAGATGTGGGACAGGGATGTTCTCTGTGTTTGATTGAGGGTGTACGTGATTTGAGTGTTATTTAAGAAATTTCATAGTGCTCCTAAATGTTTTCTGTGCTCCTACATTTTTTCATTTAGGAGCACCTGTGCTCCTAGTGAAAAAGCTAAGCGTACAGCCCTGTTTTAAGGATCTCCCCTTGAGGGTCGAATATCGCAAGTTGGCTCCACGCTTTGTGGGTCCTTTTCCTATCGCTAAGGTTGTTAATCTGGCGGCTGTGCAGCTCAAGCTTCCCAGGTCCCTGAGGGTGCATCCAACATTCCATGTGGCCTAGGTCAAGCCAGTGAGGGAGAGCCCTCTGGTCCCAACCTCCAGACCCCCATCGCCCCCCGGTTTATCCATGGTGGTCCAGTTTTCTCTGTGAAGCGCCCTCTGGCAATTTGAAGGCGGGGCCGTGATTACCAGTACTTGGTGGATTGGGAGGGATATGGTCCTGAAGATAGGAGCTGGGTCCCATCCAGTAACATTATGTAACATTGTGTCATATCACCATGGCAACCAGATGCAAAAGGTGTTAATATCGTCGCTTCTCCATCCACAACAAAACTACTTTTCCTGCTGAAAATATGAAAGCCAAACTGTCTTTACAAGCTCTAGGGCTGCGTTACAAACTTTGAAGGCTGCACACCTGAACAGTTGGCTCCAGTGGACTCACCTTTCTCCGTTGATCAGCTGTTAGCACCCCTGGTCAGCTGTTAGTCCCACTGTTAGCCCCGCTGATCAGCCGTTAGCAACACTAACTTCCAAACCGGCGTTCTCAATTCTCTGTGGGCTATGCAGCATTACTCCCTTGGTCCTCTCTCCACTACAACCTCAGGATTATGGCTCCTGTATCACTCTCCTCTGCTACTGTGGTCTCCCCCGACTTGCAACGATGTTGGTTGGTCGCTGCTCCGCAGCTGCTGACGTGGTCTTTAAATACTCAGAGCTGGAGCTTCTCTACCTTTGCTGTAACTTCACCCCAAACTCCATCGCTAGGATCAAATCTCTTGGTCTCCTTCATCGCCCCCGCTATATGCACAGGGGCTCTAGACGCAAGTTTATTGCGGACAATGCTATGCCCTGCAGCGCTGACAGTGGTGCTGCTATTCCCTCCATGCTGACTGACAAGCGCTCCATCGTACCGGCTCAACGTCATCTAAACCAACCACAGGTGCGCACACTGAGCTATCTGAGACCATTGGCTTGTGTGAATGTTGCTGTTTCCTCCACATCCCCTGCATCAGCATCTGTGAACCACAGTATGGCAGCATCAACAGGACTTCTTAACTCTGAATCAAGCCACTCCCCCAGGCTATGTTTACATCCAGAAGCCCCACTCTAAGAGCCGTGGTGGTGGGCTGGCGGTCATACATCGAGGCAACATCCTGGTTAGACAATTTCCAGTGCTGAATGTCACCTCATTTGAGTGTGCAGCCTTCTCTCTGGCTGGGCATACACAGCTACAGGTTGTCCTCATCTACCGCCCTCCAAAAGCCTCCTCCACCTTCCTGTCTGAGCTGTCTGAGCTAGTCACCTCCATCTGCTCTATGTCTACATCTACACTTCTGCTTGGTGATTTCAACATCCATGTGGACTCCACCAGCTGCCCCTTTGCCTCTGAATTCCTGTCACTCCTGGATTGCTTCAACATCACACAGCATGTTAAAGGTCCCACCCATGTCAAAGGCCACACACTGGATCTGGTGTGCTCCCTCCCATCTACAATGTCTGGACCTCGCTGTTTCTGATCACTATGCTGTCCTCTTCACTGTTCCTGTCCCTGTGCCAAGCAGCGCATGAGTCGAAACATCACATAAAGGAACATCAAGACAATGAACACTCTGGCCCTGACCAATAACCACGTTAGGTCTTATAAAGAAGCTCTCTCTAAGGCCAAAACAAACTACTACACCACCCTCATTGGAGACCAGCAAAATAACCCCAGAATGTTATTCTCCACCATTAACCGGCTCCTTAGCCCTCTCGATGTCTCACAGCTTTCTGGTGCCCCTGACCTCTGCTTCAAGTTCCTAGACTTCTTCCAGGAAAGGGCATCCACCGGCAACTCCTGGCATCTGCCACCACCCCGCCATATGCACCTCTGACATGGACAACTGATCCTCCCACTGTTCGTCTGCCCCAGTGCTCTCTCTCCTCCTTCTCTCCTGTTGACATTATTTCTGTAGCTAAGTTGGTCTCCCAGGCAAAAGCCTCCACCTGCTCTCTGGACCCCATGCCAACAACTCTGGTGAAGTCTTCCCTGCCTGCACTATGCCCCCTCATGATGGACATTATCAAGTCATCCCTAGAATCTGGCATGGTACCGTCCACCTTCAAAACAGCTTCAGTGACCCCTATCCTCAAGAAGCCAGGTCTGGACCCAGATGACTTACATAACTACCGGCCGATCGCCAGCCTTCCTTTCCTAAGCAAAATCCTGGAAAGAGCAGTTGCCATCCAACTCCAGCAGCACATGTCCAGCCATGAGCTCTATGAACCCCTTCAGTCTAGCTTCAGGGCACGCCATAGCACAGAAACTGCCCTCATCAATATCACCAACGACCTCCTCATCGCTGCAGATTCTGGCCACGTCAGTATTCTGATCCTCCTGGACCTCTCTGCAACCTTTAACACAATCTCCCACACCACTCTCCTTACTCGCCTATCTGACTACCTTGGTCTCACCGGTACAGCACTCTCCTGGTTCCAGCCCTAATTAACAAACAGGAAACAGTTTGTCACCATTAGAGACTCAAGATCTACCCCAGCTCCAGTCAACCAGGGCGTGCCTCAAGACTCTGTGCTTGGACCCCTCCTCTTCACCATCTACATGCTCCCACTTGGTCAGATAATTCGCAAACATGCTCATCCATGCCTTCATCACCTCCCACCTGCCTTCACTGGCTCCCAGTTAAATCACGCATCACTTAAAAAATTCTCCTCCTGACCTATAAATCTCTCCATTCCCTCACCCCCCAATATCTGTCTGACCTCCTCCATCCCTATACCTAGTCTTGTACTCTGCGCTCATCAGGCACACACCAACTCTCCATCCCTCACACCAAACTACAAACCCTCTGCGACAGAGCCTTCTGTGTGACAGCCCCCACTCTCTGGAACACTCTCCCAGCTGAAATCCGCAAACTGACTTCTCTGGAGACTTTCAAAAGAGACTTAAAAACCCATCTTTTTAATAAGGCCTATCAGCTCTAGATCAGGCCACATCAATCAACTTTTCTATTTCTTTATCTTATATGTATTTTTTGTTTATCGATTTATTCTTTGTTTTGTTTGTTCCACTTTTTTAAGTGTCCCCTGAAAGGTGCTATAAAAATGTAATGTATTATTATTATTATTATTATTATTATTATTATTATTATTGTTATGGACCCTACCCTCATCAAGGATTTCCGCTGCTGCCACCCTGACCAGCCTGGGACGTCAGGGGCCGTCCCTAGAGAAGGGGGTACTGTTATGTCTGGGTCCGTGTTATAGATTTGTCCCTGTTCTTGTCTTGTGTATTTACCACTCCTCTCGCTCCAGATCCCCCTCCCCTGCTTGTGTGGTTTCATCCTCCTTCCTGATTGTCTGTCTCCGCCCTGATCACCTTCACCTGGTGCTTGTGTGTGTGTGTGTGTGTGTGTGTGTGTATGTATAGTCCCTGTGTTTCCCCTGTCTGTTGCCAGTTCGTCTTCTTGTCCCCATGCTGAAACGTCCCAGCCTTTTTCTTCTGAGCATTTACTAGTGTTTCCTGGTTTTGACTACAGCCTGTGTTTCCATCGACCTCACCTCTGCCTGTACCCTGTCTGTATTGTTTGCCTCCGCCAATTGACTGCCTGTGTACCGACCTCCTCACCTCTGCCTGATCCCTGCCTGTATTGTTTGCCTCCGCTGCTGGACCACCCGTGTACCGTACCCGTTTATTGAGTAAAGACTATTATTTCCTGCCTAACTCTGTGTCGAGTCGTGCATTTGAGTCCAAACCATTGTTGTCCTTTTCCCAGTAGTGATACAATCCACCTTTTTCCTTTGGTAATTGTATTTTGTATTTTATTCTTGGCTTTTTCCCCACCCATATGGTTTCTCAATTGATATCGAGTAGAATAAAAATAAAAGTCTAGGTAAAATGTTAATTTTTACTGAATCTATACAAGAACTAATATTTAGGTAAGGAATTAGGTTCCATCTGTTTATATCAGCTATAATATCTTATTTGAGGGGGCCATACTTAATTTCTTCCAGTGTAGATATGTCTAGAGGTAGAAGGATTACCAGGTATTTTACAGAATTTGTATCCCAATTCAGATGGTATCTAGAGCCGAGAGGGGGAATCGAGGGGGATCATAGTGAATACTAAGGACCTGAGTTTTCATCTTATTTAATTTATATCATGAGTATTATCCATATTCATCTAATACAGACATCAACACTGGTAGAGATTCTGTTGGATTTGACATCACTTGCAACAGGGCCAGCTTGTGTTCTGATTTGGAATATGTTAAGGATTTTTGAAGGGATTACGTTAAATGAGCATCGCTGGCAGTAGAAACTTTGAATAATGCCCAGAATATAAGAAAAATGTGAAAAGGTTTCTTGATGAGCTGATACTAATTGTGCACTGCTGGATTGAAAATGTTCTAATATGCCCATATAATAGCTCACAATGTTAAACAAGTGGGGAAAAAAATCCTGAATCCATCCCTTTACCCAGATTCACACAAAAATGGGGTCTATCCTGGGCTAAAACTCAACATCCATCGACGTTTCATGGAAATCTGTGGAGTAGTTTATATGTAATCCTGCTGACAAAAATCAAGCAAACACATGGACTGAGTTAAACCATTACCTCCTACTGAAGGAATAATCTGTAGTTTTCTTATTAGTGCTTCTAATGTTGAACAGCACTAGTACAAGAGTAAAATCATGTAAAAAATCTTGCGACAACATGTATTGCTGTAACAAGTGTCTTTGGTCGATTAATACTTTTCAAGATAAAAGCAAAATTAACTTCAATAAATCACATCAAATGAAAACAGTGGAGTTTGTCACCATGGAGTATGGATTCCATGGTGACTGCATCGACTTACACACACCCACACACTGTAAATGCTTCATTTGATCAATCAATTCTGAAGGGTAGTAACTGAATGTTGGCCCAATGGACTGAAGACACCACTATATCTCTGGTCTGGACTCTGTCAAACAACTCTTCGCAATCTCTTCACTTTATTTGAAAACTCAGCTTTTTATCACTGAAGCAGCTTCACATTTAGAAAAGCTCCATCTGTATTGCTGCACTAGCTCCATTTCACTTGGCTAAAAAAACCTCTGCCTCCACTTCAAAAACCTCGACTTCAATCAGTACAGAATAATACAAAGGGCTCTCAGATTACAGAGGACCTGCTGTACTTTAAATCCTGTAATACAGACTGAAATGAAATCCATTTTTTGCTCCGATGATCTTTCTAGGCAGTGTTCAACATGGTCAGAGAGAGAGAGAAATGGCCATCTGTCTGCCACTGTTACTTTGCCACCCACAACTACCACACACACACAAAACCCCAGCTGAAAAAAATGAGCTGCTAAAAAACCCCAGAGAGAGGAATGAGATGCCGTTTTTCCATTTGTAGCAGCATGATAGCACAAAGGAAAGAGACAAAACATTATTTGAAGATAGAAGATACACACACTCTGATAAGGGAGAAGGGGAGAGAGAGAGAGAGAGAGAGAGAGTGTGTGTGTGTGTGTGTGTGTGTGTGTGTGTGTGTGTGTGTGTGTGTGTGTGCGTGCGTGTGTGTCGTTCCACACACACACACAGACAGACAGGCCTCCCAGTGCTGCAGCACCCCAGATGCCTTACGGGATTGTAATAATTCATGGAGTTAGCCAACTGCTTGCTGGACCAGACAAATGGAATTACACTGCACAGATGAGATGGCTGCATACGTGTGTGTATATGCGTTGCGTATTTGTGTGTTTGTGCATCTGTGTGAGTGTGTGTCTCAGGGTCACTCGGCCACTAAGAAAAAAGAGTTGCTCTACTCTATAACCCTCTCCACACACAATGGTAACTGTTTGTGTGTGAGTGTGTGTGTGTGTGTGTATGTGTTTGAGAATCTGCTATGCAGCAGAAGGCCGGCACCGTGACATTGTTAAACCCTGTTAGGTTTCAGGGCCTCTTGCCAGGGATGTCACTAACCACACAAATGCATGTGCGCACGCACACACACACTCACACACACACACACACAAACACACACTGCACATTTGAGACTGAATTGTGCATTTCTATCTGCTGCTTGCCTGCAGGTTCCAGGCTGACCATTAGATAGGTGCCCAATAAAACATGAAAGTATTGCTTTTGGGCTCTAACTGCGCTTAAAAAAAAAAAAAATTATAATAAAATAATAATCGACCTGAACACTTCAAAAACAACAGTTATAAAATCATATGTAATCTTGTGTTATAACAGTTGTCAATCATTATATAGCATTGTGCAGGGGGTATATATTTATTATCTAACTATAAAGCAGACAAAGCAGACAAACAACTGGCACCAATGTTAGTGTGTCTAGTGTTCACAAAGTTTGGACTCACCAGATAGTCTTTGTGTTATCCTGCAGTGTCTTTTATTTTTACCATCTCTTCTCAATATATTCATAGAGTAAAGTACATCTCCCTCTATTCTGCAGTTAAATAAGAGAGTATTACAGTACATTATACCTCCATTGCTTGTTAGTTTAGATAACTTGAAAAGCGAAACTGAAGATTTAAGGTAATACTATACTATAAGGTACACAAAAATGTGAGTAGTTGATGAGTGAGTAAGGAATGAATGTAGTAGATAATGATGAGTTACAGGAGAACAGACATATATTAGTTCATAATTATCCGTGACTCAACATACTGACCACTACCCTCATGAGTTTGTCTTGATTAACTATCAACCAGCCACTGGGTAGCATGAATTAGTGACAACTCATTAATTCCTAATTACTGAATCATTATTTACTCTTTGCGTCCCGTCAAGTAAAGTGAAACATCATACTGAGTAGTTATCCAATACAGATTAATTAGTTCCTAATTAATTAATGATTAGTTACTCTTTTTTTCACTTTTTGTATCAAAATATAGCCAATGTATAACGAAATAGGCTACTGCTATCAATATGTGCACATCAATAGAATGTGTGCCCTCACAGTGGTAAAACACATGTAGGCTTTTGAAATCAGTAAGCTAGTTATAGTAAAAGCAAAAGCTGAAAAAATTAATGAATAAAATGTACAGCCAATGATGCCAAATCTAAAGTTAACTACATGTCTCACCCTGTTTACATGTAGCCTAAATATCTCCATTTTGTCAAAAGAAAAATAAAAGATTTCTTTTTCCATGTGCTCCTTACAAAATAAAAACACCACAATGAAACTATGAAAGAGTAGGAGAGGGCGATGTTAATACGCACACAGTGACACTCCCAATCCTGCAGCAAGCAGTAATCAAATATGCAAATTTGGTTAAATATTTGACAGATTTAACCAAAGCAACCCTTGTTTTTGCTGGCCAAAAAAAGGAAAAGCTCAGGAACATGTTCATGTACAAATCAGTGCAATTTAAGACTGAATAGACTACTTGTCAACGTGCTAGCTTAATCAAGGGAAAGAAGGCATCATATCTCACCTGCAGAAAAGCATTCCAAGTTTGCAGTGCTGTCATTCATGTGTCTTTTATGGGTCATTAACTAAAGTCCACTGCTACAACAGGTAACCCAGAACTATGACAGGGTGAGACGTCCTAGTTTCCAGGTACAGTCCAGCTTTTGGTGTCCTGTTCCCAGCTGGAGCTGTCCCCGAAAATGCCTTCATTTCTAACTGTGCCTTAAAAAACGGACTGCAAAGTGAAATAATAATTAGTGTGGCAAAAAAGACCAGAAAGCAGAGCCACAACGCTCTCATTCATTCTTCTACTACTTACTACTGTTTTATGGAAACACAATTTTATGAAAAGTATTTAATCTCACCATAAATACATCCACAACAACACCACAAATCATTTTTCAAGTCAGCTAGCATGGAGAGGAAGGAGGGGAGGAAGATTACCCTTGAAGAACAGTGAAGAAGATACAGGACAAAAGTTGATTATGAAGAAAAGAAGATATGATTATTCCAAACAATGTTTTTGAGATAAAATACAAAACCATGCCGAGCCTGGGAATCTCTTAGCCAAAGTATCTATCTAAAAAGCATATTATTTATGGAGAGTAGTGGCAGGATTGGGTTTAGCCAAAGGTTCCCTGCCAGTGCCAATTTTGGTGAGAGAACTGTCAAACAGGTTGGTGTCTGTCCCGGAGTCGATGATGTATCGATGAGCCCGGAGCCCCAGAAAAGTGTTCCGGGGGCAGCAGCTGTGGCTCGGAACCTGGGCGTGTCTGAGCGAGGAGAGGCCAGGAGAATCAGGAGCTGTGAGGGCTGGAGCAAGAGTGGAGAGCCTCAGGAGATGACCTAGACAGATCTGAACTAAACTTGCTCTTTCATCTGTCTGTATTCAGAGTGGCAATGTTTATCACCTGGAATGCACAGATTTGATTAGCTGAGTTGCATCACATGGGATGGCTTAACTTGCATGCAATTGGTCAGTGGATTTCATGAAACGCTAAACCAGTACCATTAAGTCTAGAAAAGCTGCGGCGGTCAAAATAGAAGCGTTCCGTCAAAATTTAAATTACTTAAATAACTTATTGACCATAGGTCCAGGTACATCGCCTACAACCTAGAGTGTCATATGTGAGTCTCTTGGCTGGTCTCCCTCTCTGTTGTGACCTTCTCACTCCATCCCGCTTCCACCATCAATCTCTTCCACTAGACCAGGCTCTTCCCCTGTCAACTTTGGCCTATCCTTATGCTCCTCAGAACTCTCTGGCTGTTGCACGCAGCTTAGTCTGGATTTGAGAATTCTGCTGTGACATGACAGGTCCCCGTTGCTGAGGGTTTTGTTCTGACATGACAGGACCGTGTGGCTTAGGGTATACAAGTATGGAGCATGGACTTTTGCTCCGAGGTTGTGATGGTAAGTTTATTCCTCTTCCTCCTCAGCACCATCTGTAGCTGGTCTATCAATGTTTCTTTCCTGTTATGTATTTCTATTCCATTTTGTCTTTTCTACTGCTGGAAGTTCTTCTTTAAAAGGTAAATTGATCATTTGCATCAGGTTTCTGTGCAGCACTTGCCTGGCCTTACTGCCTCTTTCTGACTGTACTGTAGACTGGTCCATCTCCCAATCTCTCCACTACATGTGCTACTCTTTCCCAGTAGGTGCACAGCTTCCCTGGGCCACCTCTCTCTGAGAGAGTTTTAATCAGCACCCTTTCGCCGGAAGGGTTGCTGGAATGTGACACCTTTTACACATCAATCATACTGCTCCTTTCTTCTTCCTGAAAAAGTTCACATTTTGGCTCCTATGTTGTCGCATCCAGCAGCGCACTTGTCTGCGGTGGTCCACATGTTCTTAAAATGTTTTAGAGTAACAAAGGACATTGTCCAAATATGACACACAACACTCATCTCTAATGCCACCTAACCCCCCCCCCCATATGTCTCTGAAATGTGACTGGTGCATTTGTCAGTCCAAATGGTATTTAGTCCCAGGGTGTGCTAAAACCTGTTAAGCGTCTTGACTCTTCATTCACAAAACCCTGATGGTATGTCCTACCTTGGTCCATGATGGAGAACCAAGAATTGCCTCTGAGGCAGACTAAGAGATCCTAATTCCATGGCAGCAAATGACGATCATGTATTGTCTTGCGGTTGAACTTGCGAAAATCAACACAAAGGCACAGGCTTTTGTCTTTTTTTCGCTCACATACAACTGCAGAGGAAGAGGGCTGACACTGGCTTACTGATCAATCCTCTGCCTAAGAGATTTTAAACCTAGTCCTTTACCTCATTATACAGGGGTCGGTGGATGGAGTTGTAGCTTTTCTGAACTGGTGTGTTGTCTGTTGTGTTGATTTTTAGCTATAAGCCAGGAATACATCCAATTTCTTGAGTGAGTGGATCACAGTAAAGCACAATTATTTTGGTAGACCAGCTTCTCAGAAATTGGATGAATGTTTACAGGTTTGCTTTTGGCAATTTCTTCAACAAGTCCAAGGACTGTTTTGGATGTGAGAAAATGTTGTGCTTTGTTGAGGTCTAGATCGGGATTTTCAATATTTTGGAAGGGCCAGCTGGGAACAACGCCAATTCATCTAGTAAGTTGCATTTCACATCTGGCTCAAACAACATCTCTCAGACATCATCTCCGCAGCTTTGGTTGCTGTGGACAGTGAGCCCCTTTTACTCCCCTTTCACCACTGAACGTTCTGATTCATTCTGGGATAGCATTGTATTAACAACAGAGACCAGAGTTTCAGGATTGCACTTCTGCATCTTCAATGCCTCTGACAGTAAGTCCACCAAGCTTACTAACGAGCTGCTCACACTTTCTTGACTTAAAAGCATTGGGACAGCCATCCTTGCATTGGGACATACATCACACGTTCCAAACATAGCTCAATATCCTTACTAAGCCATGTTTGAATCTTGTGATCTCAAGAAGAACTTCTATCCATCCATTAAATGGAACATCCGTCCCATTGACTGCAGTGACTTTCAGTGGATGGTCTGTAGAGTTTCAGGTGGTTGAATTGTCACATTTGGCAAGGCTTTTTCCACCCAAGACTTCTCCACCATACTAGCCTATACTTCCCTGTCTAATAGCATCTGAAGATTTACCCCATCTAGATAACAAGTAACCATGCATCTACCACTAATCAACTGTGCCACACACTTTTTTTTGGGTACACTGAGTTGTATGAGTGATTTAGAATCAAATGGGACCTCCTCTTTGGGATTCAGCTTTTCAATGATGAGTGACTTGATATTCTGCCTGGTGGTCCCTCCCCAGTGACCTCCTCCAGTTTCTAGATGAGTTGTTGTTCTTTTGTAGTCAACCAATGTCTCTGTGTCCCTCTTTTCCACAGCAGAAACAGTGTGTGCAATTGTCATTTCCTTGTGATACACATTGGTGGCACTTCCTTTTTACATCTGGCTTTGATGACTGTTTTAGAGGAGGTAGGGGGGTATGGGTATTTTCTGTTGCTGCGGTTATTACAGGGGTGCAAGCTTTCTCCAAGCTCTTGGTCAGAGATGACACTTGTGCAGTCAGCTCTTGTATGGCAGTGCGATTAGCTTGAACTTCAGTTTGCATTTGGACAGCATTCTATCTGTCCCTATCCCTCTACTGACACTGGCTGTTACTGCTTGTGGGTCTCGCCTAACCTATTTTGTTTATCTGTGTATTGACTCACTGCCCTTGCTATCAGCTCCAGGATGAAGTAATTAGTAACACTGAGGTACAAGATGTGCGGTTTAAGATCTCGTCTGATGTACAAACTTTTATTGTTCATACCCTGGTAAAGTGAAAGTAGGGACGTTCCTTGCACTAGTGTACTGTCTTACTGGTGTCCTGTATTTTGTTCTGTAGTGTCTGTGTGTTTCTTACACATCCTGGGCTCTAAGACAATAGTGAAAAGTGGGAAGACAGGATGGGACAGGGCCAGGTGCTCCCCTGTAGACAAGTGTGGGAATACAACAGGACAAAGATCCCCATGACCAGAAGCCTTGATCAGCCCTGAGGTGGGCATCAGAGATAAGCTACAGGAAGGGGCCCACACCAGAGGTTCAGAGCTGACTCAACTATACATTGTCATCTAAGTTTAGAGAGACCATCCTGTCCACTTTAGCTGCCATCAGCGAAGTTAAGTAACACACACAAGAGTTATTTCATAGGGGTTGTGAGGCAGACCCATCCTTCTTTTCTCCCATTGGATAGATGAACCTTTAATCTATCAAAGTGACAAATTAGGAGAAGTAGGCGGGTGTGGAAAATAGACTTTAAAAAAGGCCCCCACACCAGAGAAAGGTGGGTGGCAATTGGTAGATCTCCTAAGATTGAAGGCTCGAATAGGATTTCTGATAGGGCAGAGGGCGAAGCATTTTGGCCTTGCTTTTGCCATAGATTTGAGAACATCAGATCTGATTCGGATGCTGGCTTGAGATCTGTTTCAATAAAGATTGCTCTATCATTTCACCCAGCCTGGCCTCCGCCTTTTATCAACATACTACATGCCGACACCTTTGGTGAAGAAGGCCCAGAAACTACAGTTTACTTTTTGAGAAGCAAACATCACACATTGTTTTAAACCCATTAGTCTATACATGGACTGTTGTGGGCTTTTTTTATGATGTTGTTTAGCATTTCTCAGGTCATGGAATATTTCAGTGCCCTGAGGAAATGCTTTAACTCAGCTCCAGTCAAGATATCTTTGGAAGTGAGCATGTCCATAAACAGTGATGTGCACAGGAGGGGGGCAGGGGGGGCGGTCGCCCCCCTTGCGGCCCAGTTGTTGAAAAAGGCGCGCTAAAGTGCCCTCTTGGGTGGAAAAAACACACTAAACTGCCACCTTGGCTGGTTAAAACACGATAAACTGCCCTCTTGGGAGGCAAAAACGTGTGCTAAAGTGCCCTCTTGGGAGGCAAAAAACACACTAAACTGCCCCTTTGGCTGGTTAAAACATGATAAACTGCCCTCTTGGGTGGCAAAAACGTGTGCTAAAGTGCCCTCTTAGGAGGCAAAAACGTGTGCTAAAGTGCCCTCTTGGGAGGCAAAAACGCGTGCTAAAGGTCCCACCTGGTTGGCAAAATACAACTGCCTTCTCAAAAACGCGTGCTAATGTGCCCTCTTGGGAGGCAAAAAAATTGTGCTAAAGTGCCCTCTTGGGAGGCAAAAAACGCGTGCTAAAGTGCCCTCTTGGAGGAAAAAATGCGTGCTTCCTGGTTGGCAAAACACACTAAACTGCCCTCTTGGCTGGTTAAAATATAAACTATCTATGTTGGTGGCAAAAGGGCGTCTTTAAGTGCCCTCCTCATTTGCAAAACACACTAAACTGTCCTCTTCGGTGAAAATAAAACACTTAATTGCTCTCTTGGGTCGTTAAAACAAGTTTAAGCGCACTCCTGGTTGGCAAAACATGATAACCTGCCCTCTAGTGATGGGTGGTATGAACGCATGCTTAAGTGCCCTTGTGGTTGGTAAAACACAAGTTCTCTCTGCCATTGCCCTGCCATTGGATGGAGAATATTGATTCCAATTACGGCATGCAAGCTTTCCCAGAGTCATTATAAACCCTGTTTATGTTCAATACACTTTGTATGGCCATTAGCCCATATGTTCTGTTTTTTTAAATGTATTTATTTATTTATTTTTTGCAAACGGACTAAAAAAGTTTTCTAGATTTTGTTTTCAATTTACAATTTAGGCTAGGTCATTTAGATTCACTGTATTTAGTAAATAATGGAATAAATTGACAGCAGCTAGATAGATGGTAACTTAAGTTTTAAGAACACATTCCCGTTGTTAAAATAAGTCCATTCCATCCATTTAAGTATTCAGTTTTAGACACACTCTCTCTCAAATGCTCACGTCAGTGGGGACTTAATACTGACTGAGGTGCAACCCGGCATCCTACTGTTGTGTGAAGTAGGTAGCTAATATAGCAAGCTGTCTATTAAGTTAGCAATTTTGCATTACTAAATACTAGTGTATGTAGCCTGGAAGTGCTATTATTAGGTAGAGATGCCTATTACATGTTTAAGCCTAGGCTGAGGAGCTCGCCTAGCTAAGTCTTGCGGGAATAGCTTTTTAAAGCTAGCCAGTAAAATGAAGCATTGGGCTAGCATTGCATATCAGGATTTCCGCCAGGTTTAAGTTGACCCCCCCGCCAGGCTAAGCATTTGGGATTTTTTTATTCTATTTTAATATTTAAAAATGCTTTTCTTTAAAATGCCTTTTTCAAGTGCACAGCTCAGTTGGAAACATATACAGAGGCTTGCAAAAGTGTTCACCCCCCTTGAACTTTTCCACATTTTGTCACGTTACAACCACAAACTCAATTGTATATTAATGAGATTTCATGTGATAGACGAACACAAAGTGTTTTTCAAACATTTTTAAAAATAGAAAACTGAAAAGTGTGGTGTGCAAAAGTATATAACGCACTTTACTCTGATACACTTAAATAAAATCCAGTGCAACCAATTGCCTTCAGAAGTCACCTAATTAGTAAATGGAGTCCACCTGTTTGTAATCTAATCTCAGTGTAAATACAGCTGATCTGTGAAGGCCTCAGAGGTTTGCTAGAACATTGTTGAACAAACAACATCATCAAGCCCAACCGGACAGGTCAGGGATGAAGTTGTGGAAAAGTTTAATAAAGCACGGTTAGAATATGAAAAAGTATCCTAAGCTTTGAACATCTCACAGAGCACTGTTCAATCCATTGGATGGGAAGATGGATGGAGCCAAATACAGGACAATCTTGGAAGAAAACCTGTTAGAGTCTGTAATAGACTTGAGACTGGGGCGGAGGTTCACCTTCCAGCAGGACAACGAGCCTAAACATACAGCCAGAGCTACAATGGGGAATGGTTTAGATCAAAGAATATTCATGTGTGAATTCATGTGTGGCCCGGTCACAGTCAAGATCTAAATCCAAGTGAGAATCTTTGGCAAGACTTGAAAATTGCTGTTCACAGACACTCTCCATCCAATCAGACTAAACTTGAGCTATTTTGCAAGAAGGAATGAGCAAAGACTTGCAGCTGTCATTGCAGGGAAAGTTGGTTTTACAAAGTATTGACTCAGGGGGGTGAATACTTTTGCACACCACACTTTTCTGTTTTTTATTTTTAAAAATGTTTAAAAACCATATATCATTTTCCTTCCACTTCACAATTATGCACAATTTTGTGTTGGTCTATCACATAAAACCCCATTAAAATACATTTACATTTGTGGTTGTAACATGACAAAATGTGGAAAGTTCAAGGGGGGTGAATACTTTTGCAAGCCACTGTATGTCCATGCTTCATCATAGTTTGTTTCTTTTGAAGTGTCAAATAAATATTTTAAATGTGTATTGTTCCCTGTGTTTTTATCACAGAGCCCTATTGGGTGAAGAAAACACACTAGACTCCTGGGCCCAGTATTTCAAAATTTGTAATCTGGATCAGAATAATCCGGATAATGAAATCCTCCTTTTCTCAGTCATGGATCACGGTGATCCTGCTGACTTTATCTGAGTATTTCAAAACACAGGCAGGGTGGATCACCGTGATCCCTACCTGGTCGGATACGGATTTCCCAATCTCAAGTCTCCGCCTCCGGGATCTGAAACATGGTGGACTACTTCATGAAAGGAGTAGCAGAGCGCCGACTTTCACGTCAAAAGTGTAAGTTAACCGTCGTCTATTGTGTAGCGGTTTTAATACCATACGAACGGCAACCAACACATCATGCAAGCCAACTATTTGAATTGTCACCTTATTAACCCTCCTGTTATGTTGTGGTATTGGTCAGTGACACAATTAGAAACATTTCTTCATCCTAATTCCTCTCCAACATAATTATGATAATTTATAAAAGGATCTGATTTGATGAAGTAAAATAATCAGTGTGTAAAACACTAACTGAAATACATTGCTACATGTTTTAAAATCACATTCAAGCTATATCCAAATATATCCAAATATTTTAAAGGTGCATTTTTAAGCTTGAAGCCACTTTGTCTTCAATTAATCAGAAGCATGAAAATATACCTTGAAAATGCTTGGAAAGTGCTGAAATGTGCAGCATGACATTAACACTGACACAGAAAAAATGTGCACATTTTTCTTTAATCATTCAAGTGGAAAAATAAAGATTAACCATGGCATTTCTCACAGCTCTTCCAGCAGGACCATCAGGCTGCTGCGGTGGTGGAGGCAGCGGATCGGGGACTTCTGCGCAGGGAGGAGGTCCATCAATGGGAGCCCCAAGTGGCACTCTCCTCGTTTGTGCAATGTTGTGGAGCACAATGCAGGCACAGATGACGTGACAGGCCTTCTGTGGCTCCACACGGAGATAGTTCAGGCAGGCAAATCTGCGTTTTATCACGCCATTCAGGCGCTCAATTGTCCCTCTTGTTGTGGCATGGACACTGTTGTACCTCTGCTGAGAATCATTGGTGACAGTAGCAAAAGGGGTCATCAGCCAGGGTAGAAGGGGGTAACCGCTGTCACCGAGGAGGATGCCATCTGGGGCGGCCTGCTGGAACCTTTGAAAGAGGTGGCTTGACCTCAAAATACGGGCATCGTGTACAGACCCAGGCCATCTTACGACACAGTTGGTGACAATGAGGTCAGCGTTCCCCACAAGCTGCACGTTAATGCTGTGCCGGCCTTTTCTGTTGACATACTCCCATTCCCTGGCATGAGGTGCCTGAATATGCACGTGAGTACAATCAATAACACCAATACAATTGGGCATCCCCCCCAATGAGAAAAACTCCCTCTTGGTCCTTGCCATGTCGTCTTCATTTTCAGGCCATTTCACAAATTGACCCAGAAGATTGCTGAGGGCAGATGACACTGAATGCACCACATGGCCGACTGCTGACTTTGTCACCGCCAGTCCATCCCCAATTACCTCAAAGAAGGAACCACATGCATAAAACCGTAGCGCTATAAGCACTTGCTCCTCCACAGTCAAGGCATGGCTCCTCAGGGTGGCACGTTCAAGGTGAGGATGAAGAATATTACAGATGTAAGTAATATCATCTCGCCCAAATCTGTATCTTGCATAAAGCTCCTCATTTGAGTAATGCTCGAGCAGGTTGGGGCGCTCAGCATAATGCCGTGGCCTATACCTTCTCCTTTGCTGTCGGTGTCGGTGTACAATTGCTGTCATTGTCTTGTCAACCAATCGTGTTCAGCTGAGAACCCAATTTAAGCCCTTACTAATGAACCTGGGATACTCTCACACCTGAAAGTAACGAGACTGGCAAGGTATAAAAGAGTGACTGGTTGATCAACCTCCAGACACCATGGAGGCCCAAAAGAGTAAGGGATTGAACTTTACAGCTGCTGAAACGCATGCGTTGCTGGATGGGGTGAGGTCACATTATAGTGTTTTGTTTGGCACTTTCAGCACCCCTGGCCAGACCAGTGTGTCTGCAAAGACCAAAGGCGAGATTTGGGCTGCTATCACAGCCCAAATAAATGCCACTGGCAGTGGCCAACTACGGTCGGTGGAGCAGGTCAAGCTTCGGTGGAAAAACTTGAAGCAAAAGGCCACCAAGGACCAGGCGGAGGCGAAAAACCCCCAAACAGGGAACAAGCCCTTCAAAGGTAAGACTTAACTGTTTGTCTTCTAAATTCCCATATTATGTTACATTAATGGTACAAGTACTAATTTCATGTCACTTTTGTGAAGCACTATGAGCTACATGTCTTATATGAATGTGCAATACAAATGTTCTTGTTTATTTTGTAAAGCTGGAGAATTCTCAGATACTGTCCTCGATATACTTGGAGGGGAGAGTTCCCATGCCCTCCATGGGATTTTGCCAGCCAGTGTGGGGGAGTCTGACGAGCCACTCAACCTTTCAGCTGACTATGTGCTGCTCACACCTGTGCCATCAACACCATCAAGTGCCAGCATTGCTCCACCTGGTCCACCATTGGTGAGAGCTTGTTTTTTTTGCATTTCACTACACTGTTTTTAAACCTTGGTTTTAGCTTTGCATGTGACCAATAAACTTATCTATCTACCACATCAGGCACGGGGGCCAGCGCCAGCGCCAGAGCGACGGCGACGGAAGAGGCATGCCGGGGATGAGGAAGCCTATGAGAGGCTCCTCAAAATGGAGACCGAAAGGGCAGTCAAACAGACTGAACTGGCCAAACGGCAAATTAAGCTGACGCTGCTTCAGCAAAAAGAGACAGAATTAACAATCAAGCTGTTAGAGAAACAGCTTGACATTTGAAATAGCATGGTCCTTAGTGGTCACATTATTTTTTGTTGGAATAAAACTTTGTTTGGACCCTGCATTCCTTTGTCTTTCTCTGTTTTGGTACATGCAAGTTACAATGTTTGGTGAACTAGAATTTGAGAAATAATTGTAATTTTATTTACAGCAGTTTTACAGTGTGGTCAAAAATTTTACTATGCTTTACATTTTTTGATATTACTTAAATTACTTGTTAGAAGTACAACACTAACACTTAAGTGTGACAAACATCTTGAGTAACAATATCTAGGAGAAGTATGCGCTGAGAGTTTGTCAATCCAAGTCAAATCCACCTCTGAGGTGGGATTCAAATGATCCTGAAATTTTGGTATCAAGTTGATCCAGATATCTGACTTAACTTTTGAAATACCCAAATCAGCCTTTTATCTGGATTCAGGGGAGGATTGGATTACCAGAGCTGAAACCCTGATCTTCAGGATCAGGATTCTCCTGATCTGTGTTGAAATACCCAGTTTTCAGATCAGATCTAGATTTAATCCAATCCGACCAGGATAATCCTGTCAGATCACGTTTGAAATACTGGGCCCAGAAGACTATTAAGATCAAGACATACTATGATACATTACTGTTGCAATGACTTTTATGTTGGGCCCCTTTTTGATCTATATTGAGCAAGAACTATATCTCACAGAACCAGTTTGGATTATCTGGTGCTAATTTGGTGTTAAAATGCACTAGAATACAGGAAATGGCATCTACTTAATCGAACATGTTCTGGGGGAGGACCCCCAGACCCCCCAGGGTTTTGTTTCCTTTATACATCCATGTCTCTGTGTGTTCTTCACAGTCCAATGTTGAATCTACACAGCTCTTGTGGATGCTGATCCTAACTACAAATTAACTTGAGTAGTCTGTCTAGTTAGTCTGTTTTAAGGCTATATAATGTGTCATTTTTCGGCAACACACGGAACTTAGTGCCCTCTTCAGTGGCGAGAACACGCTGTATGTGCCCTTTTTTTCTTTTCGCCCCTGCCCTTCAAAAAGTCTGTGCACGCCACTGCGCAGGAAACAGTCCTGGCCCCTTTCCTGTTCACCCTGTACACCACAGACTTTTACTACCAGTCCCCTCACATCCATCTACAAAAGTTGTCTGACGACTCTGCTATCGTCGGCCTCATCGAGACAGGGACGACAGAGCCTACAAAGAACTTATTCAGGACTTTGTGGACTGGTGTCGGCAGAACCACCTCCAACTCAACGCCGGGAAGACCAAAGAGCTGGTGGTGGATTTCCGCAGGCTCAAACAACCCTGCACACAGGTGAACATCCAGGGAACAGACATTGAGATGGTGACATCTTACAAGTACCTGTGAGTTCACCTGAACAATAAACTGGATTGGACTGATCACACTGCAGCTGCATACAAGAAAGGTCAGAGCAGACTGTATCTGCTGAGGAGGCTCAGGTCCTTTGGAGTACAGGGGGCACTCCTGACCTCTTTCTATGACTCTGTGGTGGCATCAGACTTTTTCTGTTGAGTAGTCTGCTGGAGCAGCTGCATCTCGGCAGCAGACAGGAGGAGACTTGATAAACTTGCCAAGGCCAGCTCCACCCTGGGATGCCCTCTTGACCCAGTGCAGGTGGTGGGAGAGAGCAGGATGATGAGCAGGCTGTCATCGCTGCTGGTGCAGGAGTCCCACCCCCTGCAGGACACTCTCACAGCACTGGACAGCTCCTTCAGCAACAGATTGATACACCCTAAGTGTGTGAAGGAGAGGTATCGCAGGTCCTTCCTTCCTGCTGCTGTCAACCAGCACTGCTCCATATAGTACGGTGCACTGTGCAATAAGTCTGTAGAAACTAATTTCAACACCCATATTTATTATCTATATTTAAAATCTGTATATAAAACTGTGCTATTCATTCTTGAACTATATCATGTAAACATGTATATACGTTGATTCTATTTTCTTTACTTTTAATTATATTGTCTATTATATATTGTCTATTGTCTATTTTGCTATTGCTCTGTTCCTGTAACATTCTGACGCTGCTGCAACAAACAAATTTCCCTGTCTGCGGGACATTAAAGGATTTCTGATTCTGATTCTGATTCTGATTTTGATACAAAAAGAGAAAAAGTTTGTTTTGTGTATAGGGACAAAGCCTGTCCAGCAGGGCAATTACATGAATATAATAGAAAACAAGTGTATATGTGCTGCCTTCTCCAGGCAAGCAACATAGCTCTATTTTAAAATGGATTGGTGGAATTTTGAGTTTGCATTTTGACCCCTTGAGCTTACTGTAGAGGAGCAGCATTACAGGGCTACAGCAGCAGATTTTTTCCTGTTTTCTTTCACTGTTGTGTGTTTCTCTACCTATTTCCCCCCTCCTTTTGCCCTCACCTGAAGCTTCCTAGTATGTGTGTGCTTGTGGGCATGGTGTCATTGCTGCAGTGGATGTATTCACCTGTGTATGATCAACTCATCAACTGCCTTTACATAACCCTGGTCTTCACCTCTCTTCGGTGCCAGATTGTTCTGTCTAATCGGAGACTCTCCAGCTCTACTCAAGTATGGTATCTTGTTCTTTTTGAACTCATATGGATTATTCCATGTTTTTTTATGACACAGTGTTTTTGCTTGGCTCAGACTTAGTAAGAGCATTCCACTCTGGCTCCTGGCTCAACCTGTTCACCGGCTGCCCTTGTCGTCATCGAATTGCCTTTTGTGAAAATAAACCTTTTTACTCCACACCTATCTTCGTGTCGATGCCTCTGGGTCCACCAGAAACTTGAACATAACACCTTTACTTGAAGGCACAAAAAAAGAGTAAATGATGATTCTTAGTGTATTAGGAATTATTAAGTTGTCACTAGTTCATGCCCCTCAGCGACTGATACTTAATTAAGAACAACTTGTGAAAAAGGTAGTCAGTATGTTGATTCACAGATATTTATGAACTATTCATCACCTAAGGATTCATTAATATATTATCACCCTGTTTGTTCTGAAGTAACTCATCATTATCTACTATGTAGTAGTAGTAGTAGCAATCAGTTATTCAGGAGTTACTCATTTACAACTTCTCACTTCCTCAGTAACTACAGGTAACTACTACCTGTGTTTAATCCACACAGTTTAAAAAGCAAACTCTGTGCTGTCCTCAATTCGAGGTGTTGTCTCCTCCAGAGCTCACCAGCTCCAGGAGCTGTCCACAAGTTAACACTGACAGGGTCTCTCGTAAACATCAGCGTCTGTCCCACCACTCTGGTCCATCAGTCCAATTAACCACACAGCAAGCCATATTATTCTTTTGGTATTTGCATTAACAATTCCCTAAAAGGCAGCAACACCACAAACACTGGATTTAGCTGAGGTGAAGCTAAGAGGACAGCTCGCAGCTAGCTGTTACTAAGTGGCCACATCCTTAATTACGTTTAAATTTAAGCCATAATAAAGTTTGAAAAAGTAAAATATTAACTCCCTGTACAGTTGTCATGAGTGGGAATTTAGCTACAAATTAGGGTGTACACATGTTAATTTTTGCTGTATACTTGGTCATTTTAACATGGGCTCCAATGGGGATTGACTTACTTTTGGAGCTCTGGTATGTTAGTGAAGTGAATATTTTTGTTATTTTACTGGTCTTCAGAAGAACAAAGAGACACTAAAGAAAGTAAAAGTTGATCGGCAAATGACTCCTAACTCCTGGCTTACGGCTACTCTTCTTCTCTGCTCCTTTAGTTCCTCCTCTTCACTTCATCTTACCTCCTCATCCCTCACAATTTCTTTCATCCCTCAACTCTCTCTCTTTTTTTAAAGCTGCTTGTATTCATCTTTTCTCCATCTACTCTACTCATTCTTTTTCTACCGTCTTTCCACCTTCATCTTCTCCCATCCCTTTTGCCTGTTGCCTCCTCTCTCTCCCTCCTGTCTCTCCATTCATCAGTATTTCAGCTCCCAATAGATAGGATCGTTGCTTTACTGCTGCGCCGAGTTGACAGTCTGTCTCTCCTCGCCGTGGGCTTTAAACACACTAAATCAACGCCTGAAAGAAATAGATATTTTGCCACTGCGATAAGCCCATTTCCTGGCGAGTATTCATTGAAATGATATAATAACTGACATGGATAGGAGAGCGGTGGAAGAGAGTGGGAGAGAGAGGGAACAGAGATAAATATGGTATTTGCAAGTTTCCTTTTGTAGCGTGAAGGCGCCTCCTTTTTCTGGAGAAAGAAGGGGTGAGGGATCTAAACGTTGACAGGGGAGGTGGTAAATTGAATGCCATGAGCCGTCTGAGCCTCTCTGTCTCTAAAAAGAAATTCAATTAAAGTGTATTGGAGGGTTGTGAATGTGGCAGAGACTGGGCTTCCAGTGGCTGATAAGAGCTGCTTCTTTCTGCGAGTGGTGTTATAACTGAAGTCAGATCACTAGCTGCTAACCGTGTAATCCCCTGCAGCTGAACAATATGGGCCCCAGTCTGATTCAATACAACAGCAGACAATTCTCCACATTAAATCAACACAGGGGGGCCAGAGTCGCCACCGCCACCTCCGCACAGCTGTTAACGCACTTCCTACGGCTTAAGCCACAGACAGAAATCAAGAAAACTAGGCCGTTGACAATGGCTGCTATCTACCACTCAGCACACACACACGTATGTGTGCTCATACACACACATATTGTATAAAAGCTCCTTTGGGAAGTGATTTCAGTCCTTTCAGTGTTAAGTACCTGCCCCACTCTGGCTAATACCACCACTAATACTGGAATTATACACTGTGTGTGTGTGTGTGTGTGTGTGTGTGTGTGTGTGTGTGTGTGTGTGTGTGTGTGTGTGTGCGTGCGTGTGTGTTTGCCGTTTCTGACTGATAAAAAAAGATGAGATTAAATGGTGCTCCTTGGCTGAAGCACACAAACCATACAGTCTGGTTCATGACCCCTTAGACGCCAGGTCTATGTGAGGGTGTGAAACCTGCCACACTAAAATCTCAGCTTAGTCAATTTAAAGAGACACTTTTCTGAAAAACAACAACAACAATTGATCAACTTATCAATCAGGCAGAGACATGTTGGTCAGTAGAAATTCTGTGGTACCACATCAGTGGAATAACTTAACTCTCTGTGACAAAGATGTCATCACTGGTTGAGAACAGCACATGGAAAAGATGACACTCAGTAAAACTCTCACAAAGGTTGATTCACATACACACACACTGTTCGCACACTGTTGCACAATGATCACTATCATTCCACAGTCACACATATTGGTAAAAGATGACACACTGCTTCATTGTTTAGTTAATCCACTTTAGTTTATACATACTCATATTGGAAGGAAACTTTGCAAAAGTGTCATAATCCTAGAAAGTGGTCCAGAGAATCAGGGTCTGAAATAGAGCTGATGCTGAGTGCTATCTCTTATAGTATCTAAGGAGGTTATGCTCTGTCTGTAGTATAGTTAACATCTCAGTCATGTTGTACATGTCATGGCCAACAAAAGGGGCTGCTGTAGCAACATCATATCACTCTCATTCATTATTCTATTACTAGGCTACTTGCATGTGTCATCTAAATAAAGAACGCAAAACATTCACGACATCCACAGCATCACTAAAAACAAAACAAACAAACAAAAAAATTAGTACTACTGCCTGGAATCTGCTTTAAAGAAGGTAAAGCTCAATATGGCACAAGGTCACTGTGACCTCACAATATGTAAGGTTGTACTGACCTTTGACCTCCAAAATCTAATCAGTTTACCCTTGAGTCCAAGTGTAGGTTAATGCTAAATTTGACAAAAATCCTTAAATGCATTTTTGAAAATATTGTCCTCACAAGATCTGAGGTCACAGTGACCTTGACCTTTGACCTCCAAAATATAATTTTTTGTCCATCCTTAAAATCTCTGCTGGGTCCATAGTTTTGGTCAGTTCATACTGTCACAGTTAGACCTAAAGGGACCCAACAAGTAACAGAACAAAAAGCAAGCTCTTTTAACATAAAGCTGAAAAACCTAGTCCAAATTTAAACAATACAAAAGTCAAAATGCGAGAAACAAAAAGGCAGGTGGAAAAAAAACACACGAAGCAGGCGGGCCCAAATTATACAACTAAAGACCTACAAAATACAAAAAACTAAATATAATACAAACAAAGAAGCAGTGGGAAATGCAGGCAGGAACACAAGGTGCTCCGGGAACACTGGCTGATGTGGTGAAAAACAGGAACTAAGGAGACGTTTGACAAAAACATGGAGTAACAGGGAGACACAAGCTTAAAGGAATATTCCGGTGTAAGTTTAATCCATGGTCTAGCGCACCGTGACACCAAATAAGACCCCCCCTCGAGAGATCAAGTTTTCCGACAAGCTTATGTAGTTTTAGCAACCTCAGAAAAGACAGCACCATAACAATACACTGCAGTCTATGCCTCCAACCAAGAAACCGCCATCAAAAAGCCACTCATAGCCACAAATAATGCTCAGAACAGCACCAGCACATAGTTCGAGGCATCAAACATCTGCTAGCTTAGCTGGATTTCTACTGAATAGAGAATAGAGTCGATTACCGAGAGAGAGGTTAGAAATGCTCAATTCCGTTCTTTTCCCTGTCTGCTCTTGATATTAACTGTTATAAACTGGTAGGCAAGACACATATGAACTTTGATTGCATTTCCATGTAGTAATAATCATACATTTTCATCCTTGAGCTGCGGAACTCTACTGCACTCGGTAATCGACTCATCAGGACTTCCCCACAACGTGCAAGCTGCTGCAGGAGAGTGGTGAGCTTTGTTCTCTATTCAGTAGAACTCTGGCAAAGCTAGCAGATGTTTGATGCCTCGAACTATGTGCTGGGACCCTATTTGTACTGTTGCTGAAGTCTGGTGCTGTTCTGAGCATTATATGTGGCTATGAGTGGCTTTTTGATGGTGGTTTCTGGGTGGAGGCATAGACTGCAGTGTATTGTTATTGTGAAGTCTTTTCTGAGGTTGCTAAAACTACATAAGCTAGTGGTCGGAAAACTTGATCTCTCGAGGAGAGGGGTCTTACTCGGTGTCACGGTGTGTTAGACCATGGATTAAATTTACACCGGAATATCCCTTTAAATGGAAAAATGACAAATAGATAAACAAATAAAACACAGGTGAACAGGAAAAAGGCAAGAAAATGATACGGAAGGAAGTGAAAAGCTAAACATGACACGTAAGGAGTAAACTCAAACAAAATAAAACAGAGAAAGAGAGAGAAAGGTGGCTACTTAGTAAGTGGCAGTTTTCTCCTCTAATTAAAATTTCTTCCCCAGAAAAAGTGCACCTTGAAGCTTGGCACAGAACAGCCGCCTGCCTGTTTTCAGAGAGTCTTTTCATTTTAAAATGATTAGGTCACTGAAAGCCTTGGTTAGTCTTTAGCCTACTAATGATGAACCAAATGCAGTCTTGATAATAAACAGACCCTACCAAACACAGTAAATCCCTTTCACACACACACACACACACACACACACACACACACACACACACACACACACACGCACGGACACACACTCTCTCTCTCACACACACACACACACACACACACACACACACACACACACACACACACACACGCACGGACACACACTCTCTCTCTCACACACACACACACACACACACACACGCACAGACACACTCTCTCTCTCTCACACACACACACACACACACACACACTCACAGAGAGTGAGAGAGAGTGATTGTTAATGACTAATAGGTTGCCTGGGAATAAAGCTCATGAATTAATAACAAGAGATACACAATAGACCTACACTGTCAGCCAGCACAGACACATATACACACACAAACACACACTACCACCCCCTCCAATCTCTAATTATTAATTAGTGAAAGTGAAATCTATGAATTACTTGCTCCATTATGTACTTTAGCTGCTTCAATTTGCATTGTGGCCTGTTTCACCCGGGCCAGCAGATTAAAGTGGCTATTTGAAATCAATTTCTCTAATAACAGATCTTAATGAGCTCATCAATTAAGGCTTCGTTAATGGCTTGTTACTGTCCAGTGTGTGTAAATATGTGTGTGTGTGTGTGTGTGTGTGTGTGTGTGTGTGTTTGGCCCTGTCTGCCTGTATTAATCCTGCTCAAGACACACCTTGTACATATATAGAGTGGGAATATTGGACACGTACACACACTTACACACATGTTTGGAGTTGGGGGTGGGGGCGTGTCCCTGCCTTCAGGAACCTATTTGAGGAGTCTTTATGCAAATTAGTCTGATAATGGCTTCCAGCGTTGAGGTTGTGATTTCCATAAGTTAGGCTGCTCACTGGGGCAATTCCCAGACTGGAAGGACCTTTAGCACGCCTCACACACACACACATACACGCACGCACGCACACAAACAGTTATGAGGCTGTGACCTCCTCCCTGACCCTTCTTCTCTTTGATATACACACAGTCACACCCCCTTTAAATGTAAGTGTTATGTATGCATGAGGTAGCTTAACTGTTCAGAGTAAGACCTATACTAAGCAGTTCATTTATTTAACCTCTGCCTTGGCACTTTCTTTAAACACAGATGAAGGAGGCTACAACATATATCTACTTTAGATGCAAACTGTGTTCTGACATCTCACTGTTGTAACAGACTAATTTAGATCAACAACACCACCTGAGGGCTTCAGTCTGGACTTAAAGGTCATGATACACATTTCATTTTAGAAGTTGCTAGCTGTTTAAAGGTGTGATCAGATTTTCTGCATTGTAGAATTTTAACAAATCTTTATTTTTTATTTTTTTTTAGTGGAAACACATACATTAATGTACTGACTGATTAAGCTGCTGTAACCTGGCAAGTGACATAGAAAAATTGCTGTGTGTAGATTAAATTACATATTGCTGATAAGACTAATACATTTTAACTCTACAAAACTTTTGACAAAAGGACAAATTGTTGTGTGACTACTTATTGACTACTAGTCAAATAAATGATCCAAATACTTTTTCCAGCACTGATATCGGAAGCCAGGAAACAAATGTTAATTTCAGTCTGGTATCACTTCCTTTTACAGTTTTGACATGTAAAATTTGCCCCAATATTATTAATGATATTTTGCCTTTTTACAATACACAGTTAATAATTAATTAATTAATTGAGAAAGATAGAAACAAGTTGGACATTCAAATGGCAATGATCAACAGAAGTTAATACACCAGTTGGAATTCTCCTGGAGATGTATTAAAGAAATGAACGGTTTATAAAATAGTAATATATTACAGTAAAAAGTATGAAACTTGTGGACCTATGAAAAGTGTAAATTCAAGTAACACATCTAAGTATTTGTCTATTCCTTAATCAGAACATGACAAAGCAAGTATTGTGTGGTATGCTGTGTTTAAGCATCTGATTCTTGACTCTGTCAGAGAGAAAAACAAGCATTCACATGTAACTGAAGTGTAGCAAAAATAAAATACTGTTAACTGCAACACATTAATGCACGTTTAGCGCTCTCATCATGTGATTTCCCAGCATGAACGGCAGGAGACTCTCAGCCATGTCTCTGCTCTCATCAGTTGCCTGTTTATCAGCAAACTTGCACTTTAATGATTGATACTGTGAGAACTAATTATGACACCTCAGTTCACTCATTAAGCTACACAGCTACAAATGATTAATTGATTTATCACATTTTCCCAAGGCTCCATTTATAATCTCATGCTGAAATGAGTTTGGAGAAGGAGGGGGAGGAAGGAGGGAGATGATATGGATCGAGGGAGAAGGAGAGGGTGGAAAAAAGGATCAGCCAGAGTGGGAGAAGGAAGGGTGCAAGCAGGGATGATGGAGGGAGGGAAGGTTAAAAGGTGGTGGTGGGATGTTAAGGGTGGAGCTGATGCTAAGGAATATTAATATACTCCAACTGGTACGAGTAAACTATATTAATGCACTGCTAAGCGCAGAGATAAGTGCTCCAATTATTACAGTGGTGAGGGGCCAAATCAGAAACAAGCATACTTACATGATGAGGTTGTGTGATGAAAGTTCTGTAACAGACACTTCAGGGTAACTGTTAAGATTAAAAAATTTTCTCTGTAATTGACAGAAAAATGTTTTTAAAAATTTAAAATAAGCATGTTGATGTTACATTTTATCATATACATTTTATTTTATTAAATATTTGGTTGTACAGAAACTGGTATAGTAGAATGTAGCAGTAGTAGCAGAACAGCATTCATGAAAAAGAAAACGCAATTTTATGGCCCATAAACATTTTTTAAACGTCTAGAGGCTAGCATTCAATCCAGGAAGGAAAATGGAAATCCTGAAACTTGGAGTTAAGAGGACTGGTTGAGTGTACAATATAACCAGCCAAATATTTAGACTTCAGTTCTTCAGATACTTTTCCACTGTCTGAATATAATATTTGCTTTAATTTCATACTTGTTTCATTTTCTTCCTGCTCAAGTTTACTTTGGCTTTTGCTCGGAAGAGATCTGTGGAGGGTCTTACAATGGTTGAGCAAACACAGCGGACATGATCAGGTTCTGACCAGATAAATTAGCCTGAAAAATATTATCTAAATGCTGTTTAAGGATTTAAAAAAGCAAAGGAAAATTACAGCTGTGTGGGAAAAATTAGCAACTGATGCTAAATGGAACCTAAAGGAGGGATCTTAATAATTATAATAATAATAATGATGGATTGGATTTTTATGGCGTTTTTCAAGACACCCAAAGCGCCTGACAGGGTTTCAGATCGTAGTGAATAATTGTATGAGAAAAATGTGGTTGAACCTGGATTTTCAAACAAACAAATATGGTGACATTTATTAAACTGCCAGACCACATTGCCTGCCTGAGCAGCATGTGACAGCTGTGTTGCTGAACTGCTGTGGCACACATGCCTCTGTGTGTCCAAAGGGAATTGAAAATGTTTCACTGGGTGATAAGGTTAACCTTCTTAATACACGTTAAGTTTTAGACTCTGTGAGACTGGACTGACAAATTTGGGGAGGAGGCTCAGATTTAACCTGAGAAACAGGTCTTTGTGGGTTGAGGCCATCGAAGGACCTATCAGGAGGTGGCCAGTTTTTCAGGAGGAGAGGAGGAGGAGGCCGGTCCGTCAGGAGGAGGAGGTCTATCAGGAGTAAGTGTAATGAGATGCTGAGACTCGGCTGCCTAACAATAGCTGCTGTGTGTCGCTGCTTAGCCTGCTGCTCTCCACCTATTTGTCATAATCAAAGACAGTTTTCTCATTAGGGGAAACCATTAGTCCTTAAAGCTTTATCTGCCTCTTATCAGCCCCGCCACTACCACATCAGCAGGCAGCACGTTAACACACTCCTACACACACAACACACACAGACTTTCACAAAATCTGAAAACAATCATAAGAACACAACATATGCAGTGCAGTTAAAAAATACAACACGCATATTGCCAGAGCACCACTGGCCCACAATGCCCTGCTCAGGTATCTCATAAAGAAGCCACTGACCCCAAACTGAGCAACTCCGGCAGTGCCAGCACAAGTTACAAAGCACACCCATCCTAATCTGGCTCCATTAGCGGCGTCTGTCCCTCCCCACTTGCTGGGCTTTGTTCAGTTGTCAGGATGACCAATGACGTCGCGCAGCTGCCTGATTCATGGCGGCGACCCTGAGATCAGATCTGATGGGAGCATCAGGCCAAACGACCAAACGCACCCCCAGCAACCCATTATAGTCTATTTATCTAGCCGGACATCTAATGGGAGCGCTTCTTTTCCAGTCCGACACTGTGATGCTATCACTGAAGACCTGGTTAAGACTTTGACTGCTGAGCTGGGGTTATTTGGAGTGATGCAGGTTAATAACTGGAAAAGCTGTTAACTTCTGAAAGCTTTTAAAAGGAATTAGAACATGACTTTGACCTGTGGAGGCTCCTCTGTTTTTAAACCCACAAAACGTAGTTGGAGATGTGATAGAAGGTGTTCTAGCTCAAGGCTATAAGGCTTCAACAAGATGTACATTAAATTATAGCTGTAATTTATATCAGATGGCCATTGATGTTTCATTAAGTCTATAAAGCCTGTTATGCTCCTTACACACAAGAAAACAGTATTGTTGATTGGACAGAATGTGTTCAAATGAAAGGACATAATGTTACCTGTATCAAATAATCCATATTTTGTCAGCCTAACTTAAGTTAGCATTGAGCTTTAAGCAACACAGATACTTTCTTACTTTATTTCAGTAAAATCCACATGGTGCAAATGACTTGTCTTTCCTCACTGCATCATGAGCCTGATCTTACAGATCAGATCTTACTGAAGTACATATGTCATTATAGCGGATGAGCAACTACCCATTGTCAGACTGTTTCTTTTATTCCCAATGATCTCTCAATGGAATATACAGATATAGGTTCATAAAAAAAGGAAACAAAAATTGAAAAAGTGGGGAGTGACACTTAATCCACAGTAGTGGGAAAATGCAGTACAATGAAGAAGAAAATACTCAGTGATTAAAAAAATCAATGTGCAAATGAGCAACTGTTAAAGCCCCATATGTTTTATATTATTTACTGCTAACAGTAGCATAGACATACAAATATGTGGCATGTGGAATTTTTTTTAATTTGTATTATTTGAATGCAGTGACCTGAAAATGCAAAAACAATGCCAAACAAACAAAAAAAAAAGCTTGCAGGTTGAGCTCTGAATGTTAATGTTAATACAGGGTTGTTCAGTCAGTGGCAAATGATAATGAACTTTCAATATTTGTGCGCTATTTGTTTGATACTGCTTGCCTTGTTGGTTCTTAGATATATGTTGATTTTTGTTATAATTTATTGTACTTTATAGTCAGTACTTCATAGTGAGTTTAAAATTAGCCCCCAAATTGCTTCAAAATATATGTTGTATATTCTGCCAATATTAATTAACAACAATATTCAGCTATTTTCCAACATGCAGTTAATCAATAGCTGGTCATTTGTTTAATACATTTCCAGGAAATGTCCAACTAGTCTCTGTCTAGTGTAACTTGGTTACCTGGTTACTGTAGGTCAGTAAACTCGGTTTTTAACCATTTACATTATAACCAATCTTTGTCATTACAGTAGATTCGTCCAACTTTGGAACAGTTTTCCTACATTTAAAATATATATTGTTAGCCCTGATAAATGATTAACTACTCATTCCTTAATTTCCTATCGGGGCCTAATCATAATGTCTTTACACCACTCAAGTTGAATGTCTCTTTTTATATTTTGAGACAACAATACGTGTGCAAAAGTTAATAAATTAATAACAGGAAGCAAATTATAATATGAATAGAATAGAATAAATAATAATTGTTTAATCATATAGCACTTTTTTATATGTCAACAGTTATTATTTGGCTATTGATTTTCCACTGACCTTAGGATGTCTCCTGAGAGTCACAGTAACAGCTTGCAAGTAAACCGACACATGCTTGGTTAGGGACAACTTTATTTTGATGTAAGACTGAAAGAAAGCACTGAGTAAATATCCTTAATTAAACATTAAAAATGTGAAAATATAAATAAAATAAAAAAGATCTCATATAACACTACAACAAAGATAACTGTTGGAGTATAGAGCTATTTAACACTTATTTTCATAATCACTTACAGCAGCTTTAAGGCCACTGACCAAGCTGCTGTATTCTATGAGTTGAGAGTGAGAATGTTTTGGAACATTAACAAGAATTACATTTTGACATTTATAGTAGTAAGAGTTAATAAGAGGTAAATTATTTAAAAAAAAAAAGTCAACATCAGACTGATGATGGTTAATTTGGGCCTTTCATGTTCTTTTTACTCTCATGACACCCCTCTTCTCCTCACTAGTACAGTTTGTCCTCTCCTCATTTTAACTCCTCATCCTCATCCAGTGTTCCTTCTCTTCATTCTTTTTCTCCTGCTCTCGCTCCTCTTCCATCTCCTCCCAGTGCTTGTCCTCCTTTTCATCCTCAAAGATTGTTTTTTAAGTTCCTCCATCTCCTCTCAATATTCACATTCGTTTCCTGTTTCTCTTCCGTCTTCCTTTACTTTTTACTTCCTCCCCCTCTCTAATCCTCATTTTATTCCTCGTCTCTTATCTTCTTCTCTATCCCTTCCTCCTCCTCCATGTTCCCTCCATCTTCCTCCTCTGTCTATGTCATTAAGCTCTCAGTCCGCCTGTGCACTAAAACATGTAAAAGAGCTTCTGTTTTGGGAGAGATTTGTTTGTGGCATTAATAGTCTTTAGTTTTCCACATGGTTTCCCAGCAGCCAGAGACATTAGAAAGAGAAGTGAGGTGCAACACATCTCCCCTCTCATCCTCTCATCCCCGCCTCATCTGTCAAACACAGAGGCGGTGGGTGGGAGAGAACAAGAAAAAAGGGAAGAGAGGGAGATTGCAAGGGAAAGCCAAAATAAAGAAGAGAAATATTGATGAAGAGAAATAAAAGCGTTTGATAGATTTTATTTGTATTTTTACAACATTTTAGGAAGTGACAACTATTTTAGGGACATTTTTACTTTGGATAGTTGTTTGGATATAATAATAATAATAAGAGAATAATTTTCACTGCCTTGTTAGATGATCAAAATCTTTTAGAGTATCACTCAATCAACATTAAGTACAACAAAATGCTTGTATTAATGTCAAACCTAACCACATATTTTATAATTTTTTTATTGACACTGATTTATTTTTCTTTGCACCCATTAATCCTTGAAGGCCTCAGTATGCTTCAAGCAAAGAACTTGTTTGATCTTCTACAGCATCTCAAACCCATATCCAGTCCAAGCACTGATGGCTTTGAATCAGAAATTATTTTAAATTCTCTGACACAGATAGCTCCATAATCTGTAGCAATTTACCCTGAGCCCCATACATTTTTTCTCTGTACTCCAACAAGAGACTAGCAAGCTTGATACCTGGATGAACCTCGGTCAACTTTTCTGTTTAAACATATGTGTGCTACGTGCCAGGTTTGTCTATGTTGAATGTATGGAAGAAAACGACACAAGATGGTTAAAAGATGTTGCATGAGTACCTGTTCTGCGACTCTTCGTGCTCTGACCAGATGGAAAGTATTGGGTTTATTCCATCCCCAACCATCACCAAACACACCTACTGCTACTTTGCTCAAAGGTAACATTACCATGTAAAGTCACATTACATTGATGCCACGATCTTCATGCGCAGATCACATTGTAGGCTACGCAGTCACATCGCAGGTTGGACAGTTAGCTAATGTTACATCAAGAGGAGTTAGCCTAATGTCAGATCAACAACATCAGGCAGGTTTGCTTCGTCCTTTTTTTGTGTAGTAACGTTAAAAAGGTTTGGAAAAGGACAGTTAGGTTGGTTGCTCATGTGTTTTAAAGAAAACGTGAAATATCATTAGCTAGAAAAGAACAAGGTTTCTCTTGTTTTCGTTTTCACCGGAATGATTTCACCTCCTTTCATGTCATTTTGCCGTGTTCATAAATTGTAACATTGTTGATATATCCTTCCATCACACGCTGTAGTCCTTGCTGTCAGCTTCTACTGCCTGACTACTAGTAATTATCTAATAAGCACTGTGGCACCTGGCTAATAAACCAGCAGTGCCGTGTTTCTCATTTTCAAGCTTTTTTCCGACCTAGCAGGAGTAACTAAGTGGGGCAGTACGTGGATCAAGCCGGAGGAGAGTAAGAAGGAACTTCTCTCTCAAGGGGCGCCATGAATACCATTCAGTAAAGATTGTCGTGTCTGAGCCTATGGAGAGCGGGAGGCAATAAAAATCTCATTATTCGGAGATAGAATAGAAAAGAATTAAATAAAATAGAAGAGAATGCCTTTATTGTCATTGCACAGAGTACAACGAAATTTCACTGAAACTGGTTGACATGTAGAAAGTATACACAAATATGTGGATTGATAGGCCAACATTTTTATGTCAAATTACTCTGTCTCTCCATAGATAATCATCTATCCTTGAGTGAAAATAGTTATAAAACTGAGCGGGTGAAAAGTTAATTTGAATAATTATAAAATACTGTGGATTTAATATCAGATGGGTATAGCTACTGTTGTGGTTATATCTTCGTAAACGTTATATAAATTGTTGGGTTATATCGAACTTGCAGGAGGTAAAATCTGTCTGAGTCTGATTTTCTTACATTTACCACAGTTCAAGTCCTGTTACTTCCTGATTGGTTAGTTCAGTGACATGTCAGTGAGAGCTGCGTTCTTGTTGTGAAGTTGCTCCTGCATGGAGAAAAGTAAAGCGCTGCTCAATAAGTTATCCATCTCCATCCTGTCTCTTTTTGTCAAGAGTGAGCCAGTCACTAACAATGAACATTAGTAATTCTTAATTACTATCTCAGCTTAGGCAAAAATATGTTGACATTTGTGACTGCAGCTTTTGTCTATACATTTTTACATTCATGTTTCTCTTAAGAAATTAAACTATTTAAGATTTGATCGAGCTTCACCATCTCCAGCTTTTTCTTTGAAACAGTGGATCCTCCTTGTCTTTCTCTTTTCTTGCATCCTTCCTCTCATCTTTCCTTCCTCTCGTCTTCAGCTCAGCGCTCACTCTGTCATCAGTTGGTTATGTCACCTGCAGCCGACCTGTCTATCTCTAATTAATACAACCAGAGTCTGAACATTTTCAGGCTAGCTCCGCTCCTTCCTTCTTCTCTTCCACCCCCTCTGTCACCCCCTCAGTTAATCACAGTTGTTCCCGGCAAAAGGAGCCGTTAACGGCTTGGTGCGCCAGGAATGGTCCTGGCGCTCCCCGCCGCTAATCGGACCGTTACGACTGAGAAACTTTGCATTATGCAAATCACTGGCCGGGAACAGGTGACATTTGTAGGGGAGCGGGGTGACAGGGCGACAGAGTCTGGCTGATTTAGACATTAGTCCCTGTCACAACGCAACACACACATACACACATGCACACTCTGCTCATCTGCATATGCACATAGCACATTCGCACTGTGTGTACAAGGAGAGAGAGTGGAGTAACAAATTACATATAGTCCACTTTTAGTACTGCAATGGGGGGGGTGTTCATACTGGCGCTCTTTCTGAAAATCAGTGTTTTACCAAAAACGATTATCTACAAAGTCTTTGTTTTGGAAATGTGCCCAATATAAATCTTCTCACAGCTCATGTCTTTGGGTTCTTACATACCAATTTTCTCATCTTGTAAAAGCATCTTGATATGAAAATGGGGGCACTGTGCAATGACGCAAAATATAAAAAATGATAATTCCCCTCAAATGGATTAAAATGAAAGTAACAAGACTATTTCCAGTAGAGAGGAGTAGAAAGTACAGATATCTTGTTAAAATGTGGAGTAAAAGTAAAACGTTATTAGAAAACCAACTATTCAAGTAAAGTACAGATACCTGAAATACACAAGTAAGTTAGTATTTGTACTGCGTTACTTTCCACCATGTGCCATGGAAGCATTGAATAAAAGAAAAAACATGCAATCCCGTGGATACAAAGCAAGCAGAATTTTTGGCCAACTGCAACAGTTCAATTACAGTCCAGTCAGACTGTCATTCTGAGATAGTTCATCTTGTATAGTGTGTAATGGGGGCTTTTCAGTTTGCATTGATGTTTTTGAGTTATGATAGCTTCGAATGAAATTGTATTAAACCAACGTATTATACTGAGTTAGGGGAATTCACTTTGTTAAGTTGATTACTCAATAAAAATAATTGTTCAACATTATCTACATTTTTCAAGTGTTATGTATTTAATAACCATAGTTATGAACAGACATTTTTAAGTTGACAAAAATTAAGTTGCTCCAATTACATCATATTCATTACTTCTTTTTTTAAAACCTTTTTATGTTATTGTTAATGCAGCTTTTAAGAAACTCATATAACAACAGACATGTTGAGACTATTATTTTTTAAATTTGTGTTGTGTTAAAAAAAACAATTTTATTAAGTTACTACAACTCAAACATTTGTTTCAGTCAATCAACACAGAAAACTGAGTTTGAATTACACACAGTTTTAAGTTGTTGTAGTCACCAACATTAATGTGTCAACACAACTCATCAAAATAACATTTGCAACTTAAAAGGTTTATCTAATCAATACATTTGAATTCATATCTTAGAAGTGGTAACAGGTCCCCTGAATAATTTTTTCTGTGAGAAGCAAGTAAGTTAGTTGTCACAGTCAAGTCTTGCATTTTTCAAATTTGCAGACAAACTGATAAAATGTTGCAGTGGTGAGACAGGAGGTTGAGACTCACTCTTTTGTATAAACTTGGTTTATTTAATTTTACTGGGAATCTAACAGACACTAAGTATATGGTTCTTAAAGATCAGAAAAGAGAAATCAAGGCTCACAATAGACACAGTCACTGTTAAGATAAACATTTTCTTTAAATCCATATCATGTGGTCTTGACAGCAACACTTAGTGTTTGTGTGTGTACGTGTGTGTGTGTGAGAGAGAGAGAGAGAGAGACAGAGAGCATCCTTGAACAGCTCAGCATCTCTTTCAATTCTCTGTCAATCTGCTCAATGTCTCTGTCACTCTACCTCGCTCTCTCTCTGTTTCTGTCCGTTTCGCTTGGTATATTGCACACACTGTCAGACACACACGCGTGTACATACACAGACACACACAGACACACACACACACCCACACACACACACACACACACACACACACACTCACACTGATATGAGTATTCATTTGGCATAGGCAGTAATAAGAGGCCATTATGAATTCTAACCAGATCTTTTAACCAATGACTAACTGACATTCCCTCATATACAACCAATGAGCTGTGAGAGATCTGTCAGGAGCGCACACACACACACACACACACACACTGTAATAATACATGCATACCAATCTAGAGTGTGTCTGCCTGAATGCTCCCCAACTGAACACAACCATAATCACTTTATCAGAGGGAGGAGAATAAAAGCCAGTGAATATGAAGATGAGCAGGAGGGGGAGGTAAGATGAGAGAGGGAAGGAGGAGAAAGGAGCAAATTAAGAAGTTAGGAATGGAGGAAGGAGCTGCTAGGAGAACAGGTACAACTGTATTGGCAGGTGAAAGCTCACCACTTGATTCACAGAGAACAGGGCATTTCCACTAGAATTAGAAAGATATAAGCAGCAGCAGTAATCTATTCTATAAACTTTAAAGCAAGGGATCTCTGTCTGTCTGTTATTGGTATAACTCGAGAACCATTCATCCAATCTACTTGACACTTGGCAGGTTTTTTGCTGAAGATCCAAGGACGTGCAGCATCAACTTTGGTGCAGTTTAGACACATAATGTTCAATATGAATATTGTGCTCGGGCCTCATGGCACTACAGACTGATGCTGGGCTCATCCCAAAGATTAAAAAATTCTACCTGATTCTGAAATCGGGTTGTCCTTTATAGAAGAAACGCCACAGATTTTCAACATGCACACTCAACAGAATTCCACAAATAATGGCACATCAGACATGTCATATAAAGCTATCGTAACACAGGGAGCACCACCTCACATTAAGCTGCAGTGAGAAAATAACAAAAGCAGAAGGTTAGACGAGTCCAGGTGACTGGGAATGGTGAAAAGTTTCATTAGTATCACTAGCTAACATTAGCCTCAAGGGAGGGAATGTTAACTGTTGCTTGGCAGCCATGTTCAGCTTCTCCTGCTCTGTGAGGAGTTCAGGAAACAAACTAAAAGTGGATCTTTAACCGTCACATTGCCAGATCATTGGGCACTACACTAGTCCATCTGAATGGCTGCCGTTCACAGTGTTGGCTGCACACTGTTTTGGTTCCCCTATACTTAATGCAAACCGGTTGTGTTGTCACAACTGTATACTGGTTCAGTCACAGCATTATATATCAACTCACTGGCTCTCAGAAATAGACAGTGTGACATTAAATTGGCCAACCACATTATCAATACAACATTGTAGGCCCCTCGGAGCTCCAACCAATAGCATTAGTGTCTGTGTAATGTTAATTAGCTCTGGCACATCTCTGCTCTCCTCTTGTCTCTGTGTGTCTAGCTAATTCAGCCTCTCGTTAACAACGCTTATACAGCCAATTACCATAAATCCCTGTTAGCTGCAGCAATTAACAGTAACGTGTGTTTCTACTGTTGTAATTAAGCCAGTGTGTTGTTAATTAGCAAAATGTGAGTGGGAGGTTTTATGCTCGTTAGTATGGCCATTTCATTCAATTAGCAACGTCATTAATGAGGTGTCTCTGTTCTAACAAAGTTAATGCAGGGAGGAGGTGGTGACTGGGCGATTAGCCTAGACAAACATGATGAGGAGCATGGCACTGAGCCCAAGCAACACTATGTGGAGGAAGAGTGTGTGTGTGTGTGTGTAATGAGCTCCAGGTGGTGTGGCAGTTTAACACCCTCCCACAGTGCCGCAACAGCATACATTAGATATTTAATGACATGACTTCTCATGCACACAGACACAAACTCAAACACACTCACTCTGCAATATACTGTATGAACATCCACCTACAGGTACTTTTATTATTTGTGTCATTATCATGTCAGGAAAACAGAACATCAGGCATAAAAATGGTGGCATTCCCCTTTAAAACTGGTGCATTTTACAAGTGTCCTGGTAAATTGCTTCAAAAGTAATCCTATGGACAACTGATGATTGACTTCAAGAGGTAAAGTGAAGACTGTTGAACAGTCAATAATGAACTAAAGATCAGAAACTGAACAGGAAGCAATTTAGTACATAAATAAATCAATGTTGTTGTTTTTTAAAAGTGTATTATGGTATGTAATCTCCTGTAAACAAACATGGTATTGTAATTTTAATTTCATGGTATTGTAGATTCAGTACAATGAAATGTATCTGAAGGGGATGAACATACCAGTATCCAAACATTTCTAAAAGACTGAAACAAAGGGTGGAAAAGACAATATTGTTGCCAAATGTAATAAACTTTATATATTCAGTATGGGTGAATGCTGCTTGTGAGGAAGATTGCAGATACTACTCAAGGCCAAAAAAGTCACAGATAAAGCTCCAAGAAAGTTAACTGAACAGCAATCAGAAATAGTGGAGTAACAGACAGAGCTCTTTGCTGTTACTATACAAATAAAAACATTTTGTATTCAGGGAGGTTCTTGCTCTCTGTTTCTCTCATCTTTCTTTGTACTGTCAACCAAAAGGCAGACTAAACGAAAGTATTTATAATACAATAAGATCTAGGAAGAATGGGGAAAATCCATATCAATTAATAGTATTATTCTAATTATTCCGGTGACAAAACCTTTCACCTGAACCTGGCTGTTGTGCTGAGAAAAAAAGATTGTATAGCCCTATCCATTTACGGAAAAACTGGATCATATATGAAATTGAAAAGGGCATTAGCATAACACCTTTACTAACTGTAAATCTATCCTGCATCTTAAATAGAAGAATACATAAAAAGAACTAATGAGACATAACATGGCCTAATTAGTTGTCATCAACTCAAGTAACTTTATCTTCACTTCATTTATCTTTCCTCTGCTCTGCCCCGCTCTGCTGTGTGTGTTTGTGTGTTCGGAGCCCTGTCCGAGGTAATCTCACATAGCCAGACCCATGTACACACTGCTGTCAGCGCTGTGTGCCAACAGTAAAGACTCTTACAGAGCTGAGATGAAACAAGTGTAAATTAATTAGATAAATAAAATATTTACACTGGTCTTTCCCTCCAGAGACATGGGCCCATGTCCCGTTTGTGACCAAGGGTCAAAAGTGATTTTTTAATATTCAATTTTAGGTTATGTTATGTAAACATTAATGGGCGTAAATGACGCAACTTGTGTCGCATAAATGGCGTAAACATTGTGTGATTGACGTTCTTACTTACGTTACACGCCATGTCACTTACATTGTTGTTAGACCCAAGTGCAGACACAGGCACCCAAGGTAGGTGTTAAATTGGTTTTAATGAAAAATGTGCAAAAAAAGGGAAGAAGGGTGGGCGATGGCGAGGGACAATCAGGGTGTAGATTAGGTGAATGGAGAAGTCTGCCTGGTAGCTGGAAGCAAAGAGCTTGAGATGATGTGGAGGCAGGCAGTGTGGCTGGATATCAAGGCACAAAGAAGACTGGTTTACAGTTCTACAAGAAACAGCACAGGAAAAAGTATGCATGATAGTGGTCAAGAGCATATCATATCTGCAGACAAGGGAGGAGGAGACACAGGGAAAACACAGAAGGTGCATTCCTTTCACTCAAATGGCATCCATGTTTTCCTCACTTGCATCTTTTCCTTGCGTCTTAGAAGGGAACTCAGAGTTATAGTAGGTGGGGAGTGTTATATAGAATAGGTCAGCAGAATTGCACTGCAGCAATGACTGCACAATGCATGCTGGTTAGATTTAAGTCCGATTTGATCTTGACTTGCTCTGACGTCATGTACGCGTGGGCAAGGGTAATCTCATTGGATCGAGGCAGCTGGAGTTTTTGCAGTAGGGCACTGCGGTTGCTCTCCACCAACTGCAAACTCCTGGTTTAGACGTTGACTCAACTATATGAAGTTTTATGGAAACGTCTTGTTTTGGCTGAAATGGAGAGATTTTAACCTTGTTTTCTTGATTTCAAAGGTTTAGGCTATACTTTCTGTAGCGTAAATCAAATTAAATCAAATCAACTGTATTTATGTAGCCCGAAATCCCTCAATAGGCTTTACAATCTGTACAGTGAACAACATCCTCTGTCCTGACCCTAGATTCGAGTGAGGAAAAAGCCATGTTGATGGAAATATATATATATATATATATATATATATATATATATATATATATATATATATATATATATATATATATATATAAAAATTTGGGCATCCTTGTCATTTTGTTGATTTGAATACCTATAACTACTTAGCACTGACACAAAATTGGTTTGGTGAGCTCATTAAGCCTTGAGCTTCAGAGACAGGTGCATCCAATCATGAGAAAAGGTATTTAAGGTTGCCAATCACAAGCTGTTCTTTTCTGATCTCTGAGCTCTGATCATGGACCTGTCAGTCTCTGTCGAGGACATCATAGTATCGCCTCTGACTGTGAGGAACCTGGGTGTAATCCTCGACGACAGATTATCCTACATCCGCGCTATGGCCCGATTCTGCAGATTTGCCCTCTACAACATCCGTAGAATATGGTCTTTCATCACAAAGGATGCACGCAACTCCTGATCTAAGCACTGCCATCTCCCACCTGGACTACTGCAACTTGCCCTTGGCAGGACTCCCAGCCTCTGCAACTAAACCGTTGCAGCATATCCAGAAGGCTGCAGCCAGCCTCATTTTCAATCTACCTAAATCCTCCCATGTGACCCCCTTCCACTGTGACCTCCACTGGCTTCCTGTTGCAGTCCGCATCTGATTCAAGACAATGGTACTGGCCTTCAAGGCCGTCAACAGAACTGCACCCATCTACCTCCAAACACTGGTCAGACCACATGCCCCAGTGTGACCACTTCGCTCCACTACAACAGCTGGACAGCTGGTACTGCCATCGCTGAGAGCAAACAACGATCGCTCACAAAGTCACAACTCTTCTCTGTTCTGGCGCCTAAGTGATGGAACGAACTCCCGAACAAAGTCAGGACAGCAGAGTCACTCGCCATCTTCCGCAAAAGACTTAAGACTCACTTGTTTAGACTTCACCTCGAGCCCCGCATAGCATGACTTTGTTTTTCCAAACGATGTGACAATGTTTTCAGATGCCTTGTCTCGCTCCGCTCCGATAACAGAGAGCAACAGTAGCTGTGTCCACCAGCATAATCTAAGCACTGGCTTCAAGCACCCTTATTGTCATTATCCTGGTTTCGTGATTCTGTTATTTCCTAACCTTTTCATAAACTGTGACATTTTTCACCAAAATTAATTTAAATCTCATTTTCATTTTCATTTTCAGCCCCCTCTGCTTGCTATTGTTAGCCTGGGCCTTTTTCTATCCTCCACTGTCATATATTGTTTCCAAATTATAATTCAAGGAAAAACTGAACACGTTTTATTTTCATGAAACTGCTGTAGATCAGCTTAACCTCACCCTATTAAGAGTTGCCACTGACTTTAGCAGAGCATTTAAAGGACACAGAAAAAGAGAGGGATAGAGGCGTAGTAGGGGAAAGGGCTTCTGTTGTCGATGTGACACAAGATGAACATGCTCCACAGTGAAAGGCCTCTATTCCCCACCTTCCCCCGCTCATTTCTTTCACTCCCCCATTTTTTCCATCCAAACATATTTTTCTCATCCACTATGTCTTTCCAATTCCTCCTCTCCCTCTCTCTCCCTACTTCTAATTCTCCTCATCCCTCTCTCTCCCATTTCCCCATCTCTCTCTCTTTTTCACTCTTTCTGATAAGAGCCTGTTCTCTTTGACATCTCAGTCTGACTCCATTATAGCTAATAGAGAGAGGCCATCTCAACACAGATGCACACACACACTCACACACACAAACACACACACACACACAGACACAAGCGCACGCACGCAAGCTCACACGCAAGAGCCCAGTGGATGCTGGGAAAATGAGACACTTTGTGAATGTCTTTAGACACTTTTTACTTCACAGGTTAAAAGTGTAAGAACCTATAATGGTAAAAATAATTGAAACAATATTAAACCTCATTATTTTCTCCATGAATTGATTCTTTGGACACTTGGAGGGGGCAGTGGAACAAGCTGAACACAACAGTGAAATAAGTAGAATTTTCGAAAATGTTAGTAAACTGCCAGCAGAGCAATTTTGTCTAATTAATGCACAGTTTTTAATGTTTTTTATAATTAAAGTCTTTCTGTAAACAACGCTGCATTTTACCCAACTTTTGCATTGGTTTAATGCACTACAACATACACTACCCTATAACTACTCTGACACAACTTCCTGTGTACCTGCCATGTCCCATGGCCTCTCTCTGAATTTGCTTCAAATATGAGCTGGATGAAGGGGAACCAGCTCAAGTCTGCCTCTTAGTAGTGACATGATATGGGATGGATATGCTCCAGTGATGTAGGGTGTTCGGCCTTGGAACATGGGGCGTAAGCTCTACAAGGTAAACTCAGTGCATGTCCAATGAAGTGCTTTTTTCTGATCACCTTTGTTTATCCAGTCATGTCTGCAAAAGTGGTGTCTTAGTCTTCCACTTATTCATCCTGAAAGCAATATAGCTGTCAAAGAGCACTTCTGGAAAAGCTTACATGCATAATAGAAGCAAAAATATTGACCATTAGCAGCTTTAAACTACTGAAAATATAGTCTTTATGAACCCACAGTGAATATAGAAAATATGAGAGAATGTTTTACGTGGAAAGTTGAATTCCTTCAAGAAATATAGGCTACACACACACATACACAGTCTCACTGTGATGTGACCAGTACCGTCCGCTCCTTCAGTGTTTGCCATGTCAAGGTGATTACAAATGGAGAACAGGGGCCAGAGCGGTCAAATGGTCCAACAATAGAGTGTGTGTGTTTGTGTTGTTATGTTTCGATATATGTCTGTGTGTTTCACCCAGTGTGTGTGCGTGAGTGTGCCGGGTGTGTGTCAGTGTATTGGCTGCTGATAAATGGCTGCCTCTTTAGGGAACTTATCTCTTTAAGTGTTGCCGTGGTGAGGGATGACATCATTTGGATCCCCCAGCTAACTGGCTGCCATGACGACACCTCACCAACCTATCCATTTACCAGATGGCCCGATAGTGTCTGCACACACACACACACACTCACACACACACACACACAGGTAATAGAAGGCCATGTGGAAATGCAGCCAGAGACCGTGGCAGTTCCAAGCACTGATACACACACTGCTGAGATAGGGACACACACACACACACACACACACACGCACACACACACAGTACACTGATAATAAACACCCAGTTGCAGATGTCTTACAAACACACACACACCCAGTAAAGCACATAGCCCCGTCACCTCCTTGGTCTTATCACAGCTTAACAGCGAAAAAGCATTGAGGAGGAAATATTAAGTATTGATCAAATTAGCAAATGTTTAAGTCTCTCGTGGATGTGTGTGTGTGTGCGTGTGTGTGTGCGTGTGTGTGTGTGACTATTTGCACTGTGGTGTGCTTAGCAGAGATGTTGTTGAGGCGGTTAGAGGGATTTAATGAACCCATCACATGGAAAACAAAATAGAAAGGCCAGAAGGACGCTTGACCTGCAACACACACACACTCAAACACACACACACACAACAGAGAGGGAGAGAGATTGAGAGATAGAAGAGATATACATTTTCATATCCAATACAATGAAAAACAAGACACACACCAGGTGACAAAGGTACATCAAGTACATCACAAAGTTCTTCTTTAACATTGCACTGACATCCTTTTAGTCTTGACAACAGATAGCAGAGTAGCACAAACACTGTGGAGTCAGAGATGTGGGCAGCACTGACTAGGATAGCTAAACATTTTGTTAGATATTTTCATCTTCTTTAAGAGAGTGTTCAGATTGACACTCTGTGTCTGTCAGCAAAGAGATCAAGTCAAGATGTAGTTAGTCTAGCTAAGCACAGAGAATGGTTGCAACGTCTATCTCTGTCCAAAATTTCAAAAAAGAAAAAGACAGCAAACAACCACAGTTTTTGTCCATTTTTATTGTAAGTTTTCATTTTAATGTCTCATAACTACTCTGAGCTTACAGCTGTTGCTAGCTGTACTAACACTTGGTGTGTGTAGTTAAAGGTACTGTTAGCTAGCAAAAAAGGATCTGTTCAGCTGTATTGGACACACAGTAGATACGCTTACATTACAATGACAACATTTCTGTGATTAAGTTGAAAACAATCTGATTAGAGATCTCAGTGTAACTGTTTATATGGATGCCAAATAGAGTGATGTAATAATATTTGAGTTTACATGACCCAAAGCATTCAATCACACTGTACATTAAAGTTCGGCCACTGAACGCATTCCAATTTGGCTAACACTTTACATAAATTACAATTACATATGTCCCTTGAATTAATATGTGTGTTCATAGAGCAACTCTTACCTGAACGGAAAGGTGTTTCTCTGTGTGATTGTACTGACTATGAGGTCATCCCGCTGGTTGAGAGACTAACAATAGTCTGCATAATGACCTTTATTAATGCCATATTAATACTTATATTTTGAGCTATAATTATAATCTTACAGTGTCTATAAAAAGTATTCACCCCCTATTTTACTGCTTTTATAAATGGAATCATGGTCAATATAAAAAATAAACATACAAAACAAGAAATGAACATGTTAATGTGAAAACAGATCTACAAAGTAATGTCAATTAATCAAAAGAATATCATGTAAAATAAGCATTTGCATAAGTATTGCACTTTTGGCAGCAATAACAGCACTGAGTCTGTGTGTCTCTGTGCACATCTGGACACTGCAAGAATATTTACCTTGTTATCTTTAAACCATTTCTGTGTAGCTTTTGCTGTATGCTTCGGCTCATTTTCTTGCAGAAAAATACTTCTCCCAAGTTGTATTTCTCTTGCAGACTGAATCAGGTTGTCCTCCAGGATTTCCTTATATTTTGCTGCATTCACTTTACCCTCTACCTTTACAAGGCTTCCAGGGCCTGCTGCTGAGAAGCATCCCCATAGCATAATGCTGCCACTTCCATGCTTCATGTTGGGGATGGTGCGTGTGTGGTGACATGCAGGCTTTGGTGTCCACCAAATATAGCATTTATTCTGATGGCCGAAAAGGTCCATTTTGGTGCCATCAGGTTAAAGAACCTTATTGCAGTTGCCCTTGGAGTCTCCCACATGCCTTAGGATGAACTGTAGTGGAGGTTTAATAAGCTTTCTTCAACAGTGGCTTTCACTTCCCCACTCTCTTATAAAGCCTTGACTCATGAAGAACCCGGGCATCAGTTGTTGTATGCAGAGTCTCTCCCATCTCAGCTGCTGAAGCTTTTAACTCCTTCAGAGTAGTCATAGTCTTAGTGGCCTCCCTCACTAATCTCCTTCATGCATGGTCACTCCATTTGCGAGGACGAACTGCTCTAGGCATATTTATACATGTGCCGTATTCCTGGAGGTGGATATGGTGGATTAACTGAACTGCAGGGGCTGTTCTGCGACTTGGAAACCCTTTTTGCAGAGTTGCTTGAAATGCTCTTTTGTCCTCATGGTGTAATTTAGCCAGGAATACTGATTAACCAGTGAGTGGCCCTTCAGAATTAGGTATATCTATACTACAATCACCTGAGACCCATTCACTGCACTCAGATGATTGGTCATTTCTACTAGCACCAATGCTAGCAACTAGCATTTGGATGGATCAGTCTCTTCGGATTGAGGTGGTTACATGAGCCATTTTTCATTCTTATTGGGCTATTATTCTGACTATTAGTGAAACATAAGGGTCCATATAAACACAGCTATTGTCTGTGTCATTCTAACCTGTAATACAACAAACTCAAACTCCTCTGTAAACCCTGTAATCCTTCCCAAACTGGCTGTTTGAACAGAGCAGCTTACCTAGTGTCACAACTAACCCAAAAACTCACAACAGTACTGAGATGCTGCATAATTGCCCAAACATTTAAGCAGTGCAATTACAGTATTAGTAATTAGCAGGCCATTGAGTGGTACTGAATTAAATGAGCAGTTAGTTAATTTGCCCATTCATCCATTTTTTACAGTACTCTAGGCTTTATTCGTAGTTTTCCATTAAGTTATTTTTGATTTGTTTGGGGTTTTTTTGTGTCTATCATGGATAAATGGTTGTCAGTGAATAATTATTTTTGATTAATGAATTGTTCTAAAAACCTTTTCATAAACCTCTTAGAATCTGTCACTAATGACCTATATATGTTTTTGTTTTTTAAATTTACATTTATGTACTTTTGTTTTGCTGAATAATAAATAGCTTTTTAAAACACGCAGCCTCTCAATACCTAAAAAAATAAATAAATAAATAAATAAATAAAAAATCCCTCAGTCACTATCATAATGTTCCTTAATTCCTTCCGTGGTTCACATCCCATAGAGGAGAGTTGTTCACATTCACAGTTACTGATAGGGCTGCTCTGCAGTATCAGAGTGACAATTACTCATTCTTAAAATAAGTGGTTTGTCCCTTTAGGGCTCTCTGGACTGAGCTAATAGTTGCTATCAGTGACAGAATAAGTCAAACAAATGCTGTTGGTAATGAACTATATGTTCAGCCTCTCTGGACCTCATACTTAATATTTAGACTGGAAAAAATACAAACACACACTGACCTCAATGACTTCACACACACGCACACACACACACACACACACACACACACACACACACACACACACACACACACACACACACACACACAAGGAGAAACTTATTAGGTTATTATCTTTCCGCCCCATAAAATAGGAATAACTTAAAGCGGCGCCACAATTAATAACCCAACTATAAATCTGAATATTCTCCATGAATATTATTCTGTATTACTCAAACACACTCACACACACAGTGATCAGCAGGGTGTATGGGAGCAGGGAGAATGATAAAGCCATCAGAGAACGTTCTGGATGAAGTGAGCCAAACATGAATGTGTGTATCAGAGCATGTGAGTGTGTGTGTGTGTGTGTGTGTGTGTGTGTGTGTGTGTGTGTGTGTGTGTGTGCGTGCTTGTGTGTGCGTGCGTGCGTGCGTGCGTGTGTGTGTGTCAGAGTGTGTTCTGCATGGTAGCTTTATGCATCAACACATTGATGCATTCTCCATCTCCATGTTGAGGGGCCGTTCCCAGTCATATGCACTGGATGCTCTAGTTAAATCAATGCCCTACCCAGTAACCTCTAACACTGAAACACACACGTACACACACATACACTTCTGTCAACTGCTGTGACCTTGCTGCCCATTTCCAGAACGTCACACACTTAGATGCAGTGAGGTGAAGATACTCTTCATAATGTTAAGGAATTGCAGTTTGACTGTCAAACAGCACTTTAGCCATTTCAGGGATCCTACTCTTTGTTTGTGCTATTTTGCTCAATCATCTGGCTGCAACATCAAGAATCATTCATGTATAACTATCTTTATGTGTTTACGCTGTGGTGTCCATTTCTTTAATCAGTTCTCTTTAAGCTGTAGCAGCATAGCAGGATGGACAGTCGGACAAAGTCTCATAGAAATTGGTCTTGTGCAGCTGGCCTGCACTGTTACATCAGGTGACCGTTTCTTTTGCTTGCAAACAATAGAAAAGCAAAAACAGAACTGCTGAGGATGATTTTCTCTCTCTCATCTCCTCATCGCCATTTCAGCGCAGGAGAAAATCCCCCGCAACCTGGAAGGTTCCATCATAAATTAGACAGATTGTGTAAACTTCTCGGCCAAAATTGGCAGGTCCATACAGGTTTTTTAAATACGGGTCAACCCCCTAAAAATGTCCTATTGACCTCATTCCCGCTTCCCGCAAGATATCTGAAACATTCCGTCTTACATCACTGGCATTAAATTTTACATCAGGAGTGTGCTGGAAACAGTTGTAACAGAGGAGAAAACATAGTCCAAGTAGCAAAGTCAAAGTTTGAACGTCTGGAAAAGCCACACGATTAAATTATTTTATTCTCCTTCAAGTTAGCCAGGTGCTAAACTGGAAATTTAGCCGGCTCGGTCAGTGATTCAGGTATTTTCACAACAATGAAGTCAAGCTTTTTTGGCTTCAAAACACCACTGAGCAGATTTCATAGTAATATGAACATGTCTCAACCACCAACACTGTGTCAAGTAATAAGATGTCTTTATTAGACAGCATCCCAAATTCCTTCTTCATTTTATTTATTCCTTTTATTTACCATCAGAGGTTGGACAATGCATCATCATTTGACGTTGCTGAATTTAACGTGTTCACCTCGGTCTTCGATTAGTTCAAAGCTAAGGCGATCAGAGGTGACAAAAACCTGTGTTTACCGTAGAGTCAATGGACCCAGGTGTAAATACAGAGTTTATACATTCACATTGGGCGCACAAAAGCCCGATCTTGGTGGGTTTAAGTGGGATTTTTGACCAGTGGAAAAGGGGTATAATATAGGAATTACTTGCACAGCCAGACAGTGTTTGGAAAAAGGTAAGAAATTAAAGCAGGAGTAAAAGAAACACAAGGACTACAACAACAGAAGGGGAAGATCAAAAAACACTGGTGGTGCAATGCCAGAGATACTGTCATGGAAATGCAACCAGGCAACAAACTGTGTCAAAATAATAAAATTAGCCAAAAGCACATTACAATCACTTAAGTAAGAAGATAAATATCACCCAGTTCTACGATTCAAACATTAACAAACTCTTCTGATATATGGCTTATTTCACCATTGCATAACAAAGGATTGTTGCCTGCTCAGCAATGGCCCAGCCACATTAACTAGGAAGATATGTGTGGCTCTGATTAACATCTGCAGCATCAAGGGTCTTCAGGTTAACTTCAACATATAAGTCAGTGTCATGTTAAGATCCTTGTAATAATCATTACTTAATAGGTAATAAGATCCTTAATAAGTCCTTAATAAGATGCTTATTAAAAATAATAAAAACAGTGAAAGTGTTGATAACAGTGTAATAAACATGTTTATTATGACATTTACAAGGACTCATGATAAACTCGTTAACAGGTTATAAACTTCTTAAGAACATTTAAAAAAGCCTTGTGAGGCTTGAAGCTACTGGATCTAAAGCAAGAACAATGGCATGTGAGGGCTCAGGAATTCTTTAATATGCAACTGTTTTCGTCATTTTTTATAGCTGCAAAAAACAAAATTAACTGTATATAAATGTATAATTAGATATCTTCTAATTTTAATGAAGCAGCAAATATGTTTTGTAAATGGAAATTACAATTTAACTCAATAAATGTGCTTTTAATACTATTATAAACAATTCTCAAAACTATATTAATGCTCAATAAACTGTTAACACATTTCCTATAGGTTCTTATCTATATCTTATTATCCAACAAAAAACTTGTTTTCAGTGTTATTAAGTATTACTTACTATACCTAACTTTTAACTGCGCTTATTACAAGAACCATAAAGCATTACCAAATATTTGTTCACTATCCCCTGGTGGTTCCCGGTTTTACTTTCATTTATCCCTGTTTTGAGATATCACATTTCAACCCCATACTTCGGACAAAAAATATTTTTCTTGTTATTGGGTCAACTGACTGGTTAAGTCAAATGAAAATTGTTTACAACTTAACAGATATCTGCTCATCCACACTTGTCCACCTCTGACCTTTCCTAGATATTAGATTAGATGTGCCAAGCATGCTATCATTCACTCTCATTATCTCTCTTGCACACACACAATGCTGACAAAATGGGGTCAGGACCACTGATTACTCCACCAGTTTATAAGTTATTCTTTGCCCCGGCATCCCTCGTTCTCTTTTTACCTTACATCTTTCTCTCTATGTCTATGTCTTTATCCCTTTATTTCCTCTCACTGATCTATGTCCTACAGCTCAATCTTTCAGGTCCAACACCAACATTCTCTTCCAGCCTGGCTTCAATTCCACCTAAACAGATACCATCAGAGGAGAGTTTCTTGATGAAACTGAGCTATTTTAAAGATTAAACACACACACACACACACACACACACACACACACACACACACACACACACACATCAGAGCCACTCAGTGGGTTGACAGATGTAGTAGGACAATAAAACAGTTTGTAATAGAGGTTATATGATTTAAAATAGTATGGCCTGAATAGGCCTGTCAGGTGTGTGTATATTTGTGGCAGATAAAACAATGGAGATGGCAAAGAGAATATAGGGCCGCACATCTAAATCACAGAGTACATACACACACACAAACACACACACACACACACACACATACACACACACTACAATTCATCCCATTAGACAACACAAATCTAACCCTCAAACCAATCGTGTGAATTCAGTTTATACAGTGTCCATAAGATCCATATGTCACACAAGCACAACTGATAAGATAGGATATAGTGAGCAGTGAGAAACCTGTAATACATCTCATTTTAATAATGATGTTAGAATAGGAATACACACTGCATTCATGGTTCAAATATGAAACAATTTCAGCATGAGACATGTGACATACACTCACCTATGTAGCATAAAGAAATACATCTATATTCAATTATAATTGCAATGCATTACAAGAACCTGGTGCTATATCTTACATCACTAGTGAGTCTATTTACCAAAAAGGCTGACAGATCACATGACAGATCATTTAAGAATAAAAATAGCAACATTCTTTCTTCCTTTTATTGTCAACAGATCCAATGAAAAGACCAATGAAGAAACAAAGCTTACAGTCATGTTAGCTGCATAGGCGAGGCTGTGGTTGCCATGCTTAAAGTTTTCTAATTAGCACTTAACCAGAGTACAATTGATGCTGGTGGGAATGTGAGTAGTTTCACAGGTATATGGTCATAACCTGAAGTAATAGCAGGATAAACATTAACACAGTTAATGTTTTAGCAAACCCTAAAACAAACCCATACAACCTGTCATATCATGTTCACATCCCCTAACGTTACCCTAAAACAAGGTCCACAATTTAGGTAGAGTAGAGTAGAGTTTATATTTGACATTATAAACTTTAGCGGTACCTACCAGTCCAACAGAAGGAGAGCAACATCTGTACCTCCCCTCGGTTCTTCCTCACTGACAGTCACTTTCCTTTTTAGACCGTTCGCCTTCCTCTGAACGTGTAATTGCTTCCTTTTTCTTTACCGTGGCACTTTTTTAAAAAGTTTCATAATCCATTGTCATCCATATATGCGTGTTTTTTTTTTTTTGCCTTGACGGTTCAACACTAGTAGAGACTAGGACAAACAAAACTCTTATGTCATGTGCAACCACCTACGCTCTCTGGCTGACCAACTTCGCTGCTGGATGAACATGCCACTAACTGTGCTGCTTGTGACTTTTTGTGCAAAAGTCGCCACTGACAACGAGTGTGAGTGATCTTCGCTATTCCAGCAAATGCAAGGGCTTTCATCAGTGGGCCAAAGGCTCAATCATCCTTGTGTTACCTCAATCGGTGATGTGACTTAGCAAATTAGATCAGATTAAACTTTATTGTCATTGTGCACAGTACAAGTACAGAGACAACGAAATGCAGTTAGCGTCTAACCAGAAGTGCAAAGTATGTACAGTATAAATAGTGCAGATAATACAGTATGTACAGTTTATAAATATTACCGGCAGTACTAAATGAAAAAATATTCATTACATGAAAATGTTCAAGATTATTACTTTAAGTTTACGCTTTATTCTCTCTATATAAAAACAACCACATGGACCTTCGATTCTGTATACCCCATATGAGGTATTGCTGCACTGTACTGTGCAGTCCTGGCTTCATTGAACAGCAAAAACTACAATACTCTGTTTATGCCTGGGTGTTTTGTCCTTAGGATGGACAAGTTTCTAATGGAATGTGGTGAATTACTTACCTGTTTGCAGGGATGGCAGGGGCACCTGTTCATTGGTACAGCCAGTATTGACTCTGGCTGCCCAGATATAAACAGACTCTCTCTTTACAACCGAGGCTTTTTTTGTGGTTGAATACGAGTCAAACGGTTGTGTAAATGCATAATTGCGACGAAAGAGGCGCTTTTGAGATTTACCGTAGTTTTGCTTTCTGACTTGCTGACTTATAGCGTAATAACTATGTAGTCTTCACTACTTGTCCACTTGGTTCTTTCTTTCTGTCCTCTTCTCCTCTTCTCTCTGAAAAGTCAGGGGCATAACAAAGTGTTAAGGGTTCATCCTCTAGGGATGAATGTCTGTACAAATGTTATGGCAATCCTTCCATTAGTTTTAAATGTTTTTTTTTTTTTTGGCTGGAATATCATGGTGACACCTGTAAACAAGAAATGACATCTAAAGAAAAGATTTCAATGACATTTTCTGGCCACATAGACGCTCGCAGGAGGATGGACCCTTTGATTTTAGGATAACCCTCAGGACAGATTTTACATTACGGGGAGGAGATTCAGCATCTGACAGAATGGTGTTCAGAAAATAACCTGGATTTAAACACCTCGAAAACCAAGGAACTGATTGTTGATTTCCAGAAATCCAAATGCATTGAGCTCTCTGCCCTCTATATGCATGGAGAGGAGGTAGAGAGGGTAGAGAGCTTTAAGTTCCTTGGGGTTCACATCTCAGCCGACCTCACCTGGACCACACACATCTCTCATCAGGTGGGGAAGGCCCACCTTTACTTCCTCAGGAAGCTAAAGCAGGCTCACCTCCCTCAACACCTGCTGACCAACTTCTATCGGTCAGCGATAGAAAGGCTCCTGACCTCCTGCTGCACGGTTTGGTTCTCCAGCTGCACAGCACAGGACAGGAAGGACCTGCAGTGGGTGGAGAGGGCAGCGGAGCGTGTCATCGGGACGACACTACCCCCTCTCAGAGACAGCTGTATTGTTAAGGACCCCATTCACCCCGGACATTACCTGTTCTCCCCCCTTTTCCTCTGGGAAGGAGGAGGGTCACCCCTTTAGAGAGTCACCCCTGACTCTCTAAAGACTTCACACCAGTGATAAACCCCCACCCCAGAACTGAAGTGCAATAAACCCCCCACTATGTCCCCTTACACAACTCATTTACATTTTCCCCTACTTGAACCTCTTTTTTTTATCTGGTTGTATATATTGTATTATTGTATTATTGTTGTATATATGTTAGGATTTTTATCTTTTTTTAATATTTGTTTATATTGATATTTTATATTGTCTAAATAAAGAGCTGCTAACAGTGATTCGTTGTTTCTGAAACAATGACAATAAACATCTAGTTTATCCTGTTCTGTCCTATTCTCAAGAACAACATTCAACATTGGAATCCCAGCCCTCTCCTGCAACCCCCAGCACCTTTTCTTCAAAGACTGGTAACGTTGAACTGGGCTTAGATAGCATAGCATTGCACAGCTAAGCACGGGATTTTAAACTCTGGTTGATGTAATGCATATGTGTTCAATGTGTTTGTTCACTGTTTGGGTGTTATTGTGATCTCAGGTCAAGTTATTGGTAGTTTGCTTTCCTAGACGGCTAATTTGACGTTAGTCGAATGATGCTTCACACAGACTCAGGGTCTCTGCATGCAACTAACTATCTTTTATGGGGTCATCTACATGGAAGCGCTTTTGTGTGTAAACGCACAAGTTTTGCATCGTTTGGCCGATCGTCCAAATGGATCTTGTAAACGCAGTGCCTGTAAACGCACTTTTTTGAAACCTGGTAAGTAAATCTGCATACCTTGCGTATCGATGACACCATCGCCCCTCCCCTCGACCTCTAGCCTTCGACCTCTTAACCCGCGATGTCTCATAACAACAACAACAAAAATGGCGGACAACATGCTTGTGTTCGTGCTGCTGAAGATATTTAGCCTTACTTGCCTTATAGTCGAGTGTGAGTCACAGCAGCAGTTCGACCTCATTAACGGTCCACACAAGCAATTCTGGTTTCCTTGTACTAGCTTTTCTCGTCTTCTTCTTGTTTTGTTCGGTTTCTGCTTCTACTATCTGTTTGTATACAATGTGCAAGCTTTATGTGCATGCTCTGTCTCTTCTTCTCCGTTTTTGGTGAATTTCAAGCGCCACCTATAGGCCTGGAATATGAACTACAGAGTGTTGAGTCGTTTGCAATGGATCCATTTGGACGCAAATATTCTTGAAACGATGCCATTTCAAGAATATTTATTTAGAATATTTATTTATATTTAAGACGGGGGAAAAAGATCATTTTGATAAGTGTGGACATGGCCTATAACCTGGCATCACATCACACATACACGCACACACACACACACACACACACACACACACACACCCCCTGTAAATAGTGCTTGTCAGTTAGATTAAGTGTTTTCATCTTTGTGTTGAATAAAAGACTTTTGAACCTTGTTGCTGTCCATTCGATATTGTACAACAGTGAGTGTTGCCGACCTCTACGCTGTCAAGCACTCCAAAATCCCTCAACCATTACTAGCTGTTTTGGTATATTTGGTTGTAGTTATTAAGTTAATTATCATTCAGAGTTATAAACAGTTTAGTACCTTTTTATGAGACCGATTTAGTAAATTTGCTATGTTTTCCCTTCTTCAAAGCCGGTGCCCCGAGGTTATTTAATGTTAATTGGATCATATTATTTATCATAATTAATAATTATCCTTGACAATCATTCATTATTGTTGATAGCCAAACTTAACCTAAAACTCCCTCATAACGTTGCATAAACAATACTTAATTGTGCCTCATGTAATGCAAGGCCCAACAGCGTTAAGCAAAGGCGGGCAGCTTTTAACCTGAAGGACAAGGGGAGTAAACATAATACAGATCCTTCGGAAGGGTTAGGTTAAAAGGAAACGAAAGCTTGAAAAATTAGTCGTGTCTGAGTTAGCCAACTGGTGAGTAAAAGGCAAAAAATACAGAGCCATAAGCATCAGCCCCTCAGATAGCTTTTAGATGGAATAAAAACCTTGAGGCAAGCCAAGAAGACGAAAGACATATCAACATGGACAGAGAAAATAAAGGAGCTGTGGAAAAACAGAGCAGAATCCAATTGAGCTGACACTTTTTCAGCCACATACCATTTTCTGTTGTTTACGGCTTTATGAGTGGCTGACCCCAGTGTGTCTGTGTTTGCGTGGATGTGGGCTTATGGCTGAGTGGCTGACCTGTGTGTGTGTGTGTGTGTATGTGTGTGTGTGTGTGTGTGTGTGTGTGTGTGTGTGTGTGTGTGTGTGTGTGTGTGTGATTGAGGTTGATAGATGTTGACAGCTGCGGAGAATCACTTTCCTCTTGGTAAAACACCATATTGACCCTGTAGCCCCACCACAGGCAGAGGTTAGCTGTGCTGGAGCCCAGCAGGCAGAGTGAGGATGACATCCAGCTGAGGGCTGAGGGCTGCGCTTGAACCCACAGCATTACACTGTCCCACAGAGCACCCTGGACACACACCGACTCACACCTCCCATCCAAAAATGCTACACGCACCACAGCTAGACAATATATGGGACAATATAGGACTCTGAGGTGACACACCCTGTAGCAGCTGTATTCATTTCAGGTCAGGCAACAAGGCATTTGAAGAGTATTAAACTAATATGGTGGCTAAAATAAAAGTAATAACAATTACATAAAGTTGAGAATGCTGTTGTGTTACCAAGTTAGCATTCATCTGAATTAATATTTCTGTTGCCCTAATGAATGTATTCAGTCAAAAAACAGGTTGCAAGGAGTGCTGCTCAGTTGTGGAAAATGGTGACCCTCTGGTGCTCATGAGCTTAAGGACCTTGCTCTTTCAGAATCGTAGAAAACGTCTGAGGCCCCCTTTATTGTAGGTCTTCTGAAAATGTGACCAAAACAGCTGGGTCATAAATGCAGTAATTGTAGTATTTGGTTAAATGGGGGGCAGCCTGGCGCAAGATGAAAATGACTCCCCTCTGACCAGCTACCATGAGCCACTGACAACAAAATATTTAGAGATTTATTTTAAAAAAACATCAAACACACAAACAGTAATGCTGGCAGTCTGGCTGAAGTGGAGAGAATAGAGCCCACAAGAACTGGGAGGAACAGGCCTTTTAACTTCTGGTTTAGACGCTGGACCAATCAGCTCCCTGGACAACCTTCATTCACACAGTCATCATTCACTCAATTAACCAAACACACCTGCAACTGATCACACAGTCACATACTGTAACACAACAGAGGGGCAAGAGAGCACAGTGGAAATGAAGCATTATTTATGTAGACACAGAGCCCTCATCCTCTCCTCTTCATGGAGTCCTGTGTCCCGTTGGCTCTGGCCCATCCAGTGCAATAGCTTGATCCGGGACATGAGGGGTCAACCACTTCTCTGTGAAGATGTGTGCACAGCAGTCATTGATTTCCCATTCTTCAGTGAGCCTGGGTCACACCTCATTCACACAATATCCTGCAATCGGATATTAGAATGAAGAAGGCTTGGTAGAAGGAGCAAATCTTGTTCCAAGTCGAGTCATCTTAGTTCTGATGTTGCCCCTCTTCTGTCTCTTCCTGTGGTGTTGTCAGTAACGTTTTGTCCCGCTGGTCTGGCTGGCTGCTTGGCAGATGCTGCCAGTGGAGAGCCTCTCACAGTCTGCTAAACTAAATCTAAGCTCCACACCTCTTTTTACAATGTTGATGAGTAGGATTGGTTTCCTGAGTTCCCCAAAAAATTAAGGTAGAATTACAGTACAAAGTAAGCATATTTGCCATTTTACCGTACAGGAAGCGGCATTGCTTTTCCCTGGTTGCTATCCCCAGATAACAATGGAAGAACTAGAAACTTGACACTGCAAAATACAAAGAATCCCACTGATGGAGGGGGCAAAGATGATGAAGAGCAAGAGTGATGAAAATCGAGGTAAAACAAGAGTGAATAGACGGTCATTCACTCAATAGACAGTGCTTTGTCAAAGTCTGTTTCCCCACTGATATGTGTTTTCCCCTTACCACCAGGACATGAGATGTTTCAAAACTATCATTCTTTCTACTAGATCAGTAAGTAACGAAACCTGCATATATTAGTGTTTTACTCCGCCTTCTTCGTATTACTGCAATCAAGGTTTCTAGGTTAAGGAGAATTTCTTATGGTTTTTTGTTTGTGTTTTGGACAGAAGCCATAATGCTAGCGGTAGCCATGTTGCTAGCATTTTTTTGCAGCAGCAACACTAACTGCGCTACCACAGGGAAATGCTAGGAGGGGGAAGGGTTTAAAGTAAAAAAATAAATATGTTTTTAAATATGTTTTTTGATCATGATTTCATCATTTCCTAAACACAGTAGTTTTATTGCTTAAACCTTATCAAACTGCAAGCATAAAATGAAGAACAGGCATGCCTGATACTGGTATGCAGCAACTGTCATGGTGTTTTGGGAACAGCGATATATGTCATTTTGGGAGTCACTGGCCATCAACCAATTCACTCATTTATATATGAGACTGAGCCAAAAAAGTAAAGCAAAGGCCTAAAATAAATATAAGCAACTCTTCCCATGGAAAGACATTTGTGGCTGTAATTGTTGCTGGGGTAGAGTTGAAAAATTACCCACATACACCCTCTTGCAGCCCATTCTCACTCTCAACGCATCAGATACAGCAGTCTGGTCAGTGGACCTCTGCCTCTAGTTTGTAGTTACTGGCGTCACTTATTGAGGTGCCCCTCTGCAGTTGTATCAGAGAAAAGTAAGTGTCAAGAGTTGGTTGGGTGAATGATTCACAGACCTTCGCTCCAGAAAACATGATTTGTGTCCTGTCTGTGATCAAGAGTCAGGAGGGACTTGTTGTCATTTTTTTATACATAAGTAACTCACTTGCGTTACATGAGTGACATCACTTACATACGTTACATTACAAGACTGATTGTAGTTATTTTAAGCTGAAGTATGATGTTTTCCCAAACCTAACCGAATACTAAATAACATTTCAAAAGTCAAAATATGTGAACCGTTTGTCAGTAAGTTTTATTTTAAGGTGTAGCCTGATGTTGTGAATTAAGTATTACTGCTTTACAGCCAAGCCCTTCATGTGCAAAACTGATACTTAAGTGGTAGAAGTGCATTTTAAAGGCCACTGACCAAGCTGATGATTTTGGTGAGTTGGAAGTGAGCACATGTGACCTCCAGTCAGGATAAAAATCCCATATTGACAAAGATTCTTCGAAACACTATTTGTGATATACAGTTACTGCATATGACTCAATATGTACAATTAATAGTAAAAGCTTTTGTAAATGTTTGCACTTTACACTGCATTTACTGGATAAGTAAGATATAATGCTCAAGAGGTGTCCTGAAATATTTAAACAATGGATTTTAAATTGTACAAAGAAACCTGCCTCAAGCCAAATGCATGCTGGGACAGTCTCAACCCTGCACACAAAAAGAACATATAAATAATTGAAGGATAAAGTAGTTAAGATCTGTGGTCAGGAAATATGTTTGAAGTGACCTGAGATTTTTTTAGAATCAGTATTGGCTTCAATATAAATCAGTTTAATTACCATATATAATCAGTTATTAACCGAAATCCCAGTACTCTGATTTTAATTACATTGGTTTTGTTGGGTTATTACTGTGTGACTAACTGAGTTTCCTTAGAATCTGATTTAAGGAGAATCTTGAGAATCCTGCTCTAGAACATGTCATAACGCTATCCTTGATTTGCCTCATTCATCTGTTTACTTTGGTCAGATCTTTGTAGCCTCAGATCGGTGCTTGTAATCAGTCTTAAAACAAAACAGAACAGCATACAGTCTGAAAAAAAAACCGGATAGTTATCAGAGAGAAACAGGGTTGGTGGTACCATCTTAGAGATATCAACAGCTGTTTCCGAGGGGCCACTGAGCTAGACTCAGTAACTCTGTGGTAATGAAAGTTGCACTGGGCAGGTCCCAGGTCTCATGTATGTATATAACCCTGCATCCCCAGAGTGCTGCTGGAAATAACTATATTTTGTTCACCTGTGTCAGGGTTAAAACACATCTAGGTGTCACCTGGTGTGGTCTAGAGGGAAATGGCCTGCCTGGCTGCTATTGGGATACTTTAATTCATGTTGCTGTTAGGTTGTGTTTGGCCACCCTGGCTTAATAACAAGGTTGGTCAGCCAGCGGGACACTGCTGTCCTCCATGAACCTCTCTCACAGAGAGAGAAAGGCTGGGCTGAGCTGGGGGTCACTGGTGTGTCCCTTTTCAAGGTAGCTAATATAGCGTTCATTGGCCATTGGTGATGGTGTGTGTGTGTGTGTGTGTGTGTGTGTGTGTGTGTGTGTGTGTGTATGTGTGTGTGTGTGTGTGTGAGAGAGAGAGAGAGAAAGAGAGAGAGAGAGAGAGAATAAAGTGTGTAGGTGAGGGGTTATTCACCTAGAGAGTGCAGGCTGTAATTTAAAACAACTAGAGCAAATCCTCTTTCGCTCTCTCTCTCTCACACACACACACACACACACACACACACACACACACACACACACACACACACACACACACACTCACACACACTCTCTCTCTCTCTCTCTCTTTATTACACAGACTAGCAGGCAGCTGATTGGTGAAGATTATTAAAACATCCTGCCCATCTCAGCAGCGCCCTACCAACCTTCTGACAGGGTGTGTGTGTGTGAGAGAGAGAGAGTGTGGTTGGGGTCAGTCATGCCCCATCACCCAAAGTGACCATAGGGAGTATGTCCTTTAACCACAAACTCTCTCACTCTACTTGATCTTCCATCTCCATCCTTCTTTCACAGCTGTGCCTCCCTCTATCTTCTCATCCCCCTGTAAATCACCACCAACACATTATATGTTTCAAGGAAGAAAGAAGGAAGAATCTTTATTTGATCACAACATACATACATGTACAACATAGCAAAACTGGTACTCTGCATTTAACCCATCTCAGGGACCAGCTCCAGACCTTGACTGGAGAATCAACCTAAGGTACATGTTTTGATGATGGGGGAAACTAGAGTACCCAACCTTCTTGTTGTGAGGCAACAGTGCTAACCACAGCGCCACCGTGATCCTTTTTTTTACCTGGTTCCTATCAATATATGAAAGGTTACATGAATTGAACCCAGTTAATTATCAACATTTTAATCCTCCCTTTCCATTTCTAGGGTTGTTTTTTCTTCACAACCAGCTGGCACTGAAGATTGTTTTGCTGGTTATTGTATGTAAGTCAGTACCTCCAGACCAAGATCCCCCTTTTGGAATGGAAATGTCAATGTCTAATGCGCAACTAGTTAAATTCAGTTTTGCACTTCTCATTCACGCTTCCCGAGGAAGAACACTTTCCACTTTAGACATTATTCCTCTTTCGGAAATCCTTTATTTTTTCAGAATCAGAGTTCCTTTATTTGTCCCTCAAACAGGGACATTTCTGTGCCACAGCAGCCAAAGGACAGTAATATCAGAATAAACGAAAGTAATAGTAAAAATAACCAATATGATAAAAAGGTAAGAAATAGACCTGTATATACATTGTATGTACATAATATGAACAATATGAGCAGTGTAATTAAAACAGTGTGGCAGTGTATTGTTATTAATAAATAATAAATTTGGGTATGAAAATTGCCCAGTTAGTGCAAACCAAAGTTAGAAATGGGTAATGTGCAGAGTTTTTTTTCCACCAGCTGTTGGAACCTGGCTGCAGGATTTTGCTCTTTGCAGCCTGACTCTCAGCTAAACAAAAATGAGCAAAGAAGTGGAGCATGGGTGAAGCTGAAGGGAGCCCAGTTACTTAAACATGGCCACCTAGCTAGGAGCTACCAAGCTAACAAACGCAAACTGTGTTCACACGTAAAGAGAAGCTAGTTTCCACCTCAAGTTATTGGCCTGAGTTTGACGACAGTTTTTTCATCCAAACAGACAGAATACCTTATTGGCCATTAGCCACAAGATGGTGAGCAACATCAGGCACAGAGGGTGTGTGTCTCTCTGTATACAAAGTCAGTAATCACCAGGGTTTCTTTCTTTTATCCTCGAATGTCATTTCTTTTTCCCATCTCTTTTCTGTATGTTCACAAAATACATTAAATTTCCATTCAACAGTAAGAAAAAAAAAGATTTAAACTATACTACAATGGAATTTTGGCATCTCTGTGGCTCGTTGTTATGAGAGGTTCTAGAAGTACGAGTGAAGATACATACACTTTTTTCTACAATTTTTCTGCTGTAAAGCTGGGCACTGTAACTTGGGCTCTTTGGGGATTGGCCTGCTTTTGGAACCAGCCTCAAATGGCCATTCCATGAACAGCAGATTTTGGGGTTCCCTCTCCATTTCATGAATCGAGATCTGTTTGTACAGATCTCCCCGCTGTCAGCTCCCTCCACGTGGATTGCTGTATCTGGTGTGCTGCTGTTTATTCCTAACAAGCTGTTGGTGAACAAAGTGGGGATGTTTGGTAAATTTGACAGCGGGTTTAAAACGGTGGGTTTAGGTTGTAAGGATCCCAAATTGAAGCATGTACAATCTCTGAGCCGGCAGGTGTTCATGTTTCTGGACTCACCCACACAAACATTGAGTGTGTCTTTTAGAGTAAAACAAGGTGATTTATCTTAGAGTGTGGGGATGTGGGAAATAAACGCTACGCATGTTCACACTAACAAGAAGGCGATGGCTTACTTCACTGATGCAGTGGGGGGCACCGCTTGTGCAGGGCCGTGGTACTGCAAAGTCTGCCAAGAGGGCTCGAAACCGATCCCAATAGGGGGAGCCAGCCTGAGAGTGTTGCAGACAGAGATCACAGTGAGATCACTCATGAAGGATAGGGTGTGTTCAGCAGCCAGGTATCAGGAGAAGGAGATGACATGGATTATGACTCTGAGTCAGATACCATATCTGTTGGTGAAACTTCCACCGAGAGTACAGATCTCTACCATCTAAAGGAAATTAATACATTTTTGGATGAAACATTAAACAAGTCTGTGAGAGTGAGTGACTACTTAAGTGATTCTTACAAGTTCATCAAATTTGTTGGTGTCCTGAAAAGATTAGTTGTTTTTTACCCATTGAAGAAGAATATTAGAAAATTGAGGATAGCAACAAAAGGTAAAACTGTTAAAAAGACCAGAAAGTAATAACATCATGTATCACGTGGTGCTAAACTGTAGTTTATGGTGAGAGGGTCCATGTACATGGCACTAACTTCAATGCAGGGACAGCTATCCTGTTAAAAGCAACAGCAAATGCAAAGGTTTTAACCGTCACTGAAGTAGTGAAGGGTCAGCTGCTAATTGTAAGGACAGAAATAGACTTGCATGAAATATAACCCAGGTAAGCAATTCACACACCCGGCCATCAACGTGATGTAATAGAAAACGTGATTCATTTATGACCAGACCACCTTCTTCCATTGCTCCGTGGTCCAGTTCTGATGCTCACATGCCCATTGTTGGTGCTTTTGGCAGTGGACAGGGGTCAGCATGGGCACCCTGTCTGGTCTGCAGCTATGTAGCTCCATACGCAACAAACTGTGGATGCACTGTGTATTCTGACACATTTCTATCAGAACCAGCATTAATTTCTTCAGCAATATGAGCAACAGTAGGTCGTCTGTTGGATCGGACCACGCGGGCCAGCCTTCGCTTCCCACGTGCATCAATGAGCCTTTGCCACCCATGACCCTGTTGCCGGTTCACCATTGTTCCTTCCTTGAAATACTTTTGATAGATACTGACCACTGCAGACCAGCAGTTTTGGATATGCTCTGACCCCGTCGTCCAACCATCCCAATTTGGCCCTTGTCAAACTTGCTCAAATCATTACGCTTGCTGATTTTTCCTGCTTCTAACACATCAACTTTGAGGACAACATGCTCACATGCTGCCTACTATATCCCACCCACTAACAGGTGCCATGATGAAGAGATAATCAATGTTATTCACTTCACCTGTCAGTGGTCATAATGTTACACCTGAGCGGTGTATGTGAGGGACAGCAACAACACGGTTACTGCTGCACGAATTGACAGGATCTACGTTTCCCAAAGCCTCAACCCCAGATTAATTAATTGTAACATAAGTCCAGTTGATTTCACCTCCCATTCGACTGCTAAGATCAAGGCAATAGTTCAGGAACTTGAAGCTAGAATAAAGAGCATTGAAGAGGGGTTACACAGAGACTCACTACAGGTCATCTGCTGCAGGAGAAGAGGTTAGGGCTGAGCTTCTTCTTGCAGAACAGAATGGAGGTAGCTCTTCTAGGTCTTGTTTCCTTCAGCTTAAGGACATTGATGCCCTGACCTCTTTCTTTCAGCCTGAAGAGGTCTGTGGCACAGAGGAAGCAGATGACCTGCCTTGAGCTGCCAGGCAGCAGAGTGACCACCAGGCCCGGCGAGATGAGGAGCCATGCAGTCATGGACCCATGGAGTGCCACAAGGAGCTCCTGGAGGGGATTCTGTGGCTTAGCCAAGGAGAGAAAGCTGTTCTGGCCTGTGAGCTAACTCTGGAGGAATTGACGATTGCTGTCAACTAGAAGGCATTAGGACTCCACTGACTTTATAAGAAGCTATGGAGTATCTTTGGATCTGATCCACACAGGTAGAATGTAGTTTAGGACCTGTTCTAAAACTGTACTGAAACAGGAGTGTTTCAGACATCCTGGAACATTCTGATGAAACTTATCGTATTCCTGATCGGACAATCATGGAGGATGGATCACTCTTTTCTGCACTTGGCATTTGATATTGGTGATGGTTTTCTGACTTGGGTGGATATATTTTATAGGGATGCTCATTGTATGGTGAAGATGGGGGCAGGGCTGGGTCAGCCAATCCCTGTAAAGTGAGGGATAAGACAGGGTTGTCCTATCTCAGGTTAGCTGTTTAGCTTAGCTACTGAACCCTTGCTGGGCAGGTTAAGAGGTTGACTCAGTACTATCTCATCAACTGGCTCCTTCAAGCCAAAGCGTGGTCCTCCTACTCTTTCTGCTTATGCTGATGATGTAAATATTTTTTTTATCTCCAGCCAGGGGGGTGATCAGAGTTGAAGGACATCCTGTCCCTATATGACAAGGCATCATCTCCTGAATGGGGCTAAAAGTGAAGACTTGTGGGTAGGACAGTGTAATGATCAGGCAATGTCTAGTCTGCCTGGAGGACTTGAGTTGGGGAAAGGGGGACTTTTGTGTATTGGGTGTATTTTATTTCAGGGTCTTGGAGAGTTTTTTTCTTTTTATTTGTTTGATTAAAAATCAGGCTCAAACTGTGGGCCACGTGAAGCCAGTGCCAGTTCTGATGGAGCAGTTGGAGGCTCGAACGGCAAGTGGAACATGTTTATTATCTAATGATGGACAATATGTAGGCCTTGACATGTATATGGGCTGTCAGGGAGGTTATATGCTCTGTGGTGGAGGACACTCTTTGCAGGTTAGGCTTTGTTTGTTTCTGCTGCTATTGTTGTTGTTCTTGTTGTTGTTTATTGTCACCCTGAAGCAAGTGAAATAGTCATTTTTTTGCTCCTTAAAGTGGTTTGATATAGGGACATTTAAAACCTCTCCTCTCCTCTCCTCTCCTGCATTAGAGTTGACCCCTACATAAAACACCAGTCTGTAATGACAGACTAAACTAATGCCATTCATCATCCGCTTGGCTTTGACACTGCTCTAACCTTACTGTTCCTTCACACACTCGCGCACACACATACACCAGTCAAGCCAAAACTAGTGGAGTGAATCACTGAACACACACACCAACAAGAGAAATACATATGCGGTACAAACACACACACATGGACACACATACACATACAGCAGTCCCCCCAAAGACAGAGGTCTCCCCACAGAGTAGAGCACCAAAGTGGAACTCCAGTAAAACAGCAGCGTGTGTGTCTGTTGGGGGGGGGGTGATTGCTATAAAAGTCATTGGCCACCCTGCTGTCTCCTCAGGCTCTGTCTGCTTGTAGCCCTGCAGAGATTGCTGGTTCCTGTCCCTGACCTGGCTGGAAACAGTACGTCTGTCTTCATTACCCGTTGTTCTATGTAATACTACGTGCAGACTTGACTTTGTGGCCTTCATGTCACCACAGTTCATATATCCGTATGAGCTATTCACTGGCCGCCTATTGATCTCCACACAATGTATCTCACAAATCATCTGTCTGTCGATCAATAGAGAAATCTCCCGGAAAATTTATATTGAGAAACCTTGTGTGCTCGCTGCTCACCTGCTGAATGGGAGATATTGAATGTTTAGTTGATTAATCGGGCTAGTTTAAATTTGGCTGTGGCTAGCTCTATTAAAACAGTGGCTGCTGTAAATCAAGATGCTGCCATTTGCGATTGAAATGAGCTGCGCTCTGCACACGCGGCTCCTGAGGATAAATCAGTGGTTGGGTTTTTATATTTTCAATAGCAGTAATAACCGGTAATAACTGGATTGAAGTCTGGCAAAACCAAGGTCTTTCTTATGATGGATAATTCACATGGGTATGGATTGAATATGATATGAATGTCTGTTCATCTACTGTATTTACATTAATTAAACTGGTAACATTTTACTTTAAGTCCCCCTATTTAGCATCAACACTATACAAACATTTAATAAACTGTTTATAACTTTCTATAATGTGGAATATAGGGTCAATATTTTCCAGATTTTGGAAATAAGATGAGGTCCATTAAGTGTTGTCCACATCTGATTCAGAAATCAGATTTCTATTTCTATTATCAACATTATAATACAAAAATGCAAACAGCAGTTTTTATCATTTTTTTTATGATTAGTTTATACCAGTTGCAATTTGTGATTTCCCTACTCTTAAATGATTTACTGAAATCTTGCACTGAGCTAACAAGAGAAGGAGCTGGCCTTAGGGCCAGCAGTTTGAGACCCTTGCTATAGAGCCTACATTAGCAGCATTGATTCCAAGCTAGATTGGATGGTCAAAAGATGCCATGGGCAATAATGGTCTCAAAGTCTGTTGCTCTTAATCCAAAACCAGCACTTTCTTCTCCAATATTGATGAAGGTATTTTTGCCTGAGGTAATACTTGTTTCAGCGTAATGCAGCATGTAGTTACATCTGCATGTGCTGCTGCTGCCGGAGCAGTGACAATTAGGATCCACAATCCACAATGGTAACCATAAATGACCACAAAAATCATAGCAATCCATGACATAGTGGTTGAGATAACTCAATCTGGACCAAATTGGTGGACTGACTTACTGTCTTGCCATTCATAGAGCAACACTGCTGCTGTTGGGCGCAAAATAGAAATACAGAGGTCAAACCAGTCCTAGTTGTAGTGGATGTTCTCAGCCCATTGGCCTCAGGGAAGAAAGCCAAATCCAAAGAACAACACATTGAAAATAGTTGGACCCAACCACATGGTTCTAACAATGGGGTGGCCTGCGTGTAGACCAAAACCTTACATGCAGCCTCCTTGCACTAACAAAGCAGGGTAAACACAGGAAAGTGCACCAAACCTAGTGTCCAGTAGAAGGCACCCAAGGTTTGAAAACTCCCTTCTCCCATTGTCTGAGAGCACACCTGAATGCATCGTCAGTTATGTGCAACAGCCAGATGCCCAGAGAATCATAAAAACAGCTGCATGCCCCAGTTCAAGGCAGTCCCATTGTAACGTGTTGCTGGAGACATCAGCTTTCATTTGCGCATCTGTTACTCAAAGGGAGCAGTAGACTGGATTTACCTTCACCGCAGGCTTTAACCTAACTGGACGAGCCAAATACTTCTTGTGTTTACCAAACATGTCCTGGATCCAGAGAAGATGCCCAGTCGTTCTCATTGCTAACACCCACTTTGCCCTGTTTTCTTCACCGTATGTTGACTTTGATGTTTCCTCGGCTACAACGCCGGGCGCAGCCACCGTCAGCCCACAACAGAACGCTGTAGCCGGCCAACGCCGCTCATCCACGCCAAGGGAACAAGCTGGACGAACATACGCTAAGCTAAGATCCTATCAAGGATCAGCCAAAAGTGATCCTTGATAGGATTCTTGATAGGATCTTGAATACTCCATGACGTCAAGAGATCGCATCAGCCATCTTGGCTCCCCACCATCATAGTTCTCTCTCTCTCTGCCATCTTGGTTCTCTCTCTTTGTCTTTCTGACACACAGACACACAGACACACACACACACACACACACACACACACACACACACACACACACACACACACACACACTCACACACACCGCATGCTTGTTTGTTGTTTTAGTTTTTCTTAGTGTTTTAATTACATAGTTTAGCTGTTGTAGTTGAGTAATAGATGTTTGTTGGTTTAAGTATTATTGATTATTGATCAGTGTGCTAACATTAATAAATTATATCATATTGTACAGAGCGGAGTTCTGTAATTATTTGCACATATGCTTTGTGGTAACTGCTGGTTGTGATGGTCAATGCTCAGATTAATTCCCTTTATTGCTCCTTTTATATTAGATATCTTACAAACATTTACATTTAGAGTGAACACTTCTTTAGAGACTATTTTGTGGTCTGGTTATTGGTCCCTGATTCCAAGGTGGTGCACCATTTTATTGATTTCATTATTAATTGTATTATCAATATTAATAATTGCTAGTAGTAATTATTAATCTGCAAATGCAACACAAAGGTAAGATTTGTGCTTTTTCAGAAGTATTTTTAAACACAATGTGTTAGTATAACAAGGAAACAACCTAGTATCTCTAGGAATACATTTTTTATTAGACAAAGGAAACAAATGCCAATGTCAAGATTCAGAACCACTGCAGGAAGCAGTATCGGAGAAAGTGAGGTCAGGATGGTAACTTCTGACTTTCATGTGGAGTTTGTATCTTATCCCAGACCAGGCAGTTTTCAGTTCTAATGATTTCTATAGCTATCATTTTTCTGTGATGCAATGAGTGGGACTTATACTACTATGTCACCAAAACAGTCATGAAGTTTGCTTCAAATATGAATTTTTTTATGATTCATCTGAAAATGTGACCAAATCTGGTGGGGAAAAATATATATATATACAAATAATTGAATGAACAGTTTGGCGACATAAAACTTTCGTTAATCTTTTTTTTTTTTTTTTAGCATCACTTCTGAGTGATTATGATTGACAACAGCTGATGACTTTTCTGGGACCATTTTAATAGGGCTTGTTTGATACACACATTAGACACAAATACTACAACAGGAAAGTCTAACGAGGACAGCATTGATCTGAAAGAGCACATTACTGATTTGAACTAGTCAAGAAAGTCACTTGGAACCATTTCAAAGCAGTTACAGGTCCCAAACAATTGTTACATGGCACAGATGTGTCACTGCCATAATCAAGAAGAAGATGCCAACTAACATCTGCTGAGAGAAAATGGTCATGATGGTCAAGTGTCAACAAAAAATCACCAAAAAGAAAGTCTGCAATGAGTTAGAAGCTGCTGAAAGACAGGTGTCAGTGTTCACAGACAAGTACGTTTTGCATCATATACAGAGAGGCGCCATGCAAGAAAGAAGCCCTTGCACCAGCACCTTTAAGCTTGATGGAAGTTTGCTGCTGATCACACAGACAAAAAAAGCCTTCTGGAACAAAACTCTATCAAATTAGATATTATTTGCAATATCACTGTATGATCCATGGTAATTTGTTTGGCTCTGGAACTGTGCCTTTTCTGTGCTTTGTGCATGGGTGTCAAAGAAGTTTACTTCCATACACACATGATTAACCATGTTTACTGTATTTGTAAAATTTGACATGTTTGTAAAATATTGTCCTCTTCCATTAATTTTGTATTAATGGAGAAATCAGTTGAAACAGTTTGGTTTTGACCTTTAATACAAGACAATGTCAAAACACTGACCTACACACACACACACACACACACACACACACACACACACACACACATACAGAGCAGGCATGTGTCAGTGAAGGGCATAAGGCAGGCAGGTTTTTTTAATTTGGAAAGTAGATAACACGATGTTATCAGGACAGAGAGAAAGCAGACTCACAGACAGACAGATGGAGGAAAACGACAGCTATTTGGTCAGGGGTAGAGCCAGCTTCTGGTTATCGGAAGGTCGCTGGTTCGATTCCCCTGGTGTGTATGTCGAAGTGTCCTTGGGCAAGGTACTGAACCCCAAACTGCTCCTGATGTGCTGGCAGCCCCCTTTGGACCACATTTCGCTTTGGACAAAAATGTCCGCTAAATGCTGTAAATGTTAATGTAAACGACAGAATGAGGGATGTAGAGAGATAGAAACAGTCAGTATTAACAGATGATGTACATGTTTCCATCACTTTTTTCCTTTGTTTGATTTACAGTCAATGGTCTATGAAGAAAAAAAATATTGTTGTACATATGACAGAGATGCAGAATGCTATGTTAAAGTAGAGTTACTCTTTTTTTTAAAAATTGATTTATTATTGATAGACACGACAAGTGTGTGATTTCTGAATTCTGACGCTACAGGACAGGGTTACTGTAAACTATTTTTGATCTATTTTTGTGCACATGTGCCTGTGAAGGACACTGGTATCAGCAGGGATGGAGGAGTGATGCTTGAAGGCAGAAACAATAGAGACGATGACCTGAGGAGAGATGGACAGATAAGTGGACAGATAGATGGAGACAGAGGCGGAGAGAGGGATAGGCTGAGAGGATTACAGGAGCAGAGGTGGTGCTCTGTAGTACTGGGACATGATACACTAGAAAAAAAACACACACATAGATCCTCTGTATAGAGCCAGTTGAGGGCAGGCTGATCTCGTATGAGGGAACATCACAAGAAATACAGCAGATTTACAGCTAAGGACGCTGTTTCCCTCAAAGTAGTGGTACATGGTACAAAGCGCAGTGAAGGCCACATAGCAAAGCGGATTCAGGTGTTATTATTCTGTGACCAGTGTGGTCTCACATCCTCATACTCAGAGCTGTTTCTTGCTATATGCGGACTATGCGGGTGCATAGGGCCCCCACACCACTAGGGGGCCCCCCTCAACATCTGAGGAGTGACCCGACAGGAAATGGTGTGAAAAGTACATGGCATTTTTTTTCGTAGCACCTCTGCTGAGGTTCCAAGCCATACGTACACCCACTGATTGGTCAGATCTGGTCTATACTGCGCTGTGTTGCTATGACGACCAGTACTACTAAGCGAGGAGAGGGGAGGCGAGTTGCGCTCAGCCGCCGGTACCCGTCATGCACTGCATGGCATCAAAAACGAACCTATTCAAAAAGAACCAGTTCAAAAAGAAAAAAAAGAAGAAACTAGATGAAGAAAAACACTCACAGGATAAAGGTAAGGTTTGTTTTCATGATGTGGGTGGAGGGGGAGCTTAAATGCCGAATTTTTAGCTAGCTTAAGTCTTTGATTTAGAAAAGGACTAGAATAAAATGTATATGCCATAAAACTGACTGACTGAAGTGACACCCATTTTAGTGAATTATAGCAGGTCCAGCACGTTGGCATGACATTTGGGAGGGAGGGTGTGTTGTTGGGCAGATGTCTGTCATGTCTGCTGTATCCTCTAGTGGGGGCTGCTGTTCCGTCAGAGACCTCCTCTGCTGTTCAATATTTGCCATGTAACATCACTTTGTTTGATGATTGTTTTAGTGTGTCCTCAGTTTATAGGTCTCTAATGTGAAGTGTGTTAAACAACACTAATACATATTAGGGCTATTGTGGATTATGATGGGCTATTGTGGCAGTGGATTATTGCTCTGAGTGGATTATCTCCTAGTGCTCATCAGTCATTTATCTTCGTTTTATTACTCTAACAAGTACAATGTGTTGAAAACTGCTTAAAAGTGACAACTTTGAAATTGGGTGCATGCTTTGAAGGGATACTGTACTGTATATTGCAAAGTTTAAAATAAAAACAGATTATGAATTTCTGCATTAGTGTAACATAACTCAATTATATTGTATGAATATTTGCTTAGGATCTATTTTGTTTGGTAACCTGAGGAGTTTTGTTTTTGCAGGAGCAATTCTGAAATATTTTGGAGCCGCGGACCAAGAAGCAGCATGGCCGCCTTCAGCACCACCAGACCAGGATGTTTAGGTTTAAAAATGTTTTACAATTTAAAAAAAAAAAATGGGGGGGGAACACTGCATCAGTTTCATTTATTGACCTATAGAGGATCCCCATTGTTTACCTTTTATTATCATTTTCTATCAGTTCAACTTGCCAGGGTGAGTCAACTTAAGATGTTTGATTTTAATTTGAGAGAGGTTTTCACGACTCTAGCCTGTTTTCCTCTTAAAATGTAATAGATTGTTGCTTCTTTTAGGATCGCCTAAAAGGATTATGAATCTATCCACTGTAGTTTGACAGAATAGGGGCCCCCAAACAGCATCTTGCATAGGGCCCCTAAAAAGACAGAAACGGCCCTGCTCATACCTAAACAACCTAATAGGTTGATCATCAGCATTTTCCAAAACAACATATATCACCATTCCCAAAAACATGAACCAGATCTTCATTGTATGTCTCAATTTGATTAGGTTTAGGCCCTAAAACTACTTGGTTAGGTTTAGGAAAGCATTGTGGGTTGGGTTAAAATCATTATATTACTTATATAACTTCTGGTCCAAACATACCTATGTAACCTAAGTAATTATTTTACATTATGTGCTTTTAACCCAACCCGACCTCCTCCCTAAACAGAATTTTCACTTCTCCTCACTTCCTCATTTGTAGCTATAATAATTATTACAGCCACTAGAGGTCACCAACTAACATCAAACATAAATATGGGTCTTAATAAGCTGCTTATATTTATGACCTATATGGTCTTTTTCATGCAGCATTTTCATTCTCCACAGCTGATAATTCAAACCAGTGCACATGAAGTATTCAAAGCTGCAGTTACTCTCACAGCGACTGGCTCTATCTGACATCACTGACATCTTTGGAACCCCTGCTGATCAGGTTGTCGAATTATTTGAATATTTTTTGTCCACATCGATGGATTAAATATCACAGTGTCTGTGTGTTTCAAACTTGGGAAAAAGACGAAACCAAGTGATAACAAGTAGGAAATAGCGCTACACAAAGAAATGTCCACTGTATTCCCTGAAGGGATCCAGGATTTTTTTTCATTTCTTAATTTAAAGAAGCAGAAGTCCTCCACAAGTTGGAGTTTATTTGTTTTACATATTTACGTGTTTCCTGTCAGTTGTCACTTTGTCTGACAAGTAAACAGGCAGGACCTAGCGCAGCAACCAAGAATGACTGCTGCCAATTTGACAAGAGGGAATACAGTATTAAGGTGGTTATCCTAGTAGTTATGGGTGGTTTAAAATTTAGAGTGATACAGGGCTATCCAATTTGATATTGGATCAGGCTTTGGATTGTGTATGGGAAATATTTTTGGACAAATTGATATCATATGATGCTATAACCAAGTATGGCCACTGGGGGTTTGGTAATCTCCGATGAATGGTGGGTAATAATTTTAGGGTTCACTTCATGGCTGTCACCTCGGCACAGAAAAGGTATCAAAATGTTGAAATTACAAGAGGTCTGGACATACTGACAGCTGCAGCTGTTTTGTGAAAAAGTAGTCAGTTCTGTGAGCTAGCTAATACACAGGACCGACTCTGCAAGGTTGAGTGTTTTCTTTCTAATTAACTATTTTCACAGTCTAATTTTTAGTCTAATTTTATAGACTGATTTTATGGACTGCAACTTTCTCTAGTTGAAGAATTATCTTTTAAATTGACGAACATCTTATGTCTAATTCATGGCACAATTCAAGCAGTATTATTTGATTCTCACCATTAGCTGCTGTAAATATATTTTCTAGAATAAGGTGCCCTTCACAGCATCTGAAAGTCCCGTAGCATAGCAGGAAGTCTTTTAGTAACAGTGAGCTCCAGGGAAGTGCCTGGTCTCTTAGTCCATAGTTACAGCTACGTCGTCACAGTGACTTCAGAGCAGCGAGAGAAGAGGAGGCTGGTTGCTGTGTGCTCTGTTAATGACCACAGGATTTATTCAATAAACCCTTTGCTTCTTAATTAATGCTCTAATTAGACTTCCTTCCTCTCACTGCCAGCCAACTGCGCTCACACACACACTCTTACAAAGACACACATGCAATCAAGTGAGGTGGTGACCTTGTGATAACCTGTGTGTTCATCGTTCAATGGCCATGCCCCAGAACTCACACATCACACATGTGCCGTGTGAGCATGCACACAAACAGTGAGCAGGATAAACACACTTTCTCACAGACAGCATTACCATCCATACTGCTGGTGTGCCTCCCCCTGACAGTTGGATATTACACACAAAGACTCAGATTGACCATATTCATCAGTGGTCCTGCCCACACTGTCGTAATGGACACTGAGAATTAATTAATGAGTGTGAGGGCCAGGCAAGAGAGTATAATGTCACAGGAGACACAAGCTGCACATGTCCATTGACAGAAATACATGTTATAAATAAATGTTTTACTTTTACAGGATTTACTGAATGAGGAGAGAGAGGCAGTAGGAAGTCAAAGGTCAAAGAGTTGAATCAGGCGAGCAGGGGGAAAAAAAAACCCTGTTTGATATGTTAAGTTGGTGAGGTCACTGTTTGTTGTTACTGAATGATAATATCTGCATTGTAAGTGTGTGCATGTATTTGAATTGATTTCTTTGAAGCTATATAATCAGTATCATTTTAGTAACCATGGCTCAAATGACAATGTGTAATATGATAAACAGTCAATGGTCGAAAAAACGCTCTAAACACTCCCTGTGCACTTCCTGCTCGGCAACGGACAGTTAGAGACTAGCTAGTAAACATAGATGAGCATTTAGCAGCTACTCACATTTGGCAAGCCACAGTGAAATGACTCTTAAAGGTACACTACAAGGTTTTGGGGAAGACATTTTTTAGACTGATTTTTTTTATGCCTAAACAAACTACATAAACACACGCTCCTCATTTTTATTGAATAAACTGAATAAACAAAGTGACCTTAAAGGACACACAATTTCATACAGTTTTACTTTGTTTATATTTGGCAAACCCTGCCAGCTTTCTGGCTTCAGTGTTCTATTTCTGAGTCTGTATTATTACCTCATTCATATTGTAAATGCTAAAATTCTGAGTGTGAATTTCTTATCCAAAATACATAGTGCTCCTTTAATCAATACTAACGTTGTTCTGTGTCTGCTGGATGTGCAAATAGGATGATATTGACCTCTGACCTCTCTCCCTCTTCTGGATGTCCAATGAGAGGAAGTGGACGCACCAATCTCGCTTCCTTTTCTTGCTGTCCATCAGACTATCAAGGCCATTCAAGTCTGTCAGACTTTTTAATTTTTACAGACAGGAAGAAGGTACCTATCAGTTAAACTGATAGGTGTGTGGCAAGTGTTGCAAGTAAGCTGATGGGATCAACACTAACGCATAGAATTGCGACTGCTGTCTGCTGGCATGTTTGCTAAATCACCTTTTATAGCATGATAATGTGTCATTGTGTTTCAACTTGTGGCCAAGAAAATCAGTTGAGGGTCCAGTATACAGAAATTGTCATGATTCAGTGTCTTGTTGTTGTGTTCTGATTAATTCTGATATTGTTCCCTCGTGCATCTCATCTTGCTTTTCAGTTTCTCCTGTGTGTTTCTCCCCCTCTGTGTTTTTCCCTTCGTTACCTCACCTGTCCTTTTCCCTCCTCGCTCACCTCACCTGTTCCGGATCCCCTCAGTAGTGTGTCTGTGTATTTAGTCTGCGCTCTCCCTGCAGTCTTTGGCAGTTCGTTCTGTCATCCTTCAGCCTCTGTTCATGATCTTCTTTAGTGTTTCCTCCGGTTCTGTCCTCCTGTGTCTCCCCCATTGGTATGTTTGGATTTTGATTTCTTGTTTCTCTTGTTATTTGAACTTTGCCTATTTTTTGCACTTTGTTTAGTTTTTAGTTGCAAGTGCAGTCCTCTTGACTCATATAGTTTTTTTCTAAGTCTCCTGGTTTTAGCACTTTTCAGCTTGTTAAAATGAACATCGCTTTTGTCATCCCCCCGAATCCTGCCTCCTGTGCATGTCTGCGTTTGGGTCCACATCTAGTTTTCCCCCCTCAGTGCAACAGGAATCATTGAAACCTGTAACCTCGGTCTCTGGGAAACTGTAACTGCAGTTTTCACTACTTCATTAAGTTATAGATTGATAGATTACAATCTGGAATGTGACACCTATGTTTCACCAGCTGAGGTAGACATAATATGATGCATTAGTTTAAATCTTAAGGTCTTTGTAAGGTTGGCACTCATGAAATGTAATTCATTTATAGGATCAGTCAACCAATCAGAGTGACTTATGATGTTGCACTGGAAGTTCAACCAGGATCCTCACCTCAGCACTCTCCACAGACACCTATTATTTGACAGCAGCTTTCGACTCAACATTCTTTCTGTTTTTTCTTATCCCATTCAGCTATTTTACAGTGATTTTATCCAGTCTCAGTGATTCTCTCATTCTACTGGTGTGACTCCCTAATCACCTAACAAGCCTGCATACATGCATATGCACATATACATATTATTCGCGTTTGGATTTGCAATTTGGACACACTAATATTGGCTTTAGACCAGATCTGTAAACCCCTCTGATTATTATCAGGTAATCTGTGATATATAATATTTTGAATGGGTACTGTAGTAGTGATAATGTAATTTCCTCTTGCGCCATGATTTTAATACATCAACTCACCGACAATATTAAAAATGTATGTTAAATAATTAAATGCAAAAAGGTTGAGTTTTTCCCCAATTATCCTGTATCATTACTAAATTAACAAGATAACATAATGGGTTTGTCCATATTTTGCTCATTTGTCTGTTCCATTTACACCAAAAACAGCACAATGCATCAGTTTAATAAAGCATATTATATGCATCATTTATATTATATCATATTATATTATTGTATTGCAGTAAATGCATTAAATGGTGATGTTAATACATCATCGTTCTTCTCTAAGTACATTACACATTTTGGGAGCTGGAGGAAAGAGAATACATGGTTACAGAAAACTGGACTGTTCCTGTGTTGCACTGTCCTGTGCTCCCATCTTGTGGATATTCACAGCACTGCAACCGAAAATGTTAACAAATCTGGTGAGGATTGGGACTAGAATTCCTGGCATAAAGTGTTAGTTCAAAAGTTCAAATCCATCAAAGAATGAACAAGAACATTTATCTGACCTAAGTAACTATTTGGACCAGAAAATCCGTGAAGAGCTCCGTGTCTGCTGAATATAAAAATAGACAACTGCTGACACGTTTGCCATAACATTTCAATGAGGTCATTATATGTCAATATGTCATACACAATACAAACACAATACAAACACATATTGTGTCATACACAATACAAACAACATATTACGACTCTCATTCAATTTTATAATATGTTAATATTTCTGATAGCCTATGTCTAAAATTGTCCCTAAATTTTTGGGACACTGTTATTGGAAAGATAAGTTGCAAGTTTTTCAAATGTTTGGCAAAATTATTTGTTTTTTATTTGTTTTTTATTTGTCTTTTTGACGGTGGTAGGAATTTCTGAAGCCGACAGTGCATCTCTAAAAATCGCCGACAGACTGAAATGGAATAGTTCATTACGTGGACAGCAGGTGGCGGTAACGTTTCACTGCATGCAGTTAGTGGAGGAAGAAGAACCATAGCAACGATCAAACAAAGATGGCGACCTCGACTGTTGTGCGCCGTAACACTTCAAAAGTCTTCTGTTTATTTCTCTTTTTTACTGCTGTTCCTTTTTGCGAAAATGCAGCGAGCTACAACAACTTTAATACGACCGCGTTTGGTGACCAGAACGTAACATTCAACGATATGGACAATTATACAACGACACAGCCTACAGAGTTTGACTCAACAACCCCAACAACACCGAGCTACAGCAGCACAGACGAGCCTGTCCTGCCGACCCTGACCACAGAGCCCCTGCCCCTCTCCGACCGCCTGCTCACTGCTGTGACCAATGGTAATCTGTCGCTATAACTACACTTTTAAACAGATTCCCCACTTCATAACGAAACATAAAATATGACATCACATCGATAGCCAACCTAGGTGGACACTCTGCTCTACAAAGCTACTATCATAGTGTAGTAGTCCAGTTAGCTGACTCTTTTTACGTATCGGCAACCAACTGTACACGCACAAACATCAGAGATGTACACATAAACGTACAAGTATAGTACTTAGACATATTCTGTGTAAAATGCATACAAAGATAGACATATAATGGTGATGTACACCATGTTGCCACACTGAAGTCATATTTTAGTTTGTGTGTTGTTGTATTGTGTTGTGTTGCAGTTGACAGCTTCTGTCCCTGTGATGAGCACCAGGATGTGTGTGACATCAACTGCTGCTGCGACAGAGAGTGTGGTGAGGAGGTGGCTCTGTTCACTGGCTGCTCTGTGGACACTGTCAGGTTAGTGTCTCAGCTGGAGTTAAAGAAGTTGGGTTTCCAGTCACTGTGTGGGTCCAGTATGTAGGATTTGGGATTCAGGAGTAGATATGTAATATCTTTTTCATAATTAACGACATTTCTGTTAGAGTCTAATCACCTACACTTAGAAACATTGTGTATTGATAACCTTAGATGCGCCTTTTATATGCACAGAGGGTGTGGGTCCTCTTTCGCAGAGTCAACCCAATCTGCCATGTTTCTACAGTAGCCCACCACAGACAAATAAAACACTGGCCTTTTGCATTTTTCACATTTTGAGCAGCAAAGTAGGACAGTTTGAGGAGAGTTGAGCATTCATTTTTTCCCAAGGAACACATTTCTCGCTCCTAAGTTTAAAAAATATATGACCGCAGAAAGAACTTAAGGGACAAAATGAAATTTTGCAAATTACTTTTTTACAAGAAGATCTTCACAAGCAAAACAATAGAAGTTCTTTTGATAAAAAATGTGCAATATTTTTTTGGGATGATTTCTGCTTATAACTGTATTCAATAAGGTAATTTGGGGTTCTTACACATGTTCTGTAAATGAGAGGACAACAAAAAACTTTTATATGAAATATATAAATATATAAAACAAGATTGATTCTTTAATTGAATATATCTGAAAGGCTTACACATGGCAGTAACCTTTGTCTACATATAGTGTAATAACATGCTCGTCTGTGGTGTGCATTCTTTTTTTTTACAGTGGCAACAAGCAGCTATGTAGCCGAGATGTAGCATCCAGCTCTTTAAGGAGTACAATAGATGGCTATTCAGAGGTGCAGTTGTTTGTCCAGAAGGAGACCAACTACGATGTCTTCTGCATTCAGTCCCAGAACCGTAAGTCATTCGTGGTGTTCATTTGAAGTAAAAATGACATATGAGTGAAGTATTTTTTCAAATACATATTATTCTTCTGTCTAGGAGTTGATGGATTCTCTCATCCCTCACCTGCTCTCCCAACTGGCAGCAACTTTAACTCGCTGTTTAAACAATTTAGCAGCTTTATTTTTGGCTCAGAAGAGAATAGTGGTCAGGTGTCCTCTGCAGAGCCCCTGACTGTGTCTGGATACCAGGTAAGTTACTACTTTGAGGGGTTAACTGTTCAATCTCATTATTCGTAATTATCATAGAACAACAACGTTATCACTCTGCATTGGTTTATGTTTTCAGTATGGAGACATAATGATGACAGCAGAAGACAGTGGGCAGAGGGGTTTTTTTTGGCTGCCAGCTCCTACTGTTACTGCTGACTGTGCGGACACTAGTCCTGCAGGTAACTACTACTCACTTTAATGTGACGCAGTGTCACTTTTTTCACTGTGGCAGATGTGGGACAATGATAAATGCTGAAACACACAGTAGTGAACACGAGCACATAAAGAAAAAGGTCATTAAGTCAGCAAACTGACTCAATAAGTATGAAGTAACTATTAAGAAAGGGAGCAACCGATTGAGCGAGGAAAGTATATTATTATACTACCATTCAGACACAAGGTAATTAATTCAAGTGCATTGCAGGGGCAACATAACAGTTGAAAAAATCAAATTGAGGAAATGTTAACATTTTATTTAAAAGGCAAACGCAAAAAAATATATACACAAGTAAATAGTTACGGATAAATCAATAAGTTGTATTTAAAATACAACAAAAAGAAAAGCAAGCATCTGAAAAGTTACCAATTAAAAATAAGTTATGAATGTCATTATTTAAAAGCCCAATAAATGAAAAATGTTTTTGCACTGATTTAAATGAGCTAACAGACCTCAGGTTTTCAGGAAGCTTGTTTCACCTGTTGGGTACAGAGAACCTAAAAGCAAGGGTGCATTTTATTACATATGAATCCAACCTTTAATTCATAAAAGAAAGAACGTGCTATTTTACTTTATACAGTTAAGTTGTGTCCCATGAATCCCTCAAACTCAAGTTTATACTACACTGAGATAATGAGATGATGATAATTCCCAAAATTACACTAAACTAGTCCCAGACCTACGAAACACCACCCATATCTGTGATTTGTTCAGCTATCCAAGTGGGTCTGGTGTTGCGCCAAAAAATCCTTAAGATCTATTAAAAGCTTTATTGAAGGTTATTAACTGCCTGTCAGACCCTTGGGCAAAACCCATGTGACACAGATACAGTGACTCTTCAGTGACAGTCATGTTTCTGAAGTGTCTCTGTGGTTGTGCTCACTGTGTCCCCCTTTCGGATTGCACGGGCTCAGCCCTATGATCCCACATTTCTAAGATTTTTCTTAAAATTAGGCCTTATGTTCCCACATTTCTAGGACAGGTCAAAATTAGGTCTTGAAACTACCAACAACACAAGTAAGTAAGATGGTATTTATGATTGGACCTGCAGAGTTTACTTATGGGCATGTCACGACTGCTGTCATAATACATTCAACCTACAACAAACAATGTATAAAGTGCAGCTCAAATTAAAGTGAAGGCAGTAAAGGTTGATTAGTGTAGATAAAAGTCTGTAAAATCTGGGTTATACAGAGGACTTTCAGGACAGTGGTGCCATTATGTTTACTTAGAAACATAAGGAGAAAATCCTAGTCAGACATTTTAAGAAATAAGCCTTTTTCATCCTCTTGTTTCATTGGTTTGGTTCTTCCTATTTTTTCCCCAGCATTCCTACAGGATCAGAGCAATCGGTGTACTCGGGATGTGGTCCTGGAGCAGGACTGCAGCACTCTGCTGGCCCTCAGCATTGACACCTACACCAACATCCAGCTCATTGCTGTGAGTCCTACATTTACACTGCAACATAATGCTGCTCCGCCATCAAACACTCTTACTTTCCACATTATCCGTCAGTGGTGTTTCATGCACCCTGAGGGAATTTTGCAGTCAAAGGGGCACTTTACTCAATTCACAGAACATGTGTCTTTTGCCAGTTCCCTTACTTTTTGGGAGTGGAACAGTGCTTAAAATTAGCATTGAACTACCAAACTTACATTTTTAGATGGCCAGTTACACAGATAAGCCACAACATTAACACCCCCGTCTGAAACCCTTTAATATTTCAGTCAGCCGGATACAAAGTATCATAGATGTTTGTACAGAGGTTGCACTAGATAAACAGGCTAATGTATTGGAAATGCTTAAAATACAGAGAAAGTCTGCAATAGTAAAGCCATTGATGTTCATTTAAAGATGTTTAACCAAATCTTTTTCTCTTGCCAGGGGAAGAACGAAGTTGCAGATGTAAGTATGTCGACTTTTTGTGTGTTTAACTCTGAAACAATTAGTCAGTTAAGTAGTTGATGTACAGAAAATTATTATGTCTGGTTAATTTTTAATGTAAAAATATCACAAATTTACAGGTTCCAGCTTCTTGAATGTAAAGAATAAAAATAACTTTTCTTTGTTTTCTAAGATTATGAACAAAATGTCTTTTATTTGGGACTACTGGTCAGACAAACAGGTGTTTTTTCTTCTGGGGGATTAATTGATTAATTCATCAGATTCATTTGTTCATTAATTAATCCCCCTGCTTTGCTTAGTCTCATAGCAATTGTGATATATTTTATGTACATTGTAGAAGTGATCACATGGTCAGCACAATGATAGACTCATAGAATTGGAGGTTGAAAACTAAGCAGGTACAACTAAAGCCTAATTTCCACCAAACAGTTTGGTCCAGTTCAGCTCAGTTTGTTACACCTCAGAACAGTAAACCCTAGATCAGCTTTGTGTTTCCATTGTGAACAATAATTGTAAATATAAGCAAGGTTGTAACTGGCCAGCTTTGAAGTAACCACTTTCGCTTTCCAGCAGTTGGAAAACAACAGAGGGACTGGTCTGGCATTTGATAAGTGGCACACTGTGACCCATTCTGTAGATTACTGCAAGATTGACAACATATACAAACTGATTTTCTCAACCACACACAGCACACACCTGTGTTTGTTTATTACAACAAGGATACAAGCTTTACTGGAGAGCAGGCTGCAGGCAGCAAGACAGAAGTCTTCTGATAAAAAGCAGGAAGTGAAATCCTGCTTCAGACCATAGAGGACAATATGGCTCTGGCTGTTCTGACTGACCAATCAGTGGTCTGTAGCGTTTTAATTCCACCTTTTAGTATCAGATCAGTGTGCTAATACTTTGTTAGTCCAGATGATACATGAAAAAAATGTTTGCTTTTCCATGAAAGCATGAAACTTGGAAGACTTGCACAGTTTGGGGACTTGAACATTTTCAGAGATGGTGCCATTGTAAAAACACCACATGGTGGCCATGGCAGCCATTTTATTTTCCGCCATAGCTGAATTATGTATTTTGCATCATAGCCTCTGAGCCAAACATGGTAACACAGAAAAGGTTGTGTCTAGCTGTATATTTTTGATTGTCAAGGGTTACAATGATATATTGTAACAATGATATATTCTATTACACAATGAGAAGGAAATTAGAGACCAAGTTGCGATGGGAACACACCAGCCACGATGCCCATTCATATGTTGACCCATGAGTACTCAGAACTAGTCATTACTACATTATTACATGAGTTCTCCATAATCATCGGTCAGTTAGGCATTGTAGGTGGGTGATAAGTAATGTCTTAGGCCACCGACTGTGTTCAAATTCCAGTTTTACATAGATGGATTCATTTACTTTAAAATCTTCTGTCTTCCCTGGCCAAGATGTTTGTTTGTTTTCCTCAAATTAATGATTTTTCTCTTTCAGATGTAGAAGGTAAAATAGGACAGTACCAAACGGTTCTTTTAATACTGTCTTTTTGAAAATGGAAATGCAAACAGTTGTATAAAAAAGTGAATGCTACTGCTTAGTGGAAACAAAGCTTTATATACATACGTACATAATCATATATACTTTGCATGTATGTGTATATAGCCACACTGTCTCTCCATGATGTGAAGAGTTAGAGTATACCATTTGTCTTCACATTACTTTAATATGTAATTGTCTTTATTATTTTTCAGCTGATCCATGTCTTCAGAGGTTCACCCCTTTAAACACCCCATGTTGTTTTAGTGGCCAACAGAACCTCAACTTCCGATAATGTCCTTCCAGCTTAGTGTTGTTTTGACACCCATCTTGGAGATCATTTTGGGGTATGCAATTGTTACTGGGTGCTATAGAATAATTAAGGGGCTGCATAAAAGTTTGTGTTAAAATTTTCACACAGCCCCAGTCTAAGCAGGAAATTTAGCAAGACACCAAGATTTATTTTGCTCAGAGTAAACAGGTCCCAGGAACATGTGGCAAGCACATAGATGCAATAAGTTAGCACAGACTTGTTGAGGTGAATGCTGCAATGTAAAGACAAGAAAAATAACATTTCTCCAATAACTGTTGCTCAATTCCCAAGAAGGATGAAGTCATGAGTTATTACACCACAGTGCACACTGTTGCTTTACACAACTGCACGCTATTCAGTAATACCATACTGACACAGGTTCTTTTCACCTGCCTTTCATGGAATTTGAAACTTGACCCACCCCAGACTCCTGTCTGTTTTTATTAATGCCAAAACACTGCTATGATGTAAGGTTTTTAAATTAATCTGTACTATACTGGCCCTATAAGAACAACACAGCATCTGTAACTTTGGGAACCAAAGGCTGCCTGGAATTTTGGTAAAAAACAATGGAGAGTTTACAGCCATGGTAGCAGCTCTGTGATTGTGCTTCCAGCTAAATGTTAATCTCTGCATGCCCACAATGACAATATTCTGATGTTTCGTTATTTTTTAACCATGCTTACAATATCTTAGTTAAGCATATTTGCTAACTAGTACCAAACAGTAAGTACAGCTGTGGCTGTTGCGAGTATCATAGTTTTTCAGATACTTGGTCATAAACCAAAGTACTGGACAGATGACATTTTTGGCTCGATGGTGCCAAATGGACAGTCAGTTCACCATGTTTGTCTGGTCAAAATTTTATGGCTATCCATCCAGTAGTTGTTGAGATATTTTAGTCTGGACTGAGAAGAAGTTGTGGATCCACAGGCTTTGTCATCTCCATCAATGTACAAACAGTAACTCTGCACACTGTTGTCAGTTGAAAGCAGGGAATGGTGATGAAAAATGTCTGCAAAGATGACCAATTTATGTTTTTGTTTTGTGCCGTTGCTGCAGGTTGTTCCTGTTCAGGTGTCTTCAGTTATTCTGCAGTCTGTAGATGGGACTCAGACGGAGCTACAGATCAGTGATGGAGAAAATCTCAACCCTCTTCTCCTGAACCAGACTCTCTGTGCTAATGTGGTGCTGAAGGTGATTCTAGCAGACTCCAGCACATGCCTGAAACTGTGTTTATGGATTTAAAGCAATATATTTCATCAGTTTATCTGAGGAATCAATAAATTATTAAGAATTTTCCCTTAAGTATTGTGTTCTTGTCAAACAGAATATAGACATTAGAGTGCATAAAAAGACTGCAAATATAACAAGATTTTTTTTTTTTTTCCTTTTGTTATTTTTCCTTAGGTTGTCTATGTGATGACATACAATCCAGCTGGTGAGATAGTGAATGTGACAGTGTCTGTGGTGCTTGGATTTGTTTCTGAAGGAGCTGTGCCCCTGGAGCAGGAGTTTCTTGTCACATTTGTCCAGGTAGTGTCTCAACAACGTGTTTTCTATCTATCATTGAGTGTTATCCATAAAATGGTTGCGTTTTGTTCTACATGAGGAAGACAGAAGGAAGGAAGTCTTAGTAGTGCTATGTTGCACTTGGAATGGCTATTTAAAGCAGAGACAGTAAAACAAACAGGTGTCTCTTTTTAAAAAATCAGTATCATTTAAAGAATGTCGTTGTTAATGATTTCCATATGATAAGTCTTATAAGGTGATAGTCTTCATACTCTGCTCACCCAGGAGGTAGAGTTGCCCTGAGGTCATGCTCTGGCTAACAGTGAGCAGCTATAAGAGAGATAAGATGCCACCATAAAGGGGATAATAACAACAACAATAATAACAGCCATACTAATTTCAATACAATAATAATAAATGCATATATAATAATTATAATGGTGATGATGATAGGACCATTGCAGCATGACCAACCATGATCCATGAAAACCTGCAAGACCAGAGAGCACAGAGATTCTGGGGAAGAAGCAAAGTCAGTAACATGCATTACTAAATGTGTACAGATAGAGAGGAAGAGAGAAGAGCTTGGTGCATCATGGGAAATCACCTAGCAGTCTAAGCCTATGGCAGCATAGCTAAGAGCCTGTGCAGGTCCTTACTATAAGCTTTATCCAAAGAAAAGTTTTAAGCCAACTTTTATGGGTAGAGAGGGTGTCTGCCTCCCGAACCATGAAAGTGTCTGAATGATGTTGGAAATAATGAAAAGAAGAGACTGCTTACTGATTGCTAACAAAGCTACACATATAGTAAACCTTGCCTGATACTCTGCTGTCAAATAAAGCTGCAAAATAATCCTGTGGACTGTTGTCAGTAAAGGAAATATACCTTTCCTTAAATGTTTAGGGGTGTTGAAATAGTTCACTCTGATTAAGCAATAAAAAGTTGGTCCTGTGCAATCTATAAATGTAATAATTTGAGAGACTAAATGTACTTTGTCTTGTGTCTGTTTAACAGGAGGACAAGGAAGAGGTGGCTGTTCACTACAGTGGAAATCCAGGTTATGTGGATGGGCTACCTCTTGTGTCAGGAACAAGATCAGAGGAATATCCTTTATCTGAGAATTCCAGTATTTTTAAACCTGGGCCCTATATTTACATGTTTTTGCATGTAAATGATTCATACTTGCCACATTTTTTGGTTTCCACTAAAATTGCTTTTTTTTGTCACCAACAGGCTATGGTTGTTCTTCTGGTTTGGTGTCTGAGTTCAGAATTTTCCTTTAACACTGGACTTCCCTCACCCTGATTCATAAATACTATGAGTAGTGGTGATGTCCTTAGACAGCAGTAGTAGGGCCTAAGCCCAGGTATGAATGGATTTAAAGCTGTCTGGGGAGGAACTCCGTATTGCATTGTAGGTGGGTGATAGGTTGTGTTGTAGGCCACCTCCTCTGTTCAAAGACAGTCATACCAGTTTGACATAGATGGAACTGAAGTCCAGTTGCCTACAACATAGCATGTAGAATTACCATGCTGCATCACCGAGAACCTTCATCAACATGATAATGTTCCGATGCTCTATATTGCCCAGGATTTGTCCTTGACAGGGGTCCTCACTGGGATTGTTCAGAGCGTCGACCCCAGAGACACCTTGTCTCTTCTCCACAGTACTGAGGACCAGGACTGTCTGCTGGGACCACATCAGCATTCCCCTGTCCTGTTCGGTGTGGACGCTGTGTCTGGTTGCACATTAAGGCAGGACATCACTCACACTTAACAAATCTCATCACTGTGTACGGGTACAGTGTTTCTGTCTTTATACATAAGTGATGGTGACTTGTCTTGTCTCTGCAGACTGGAGGATGCTGGCAACTGTTCCCTGGTCTCTCAAGTGCTTCTGGATGTTCTGAGAGGACCATACTATACTCAATATGTGGCGTCCTTTGGAAACTCCCCGTTAAGCTATCCACTGGACTGGCTACCAGTCAACAACTTCAATCTCGGTGTGAGTACAATTAGACTAGTCAGTTCTTGAATCTGATAGGAGTGGAAGTAATGTCTCCGGGGAGTGTCATTGCTTGCTTGTGTTTGAGTGGGTGGTGTGTGTCAAGTGGCAACTCAGTGCGCTCTACTGAATGTCTATCAACTTCATTATTAAACCAGCATTAATCAATGCTATACATGTTTCCACAGCACATTTTCAGTTGTGTATGCATTATGTTGTGAGGCCACAATCTAGCAGTATGTTTGTCATCTGCAGGAAGCACAGAGTTGCAGCATTCCGCTGTCATTTCATTTAGAAGTTGAGTGGACTAAATATGGATCCTTGGTGAACCCCCAAACTCAGATTGTGAGCATCAGAGAAATCATCCAAACCAACACCACCAGTTTGGTAAGATTTACTTTTTGAGAAATATTGGGAGGAAAAATGTATAGAAGATGCATTGACAGTCCAAATATTTTCTACTGTGTCTGATGTCCTGTTCTCCTGCAGGAACTTTTATCTGGAGGCAGCACTATCCTGCCAGTCAGGAGCTCAGTGTCCTTTATACCAGTTTCTGCTCCTGCTCATTCTGGTTACAGAGCCACGCCCACCATTGATGCCAAGCTGCCCTTTGACTTCTTCTTCCCTTTTGTCTGAACAGTCCATTTCCCCTCACCAGTGTACGGTAAAGTTTACCATACAACCTGGTAGGTGGCCCTTCTAACAATAAGCACTATGTGTCCTCTCACACTTTAACTGTATATTGTGTCAATACTGTACATAGGTTTTGATATTGAAAAATTTGTACTTTGTGTCAATCTTCACTTTGATTTCACTTTGAAAAATCCATACTTACTTGAGTATATGAGTTTAATACAAACACATATCTGTTGACAGTGAAGATCTTGGTACAGTATACATACGTCGACACAGCCACACCAAAAGCTGTCATCCGAGGCACTATGTTTGTAATTCTTGGTCAGTGCCATCCATTGGCTCATTATTGTTCAATGAGATAAGGGAGGGAGTTTTTTAACATCAGTATGCTACATGTAAAGGACAGAGACACAGCACCAAAGATGATTAAGGATTTTTTATGAGAGAATCAAATATTATCACACATTCCACCACAGTCCCCCCCTTCTTGATCATGAGATCAACACCACCAGTCATCAACCACATCTAACTACTGTCTAAACTGGTAAAATACAACTTTTCCACCTAAATTAGCCAGTCTAAACACATTTTTTAAATGTGGGCCTATTGATCCCATTCCCACTTCCTGTAGGCATGTAAGCATTACGCTGTACATCACTGACATCATGTTTGATGTCACAAATGTCACAACCCTGGAAATTGATTTGTTTCACTAGCATAATTTGAGCCATTTGGTCCAGTAACATTTGGAAAGTCTAGAAGAGCAGCACGATTAAATCATTTTATCCCCTTGAAGTTAGCCGTCTCGGTCAGGAATGTAGGTATTTTCATAGCCACGAAGTCAAGCTTTTTTGGCTTCACAAACATAGCGAGTCATCAGATCTTCTATTGGTGAAATACACAACTTTAACTTATTGGTCCAACACAGAACCTTGTGGAACCCTGTGATTAACTGAAGGAACTGCAGTGAGGATGCAATGTTAACTTGTAAGAACTGAGATTTTTTTGTAATTTTTGTACACTAGAGATGTTGATATGTATATAGGAGTTTATTCATTCTATTCTATTTCTTACCTTTTTAATTATTTTGTTTATTTTTCACTATTGTTGTTGTTTTTTAAAACACTACTGTCCTTTTGCTACTGTGGCAAGAAACCCTTTTGTGGGACAATAAAGGAATAGTGATTCTGATTCTTTCGTCAGTGTCCAACAAGCACAACTCTTTTTCCACTAATGCTTTTAGAGTTGTTTTTTAACTTTTGTCAAGGCTTTCAAATCCTCTGTTTGAGCCCACAGGACATCCTAGGAAGGATTTGCTCAACACGCTTCCTGTATGGTCATATAAACTTACTTGGCATTTACTTGTTGAGCCTAAACGTCTGGGTTGGGATGATGGATTGGTGAACATTGATTAATTGTGATAAATAATGTACAGAGCATTACACAAGCGAAAGTATAAATCAAAACATTTTGATACATACAAGTTTCTTTCTATCGATTTCGATTTTGGTCATGCACTCATGCGGCTAGCGTTAAGCGGTTGAAAAACAACTACTCCTTGGCGTCCCCTCATCACACACACCTGTGTGTCTTGTCTTAAATGACGTGCAGTGATTGTATCCTACTTAGCATAAATGTGACACCTTGTAGTTCTTTTATGAAACAACAGATAAGATTAAATGTTTCAGCTGTGAGAATTTAAAGAAATGTTATCTTGGAATACCATATCTCTCACACAGCTGATTATATGACATGAAATTGTCTTCTGCTAGTCTGAGATTTTCTCAACACCTTTGTTAAACCACATCTTAAATCCACCATGTGCTCTCCCCGGTACAAAACAATACCCCATATATGGGAAAGCTGTGATAATGCTAGTGTGTCTCCAACATGTTGGTGTGCAGTGTGCCACACTGAGATGGTGTTTCAAGGAAAGGAATTCTTAGTCTGTTCAACTAGTTTTTTTTTTACAGTTGTTGAGTATAAATAAAGCTTAGGAAGAAATCCTGATGTTGACTGCCTTTGTTTTATTCCAGATAAAATGATTCAACAATTCAATAATGCTGTTAAAAAAAAGGTGTCGGGTAAACGAAGCAGAAGTGACTGGAAAAGACATAGGTGTAAACTGGGTGGCTTTCAAAATGTTGCAGACTATTTCATTGCAAGTAGTTGCAGGTTTTTACTTGTCCTGTCATGAATCTTTAGTCTGAACAGGCCTTTAAAGTGAAATCCCATTTGAGAAATTATCAGTATGAGTAGTGTTAAAATTGAAAAGAAAACGTAACATCCGTGGAGTGGCTGTCATACATAGGGATTTGATAGTCGCACTAGGGTGTAAACCATGGAGAATTACATGTTTAGGGGCCCATACTCCGGAACAGAAGGTGGCGGTATGCAACAAAAGTTGAAGGCCAACCACGGTAAAAGAAGAAGAAAACAAGAAGCTTCTTTTCCCATAATGCACATCGGCGTATTCACCCTATAAATGTGTGCGCGACTTCCATGAGGTCTTTCGGTCTGCAAGCAACATGCTGAACAACCCGCGGACCGACGGCTATGAAACTTCGTAAGTATTTTAGCGTTTTTAAGCGAATTTTGGTGAAACAACTTTGATTTATAAACGTTATTTCCCCAAGGAGATTAATATAGTGTATTTTCTTGTTATTGGCTCAAATTGTACTGTAATGAGTCAGTCAGCTCTAAACTGTCCAATGCAGCTGTAAAACGAAATGAACACGTGCAGAACTATCAGTGTCGTTTTGAGTTATCGTAATAATATCTTCACGTAATCTTTCGGATTTTTCTGGGCTGTCCGGTTCAGAGCTGCACAAGTGCGCACCACCATGGACCGCGGTTGGCTAACGTAAGCTGAATGTGGTTGACAATACTCATGGTACTGGAAAACTTGTGCAGTGGAAACAATGGTAAACATGCGGAAATATGAACGAACTTAATGGAGTCGCATTAATCCGTAAGAGCATAGTGACGGATTCGCACCGTGGTATTGTCGGGATTGCCCATTTATTGAAATGTGATGGGAGAATGTCCTCACCTTCTACGTTAGTAAAATGTTCAATAACTTCACTATGTGCTGTTATGGCAAAAAAAAACGTAATTCCCAGTGCATCTGTTTGACAAGATTGTGATTGTGGCCCATCAGAATTGCTTATCAAGGACAATGGAGCACTGACTGTAGCAAAGCAGGAAATCTGTATCTCAAAGTGTGCAGTCCTATGATGAATAAAGTTTGTCGGCCAAGTCATTATAAATGAAGTAGACTAACATTACAAAATAAACCAACATTGGTGAATTGCATCAGTGTTTCACCAGCAATTTCTGATGTCACCTGGGTGTTTCATCACAGCTGGTTGGAGCTGATGATATCCACATGGGAGAAAATGACCATACCCATTGAATTTACAGCCAAAAGTCAGATGCTAGTGGTTGGTGGGTTTTTTGTCCTGTGTAAAAGCAGTATGATTTGAAAAGGGTTGTACTCCAGTAAACAACAGAGCCTTGGTGTAGTGTACTGCCTACCCACTAATATTTTGACTTCTGTGATGTCCATTTTGTCCCTTTCAAAGATGCTGGGACCCTTGATGACCAAGTCCCATGGCAGAGCATCAGCTATGGAATAGAACTACCGACCTCCTCCTTGTCTTTGGCACTTAAGGTAAATATGCATGAGTTACCATGTGACCTTCTTTCCTACAAGGGGAGTGCAGGTTTAGTGACATGACGGTTCCCTGTCTCCCACCCCAGCTCTAAGTCAGCTGACCAGACTGTCTGTGTCTGGCTCAGTGTTACAGTGCTGGTAGACGAAGTCTCTGTACCTTGACTTGGATGTGCTGGCTCTGTTTTAGAGTCTGCTGCATTTTGAGTTGTTGCAGAGCACAGCCCAACGAGAGTGGCCTGTCCTGATCAACAGCAGGGCAGGCCTAGTGTAGGGCCGCACATTCATAGTGATGCCACAAAGTCCCATCAGCATAATTACTATAGCTTTTTCAGACATTTGTGTTGCATGGTGCAACTTCTAATCAGTTTCAAAATTGTACTTTCAAACCCCACTTTGATGTATTAAAGGGTGGTTCCAGCCTCAATAGCACCTAAATAATTTGAATGCATGGAGAACAACTAGGACAGCCTTAGATGTAAATATGGCTGTGTTCCACTGTTTGTTTTTTTTATTTTTTGTTTTTTTCTAAATTCAAACCATTCTTTCAACCTGTGACTCAAACATTTGTATCTTGTGTATTTTGCAGGCAGGGCCTGAAGCTGCTCAGTTTGGAGCTGACAGTCATGCTGCAGACTGAATGAAGGTGAGTGTGGCTGAACCAGTGTACCTTCAGTTAAGTCATACATTTTGTGCTCACAAAATATAACGACATGCAGGAAAAAACACCTTGGTGAACTGGAGCGTGAGCATAGCGGCTGCAGCGGTCAGCAGTGACCACTAGTATCCGTCCGTTGTCACTTATTGCTCTTAATTTCTCTACAGGAGCATGTGGAACAGCTGGCCTGCAGGAAGCGGCTAACAAGTGCAAAGAAATGAGACTCACCAAGGTGTGTATGTATGACATCTTGGTGTGATACAGTGTTCTTTGCATGAAGAGATGTGTAAACCCAATCTTGTACTCCTGTGGCAGAGACCTCCTCTCTGTTGTGGAATTTTGGTATTGGGAGAGAAACCTCAGGACTTTGGCACAGGTTCAAGTAATAACAATTTACCAGAACCTGACTGAAGACCTGAAACATGCTGCTTGCAGAATTCAGAATTGTTAACCTTGGCTATGAGCTGTATGGTAATACTTGCACTTACTCGCGTTTCTGTGTGTGTCCAGAGTTTTCCTGCTGGGCTGGTCTCGGAATGAGTGGAAAGGTTCCTGACTCAGTCTACCTGCTCAAATATGACTGGGCTGCTGCTCGTCGTCAGTACACATGCTTTAGCCAAGTCTGATCGACCTGGTTGAAGCTATAAATGGAAATCATTCTCTACAGGAGCATGTGGAACAGCTGGCCTGCAGGATGAGACTTGCCAAGGTATGTATGACATCTTGGTGTGATACAGTATTCTTTGCATGTAGAGATGTGTAAACTAGGGATGTCCCAAGCCGATCTGCAGGATCGAGGCTGATATGGGCATTTTTCCACTGATTGGCAATTTTGAATGTGGACCCAAGCCTATGTTTTGTGTTTGGTTTTTTTGTTGTTTTTTTTTTGTCTTTTTGCGTCGGAGCACAATTCGGGGCAGAATGCAGACGTGTGTAACGTTACTCTGGCAAACCTGTGGATAAAATGTCTGCCGTTTGGAAATATTTTAAAAGCGAAAGCAGTCCAACGGCGACATGTAACATCTGCAGTACGACCGTTTCACAAGGGGGTAACAAAAGGGCTGCATTTAATACTACACATTTGATACGACACATGGGGGGGGGGGACACTCAAATAATACAATTTCACTCAGGAATACAGGCAAAGGCACCGAAGCAACAAACACTCGCCAATACTTTCAAAAGGAAAGAAATGTCGTTGAGACAGTGACACAGCCAAAAATATTATAAGGTATTTTGAATCCCCGGTATACCATCTCGGCATAACATTACATTGAATCCACTTTTGAATTACCTAGTGCTGGTATGCACACTACTCCATATCCGTATCAGGACTCCGTATCGGCATTTACGAAATAAAGGACTCAGGGTAGAAAAAACCAACAGGACATCCCTAGTGTAAACCCAATCTTGTACTGCTGTGGCAGAGACCTCCTCTCTGTTGTGGAATCTTGGTATTGGGAGAGAAACCTCAGGACTTTGGCACAGGTTCACGTAATAACTATTTACCAGAACCTGACTGAAGACCTGAAACAGGCTGCTTAGAGAATTCTAACGTTAACCTTGGGTATGAGCTGTATGGTAATACTTGTGCTTTGTGTTCCTGTGTGTCCAGAGTTTTCCTGCTGGGCTGGTCTCAGAATGAGTGGAAAGGTTCCTGACTCAGTCTACCTGCTCAAATATGACTGGGCTGCTGCTCGTCATCAGTACACCACACGTTTCAGCCAAGTCCGATCAACCTGGTTGAGGCTGTAAATGGAAATCGTTCTACATTCTGTTAAATGTCCTGACAGCATCACATATGTTTGGCATGTAAAGGGAATGATCACATGAGCCTTGATGGAAATTAAAATCTGATGTACTTTTAATTAAATGTATTAAACATTTTTGAATAAAACTCAATGTTGTGGCACTGTCCAGTTTGGTGATGTGACTGTTAAATACATTTTCAAAATGAAGGCCTTGGAATAAATCAGGTGTTTTATAATTGTGTGCTTGCTGTGTGTCTGTAAATGACTATCCAGTCTGTGGCAAGAAACAAAGGATCATTATCTCACCAAATGTTTTGGTGCAAGACTGTCTATCAAGCTACATTGCTTTCCTGGTATCAATCTATCAAATAACCATATTAATTTTACATGACTTCGTTTGGTTTGTATGAGTTGAATTACACGGTGATGCCATTTCCCAATTTGTGCTTTTATCCATTTTTCCAGTCAAATCAGAAAAGAGCTGCACTAGAAGCCAAGAAAGTCAACTTCTTGGCCATTCTACAAGAAGGAAAAAACAAAACTGTCTCCACTCTGCCCAATCCTGAGCAAAATATGTAGTATGCCCCCTCAGTCTTTTCTAATAAAGGATGATGGTGTTCTGAAATGACAATGGATCTTTAGCCCAATGTTTGATTTAACCTGTCTGTCGTACCACCATAGCAAAACTAGATGTGACATGACAATTGACAGGTTTCCGCTGAAAATAATCCTAGCCTCTGAAAGAGATCATTGGGCCATAGAATCATGTTTCCAAAGTAATTGTGTTAAACTGCTCTTCAGTTGTGTGCTGTGATATTTTGTATATTGTGTGCCGAAATAGCATAGGTCAAGGGTGGAACTAGTTTATGTTGCCTAAGTACCACATACAGTCCAGATTTGTTTTTTCAATGATTTCTTCTAGATTGACACTACTACCTGTCTCCACTATATTGTTATAAGTCAGTCTGTTATTCCTTTTAAATTCAGATTGATATATGGGAGAAGATCATTGTTTCCACAGACTAATTTCAATTCAGAATGCTGGTACTCCAGCTCAGGAACTAAATCAGGGAGAAACAGCTGGTTTCCTTGAAATATCACTGAATTAAGAGGGAAATATTTTGAATTTCCACATCAGAACTTCCTGATATATGAGTTATTCTCTGAGGTGGAGCAGGGGCGCTGCCAGGGGGGGAAAGGCTAGGACGATTCCAAGGGCCCGGCACTGACAGGGGGCCCTTTGAGACATGGGCAACCTATACAAGGGCCCAACTAGATTTTTTTTCATGGGGCCCAAAATCCCTGGCGGCGCCCCTGGGTGGAGTACTGTCATTCTGACGTAGAATTAGTCTGTGGAAACAGGCACTTTCCTTTCAATATAAATCTGAATTTATATTGAAATACTAAAAATATCTGACTAATAAGTGGGATTTAATTTGATATTCTGTTAATTTATACGGTGGATTTAGTCAGTGCTTTTATTTTGAATTCTGTTCTTGCACTGCATTACCGTAATGTCTACTATATACAGGGCACCACAAAATAACCGTAGGCTAGTTTGATCGGGGCTTTTCAGAGTGGCGGCGGGCTTGACCGCAGTCCGACAGCCCAGACAGCCTGAGGCCACCGGGCGCTGATCTGTGACCTGATAGGTGCTCAGTGGTTTCAGAAGCGGAACCTCTTGCCTGGCTGATATTATTGACTTGCGCATACTGTGTTTATTTCACAAATTGTCCTTGATATGTGTGCCTCTCCTGTTGTTGAGAAGGTTAAATTAAAAGTTAAATCTTATCTCCATTTCTCAGTATTGAGTGTGTTTGTTAATAATATTTCCGACCGTGTTGTGCTGGGACAATACGCATCTCGTAAAAACCGTAACGTCGTTTGGTAGCATGCTGTCAGTGGACAGAACAGACGGGGCTGGATTTAAGGCGGAGTTTTCTGCGTCAAGTAAACTGAGTGGAAGAGTTTTTCTCAGAGGGCAGGAAAGTCTTTAAGGGAAGAGTGGCGTAGACAAAAGGTAAGCCATCTATCCGAAATAGGGTCTAACGGTTGGTCGTATGCAAAGTAATAAACTCAAATGTAAGACGACAAATCTTTGTCTCTCGCGAAACTCAGACTGCTCAACGTTACTGTCAGTAAAAAAACGCTTGTCTGGCAAAAATGTCTAACGGATGTGTTTATCACGAGTTTCAGCCCACTGTCAAACTGTAACCCTCACTAATGGCTGGAAGTTAGTGGACTTTGTTCCTGCTGTCTGTCACTTCTCCAATTTAAAGTTTAATTGCATGTTTTGTTTATGTCAGCAGTCAACATGATGCTGATTGTAGTCTTATCCTGTGTGTTGTAGGCTAGTTTACCCCCTTGCTGCAGAGTTTAATGAATGGATGGATCATATGACGCCTACCTACAAGAATATAAGAATTCAAGTGGAAACAATAATCTAAGAGTAAAAAGAAGATGTGGAGAAAATACTACTGCAACTGTCATTATACTATGCAAGCTGCAATAGTTTTACTGTATGGGTTTAAAAGTGCAGGTATTGCAGAGTAAAGTGATTATATAAAAAAAAAAATAATAATGCAAGAATAACTTTGACTCAGTGTGATATAAATCAAACACAAATGGATCCATATCCAATGACATATCTAGTAACTGACTGATGATCCAGGAGAACACAGTCCATATGTCTATCATACCTCATCCTGTTTTGTTATTTCTCTAGCTTGCTTCCTTCCTGGCTGAGGTGGGTGGCTTTCTTAATAACATGTCGCAAACCTTAAAAAAGGAGAAGTAAAATCAGATTGCCTCACATATGTAGAAATCTGCCCAGCTGCTGAGATTTATTACGGAGCTGAGGTTGTCAGATGGTCAAAACAGGTTCACTATGGCTGTCACTGACTTGTATTAGTCTGAAAATAAAATATTCAAATATACACCTTTTTTTCGTATTATTCATTGGCATAGTCAACCAGAGGTGTTTCTACGGAGGCAGATAAAGACCATCGGTGCACGTGCACCCCACAGATCTCTAAAGATGTGGTTAATGCGATCATTTTTCCTGAGAAACATTAATAGGAGTGGACCCTGCCTGTAACACTCCTCTGTGGGCTGGGTTTATGAGTTGCAAAGCAAACCATATGGACAATATGATGCGTTGATTAATAATAGTTACTCCATGATCTGATATTTTCATCTTAGATCAGTTGTGTTGTAATGGCACTGCTGAGCTGATCAACATTAAGTTATGCTAATAAGTAATGAGAGCGAACAGCCTTCTGTTTTCTCATGATAACAGATTAACTCATCTGGTTATTTTGGGACAACAAGCTTTGTTATGCTGAAATAATGCCATGTAAGCTGTGTAATTTTCTGTTCTGTGCCTTTGAATTAAAACGCGCACTTACGTTCATCCCTCTGAGGTGGGCTGGCACGTGATCCACTCCTTTCAAAGAGCCCGCCATCATGGCTCGGTACCTGAGGTATTTCACTACTGTGGGCGATGAGCAACCAGCTACGTGGGAGGATGAAGAGCTGCACGTGGCCAGCGAGGAGCTGAGTTCGGCCACCGGGCTGTTTCCAACAACGCTCACCTTCAGGGGTTCACTGCAAAGGCTCTACAGCTCAGACCGCTTTCAGGTATGCCACTGCGGTCCTTTCAGCGCATCTGTTAGTACAGAAGCGCCAATGATGCAATGTTTGCAAAGACAGTTTTATGGAGAAAGAGAAAGATTCAACTATTCACCAAACTAAACTTCTGCATCGGCCTACGCCAGTATGTTCTACCTGCAGCCTCAGACTCGCCTTTTAACGCCTTTCTTCGACATCTGTGATGTGAAATCATCAGGTTTTCGTGCAGTCAGAGAAAGTTGAAGTGAAGCATGTTTGTCCCCCCTCTTCAGTCCCCCGCTGCTCTGCGCTCACATTGCTACAGCCACAACCGTGCCTGAGCAACGTTAACATGTACATATGTCATCACATTGTAGCACGATTGCAGCACATTATACTTCTTGTCCACAGCCCCAGCAAAATGACTTGTTTCACTACAATAATTTGAGCCATTCGGTCCATTAACATTTGGAAAGTCTAGAAGAGCTGGAGCTTAAATTATTTTAACCCCCTTCAAATTAGCCAGACGCTAAACTGGAGGTAAGCCAGCTTGGTTTGGGATCCAGGTATTTTCTTACCCAGGAAGTCACTGAGCAGCTTTCATGAGAATACATTGACTTACTCGATAAACACTTTATCGAGTAATAAAATGTCCTTAATAGACTGCATCACAAATTCCTTCCTTATTTATGCCCCACCACCTGATGTTGATAACGTGTCATCACTTTGCGCGGCGGAATTTAGCGTGTTCTTACAGTTAGATCAGAGCTGATCATACTGTAATATGTCTTCCTCGGCAGTATGCAATTCACATACTATTGGTTTCGTCCATGTTTTAGTAAACTAAACAGCATGGTGGCAGCCAGTTGCTGATCAGTAGCAGGTATCAGTAGCTATAAGAGGCTGTATACAGAGAGGCACCTCCAACTCATCGTCTGACTTTGCTTCCAGGTGCTGGTAGTGTGTTTGGTAGTCCTGGATGCCATCTTTGTTCTGGCAGAGCTGCTCATAGATCTGTCTGTTATCAAGTTGGCACATGGCCACATTGTTCCTGAGGTGAGACATGGATTTCTCCATTTACTAGAAGCAACATGAAAGTAATTATAAAGGTCTTTATCTGATATGATTTACTGACACATTATTTTTCTGCAGGTGTTTCACTACCTGAGTTTGGCTCTTCTCACATTCTTCATGGTGGAGCTGGCTGGTAAGCTGTATGCTTACCGCCTGGAGTTCTTTCAGCACAAGTTTGAGGTGTTTGATGGTGTGGTGGTGGTAGTTTCCTTCATCCTGGACATTGTCTTCATCTTCCACGAGGACGCCTTTGATGGGATGGGTCTTCTCATCCTGCTGCGCCTCTGGAGGGTGGCCAGAATTATCAACGGTCAGTTAACTTTGGCCTAATTAACCTGTATCTGCAACTTGTGTCAGTACATAGCCATAGCCCTGCTGTTTGTCACTGCTCTGGTGAATGTTTGTTAGCAATTTAATTACAACTTAAAAATTATAACAACTAAGTAATAGCATGTTTGTTACGATGATCATTTCTAAGGCTTTGCAATGAAATCATCCTTCATCCGACAAAAGAAGAGCATGAGATGCCTGTATAGTTGTTACACATGCAGATGACCGTTTGAATATGTTGCAGGTATCCTGGTGTCAGTGAAAACACGTGCACAACAGAGAATCCATAAGCTGAAGGAGAGCTATGACCACCTCGTTCAAAGAGTCACAGAGCTGCAGGAGCGCAGTGATAGACTGGTGAGTCCTTACAGCAGCTTCATACTACATCTGAAATTAAAGGTCCAGATTTGCTGGGACAGTAAAAAAAATAGTGAGGTTTTAATGCTCAACGTATACCAGAAGAGATTATTATATATTATTTATTTTCACTAGGAAGAAAGGCAGCTTGGGGAGCATTTCTGCTAAAAGAGCGAAGAGAAGCACTGAGTAACTTCCCTGGGGCGTTCGTGGAAAACTATCCCACGGCCTTCAAAAAGAAATTAGTTCCAAGGCTTATACACAAAACTTAGAGAGACGGGGAAGGTCTAGTTTTTCACATCAAATTGCAATCTGCTCATATGTGGACAAAATAAATATATTTCACAGTTATTTAACAGTAACCAATATTGGCTACTTCTTTGTCGTCTGCCCAGTATTTGGGAGTGGATTCACTTGTTCATTTCAGTTTCATTAATCGTTACATCAATGTCATAGTAGTTCAACATCAAAAATGTCATTCATAAACTAATTCCTGTGCTTTTTTCAGCTTCGGTAGTGGTAGGTTGGGTGACAGCAATTGGAGTTGAGAAAAATGCAGATATTTTTGCCTGGTTTTCCCTCTGGGGCTGACGTTCCTTCATTTTGGTTGAAGTGTTGCAGGTGTAGGTGAAACACTGCTTTTAACTTCTGGTGATTTAAATAACGCTTCAGTATTCACAAATTAGCTATTCATCTGTATCTAAAGTATCAAAAGTTTGTGGTTGCCACATCGCTTATTTTCAACGATAAACCAAAATCCAATTCAAAAATCCCATATCCCATGGTCGTGGAGGTGTTGAAGTGATGCTTACTTCCTGGCTGGTGTACAAAAACGGGTCATCCCTACACCACACAATACTATGTGACAGCATTTTACTTTTTACTGTATTTTCAATAGTGTTCATGAGAGTGTTTCAGTTGTGTGAATGAGTTGCATTTCATATGTGTATGTGAGAGGTAATTCTGAATAATGTGCTGAAAGGTTGAGGGCCAACAACAGACTGACTCTTCTGTTTTCATCTGTCTTAGGAAAAAGAGAACCAGAAACTTCAAGCCCTCCTGAAGAAGCACGGAATAGATTTCTAACTCGCTAAGCTAACTGTTTTGGAAGTACTGTTCAGTGTTGTTTATATCATGTACCTTTTTGCACCATTTTTCCTGGAAAATTTAAACTACACATTTCTTGATGAACTTTCCACTTTAGACCTGATATTATAGGTCTAGTATTATTACTTGTTAAGGGAACCGTGAAAATGGAAAGTGGTTGAAAGTCTACATATATTCAAATGATATTCACATGCTACTGGATATTTCTCTATAAAGCTAAAAGGTCATTGCCTTAATTTGCTCATAAATATTTGAAACATTCTTCAGACTCATGTCTTGTACATAGAAGTTAATTTACATCTGCACTTAAAATACTGTATGTTGTGTAAAAGAAATATATGTAAAAAAAAAAAAGTTTTTATAATGAATAAAAAAATAAAACATTTATCAAATAATCTCACAAAAATCTTGTGGGAGTAATGCGTGATCATGTTTGATTCTTTCTTAATAAATATGTAATCACGTTTGATTCTGTGCATCATAAAGAATGTTTCATTTGTGTCCTGACATGGTTACTTACTATCCTTGACACTTGGCCTGACGGTACAGATAGAGATGATCCTTGAAGAGATACCCGACTCCCTAAATAATAATAAGCTTATGGATGACATTGACCAAGAGTTAGACATATGGTGCCCTTCTGTTGGATGACATGATGATGTGAGAATCTGCATGAAAGCAAAAGTAATGTTACTGTAAGCTTTTGGTGTGGCTGTCCATGTATACATGCTACACCAGGATCAAGATGGTGTTTTATTAAGGGTGCTCTATGTAGTTTTGGGGAAGGAATTTACCCAGAAGAGAAAGATCTTCATTAAACCAACTAAACCAATTTTCTTTGTTTTCATGACTGAATAAACAGACTGACAAGCAGGGACGTGCACATGATTATAGAGGGGCAGGGGCTCAAAGTCAGAAAAGGGCAGTACGTGCGCGCCAAAAAAAATTCCAGGCCTTAATAACACAATATGTAGATGAACTTAAAATTAGTAAACAAAGTACTTATAGAAAGCTAACTACTTAGCTAAATATATCTTGTGTAGTTGTGAGTGATATGCAACTGCCATTTCTTTTGTGTCAACAAATTATTGTCAACATGAGTTTATTCACATTATCATAATACTGAGGTTTGGCAGACATGCAATTCAGCTGCAATTCTTAAAAAGCAATGCAACACTGGTTTATTATTAGGCTATTTATTGGAGGGCAAGTGCAAACTAGAAATACAGGCTACACATCTAAAGATGTGACAAAACCAAGAAATGAATACTGACTGCTACTGTGGATGTTAATACGAACAACAACGTTTACAACAGCAAAGTCACAGTAAACTCAATATCTGGAAGAGGTTTAAGATTTGTGGCAAGATAAACATCGACACAGACAGCTGTCAGATTAGATTATTAACTCTCATTAACAAGCAGTTAATTTAACAAGCACAAATGGACACTCTTCTGAAATATGACTCATATTTAAGCACGTTGAATAAGTGGAAGGCGACTTGTTAGCCCCCACAAGGAAGCTATGTTAATGCTTTATAACTCAGAAAGGTTCAAGTCCTCCACTGTCACGTCTCATCTATGTGCGTGGAGTTCTGATGAGGCAGCGGCTTCTTTCTCTCTTTGTCTTCAAAATAAGAGCTTTACATTGCACCCCATTGGAGTTTAGAACTGGGTTCTTAGCGGGGGGGTTTTAATTTGAAAGTAGCGACCGTTCGTAGAGAGAGACAGAGCGGAGCCGCAGCGGACAGAGAAGCGGCTTTAGGCTCAACACACACACACACACACACACACGACACCATATTAAGTGCGAAATGCGTGCGGTAGATAACCGTGGCACTTTTATACCGCTGTTTTTTTGACATCCCTTTGCACAACAGGAATTTATGTATTCATTAAAAAAAACAACACACAAAAAAAGGGCACTTTTTAATACGAGGCAAAAAGGGCAGGGGCTCAAGCACCCCTTGGGCCTTATGTGTGCACGTGCCTGCTGACAAGTACAACATGATTTCATACTGTTTTACTTTGTTTACACTGATCAGGTGTAACATTATGACCACTGACAGGTGAAGTGAAAAACACTGATTATCTCTTAATATTGGCACCTGTTAGTGGATCCAACAGACGAGCTACTGTTGCTCAAATTGCTGAAGACGTCGGTTTGGAAGAAAGGTGTCAGAGTACACATTGCATGGCAGTTTCTTGTGTATGGGGCTGCATAGCCACAGACCAGGCAGGGTGCCCATGCTGACCCCTGTCCAACACTAATAAGCGCCAACAATGGGCAAGTAACGATTGGAACTGGACCAAGGAGCAATGGAAGAATGTGGCCTGGTCTGATGAATCATGTTTTCTTCTACAACACGTGGATGGGCTGGTGCGTGTGTGTCACTTACCTGAGGAAATGGCACCAGGATGCGCTACAGGAAGATGGCAAGCTGGCAGAGGCAGTGTGATGCTTTGCTGATGATGCAATGTCCTGCTGGGAAACCCTGGGTCCTGCCATCCATGTGGATGTTGCTTCAACACGTACCACCTACCTAAGCATTGTTGCAGACCGTGTAAACCAGTGGTGGGGAACGTTTTTCCTATTGAGGGCCATTTCAATTTTCATATCGTCTCTCAGGGGCCATGACCTTTTTTTTTTTTTTAAAGGTAAGCAGCTCACAACATAATTTTATGGCCTTTTTAACCTTCATTGCAATAACATAAATATCATGACTATTAATTAATGTTTTAGCCAATTTTAATTTCATCCATCTCAGTGTCAGTGTTTCCTCTAGGATTTTTAATTTCAATTAACTGAATTAAAACACTAAGATACAGTGTATCATAGTGTTTAATACAATTAATTGTCTATTCCTGTTGGTTTTTATATTCACTGATGTTTAGCAGTTTAAGCAGTGGATAACCTATAATGTACCTACAATCATTTCAGAGCATTCTGATGTGAAATAAAAAAAATTAAAAAAAATCAGCCCTCTCAAATCTCATATATCAGCTTTAAATTACTCGAAAATGACAGATCTGAGCTGTCTTATATAAGGTTGTCTACTGTCAATCTGAGGAGAAATTGTTGAGTGGATACAGGGAGTTTTTGCTTATTTTCACATCAGAATGTTCTGAAATGATTTGAGGTACATTATGAGGTTGTCTGCTGCCAATCTGAGGTGGGAAACTTACTTATCAGTATCATTATCATATCAGTGTGACCTAATATAATGCGATGGCTGGAACTGCTTCTCCTCAGTGAGACGTCTGATGTCAGGTGGCAGTGATGACGATGCTGCTCTCAGCTGGTTGTCCAGGTTTGGATCAGTCGGTCTTGAGCGGAGCCGAGTCTTTGCAAGAGTCAGTTTTGAAAAGAAAAACTGGAAATCTCTTGCAGAATCCTTAAATGATTTCTCAGTGTCTTGTGCCATGCCAGTAATCCGATCTGAGACGGTTCTCCGAGACAAACTGACACTTTGGAACAGCTTGATTTTTTTCTGGCGTGCGCAGCTCCACAGCGACAACGAGGCACAAATTCACCTTCGGCATGAAGTTTCAGCTTCTTTTAGCTCACTCACTACGACGAAGCAAGCCTGCGTCACGTTGTCCTGGTCCGCTCGCGGTTTGGATAAAACTGCTTGCTGGCCAATCAAACTCGGAGAGTGGCAACTTTATCCACGCGCACTTGTCCTTTCAACGCATCCAGTTTTGCATGTTTCGCGATATAATGACGCTCAAAGTTTGAGTTTTCATTACTGCCGGAGCGTCCCCACAAACCAAAGAAGAATTCATTTGTCTATTTATCCTTGAAAGAGCGACACTCTGCACCAACTTTTCTTTTCTTACTCGCCATCTCCCATTTTAGCCAACGCGAGTCTCCTCTCGTTGTTGTCACCTGTCAATCACTGAGGACACGACGCGATGAGATGACACGCGATGACAGTTACGCTGATGTTGTGTTCAATGACCTTGGTCATGGCCCGGAAAGACGGACACCCGCCCCGGGGGCATTTAATTGCACATTTGAAATAATTTTTCCTGAATTAATTTTTTGTGACCGTATTTACGGATTGCCTCGCGGGCCGGACCAAACTGTCTCGTGGGCCGTATATGGCCCGGGGGCCGGAGGTTCCCCACCCCTGGTGTAAACCCTTTCATGTAAACGGTATTCTCTGATGGCTGTGGCCTCTTTCAGCAGGATAATGCGTGGTGCCTAAAAGCAAAAAAGGTTCAGGAATGGTTTGAGGAGCTCAACAACAAGTTTGAGGTGTTGACTTGGCCTCCAAATTCCCCAGACCTCAATCCAATCGAGCATTTGTGGGACATACTGGACAAACAAGCCCAATCCATGGAGGCCCCATCTCACAATTTACAGGACTTAAAGAATCTGCTGCTGACATCTTGGTGTCAGATACACCACAGCACACCTTCAGGGGTCCATGCCTCGACGGGTCAGGGCTGTTTTGGCAGCAAAAGGAGACCAACACAATATTAAGCAGGCGGTCAAAATGCATGATCGGTGTATATTCAACCTTGCCACCTTTCTAGTTTGAAACGGTGTTCTTTGGACCTTATTTTTCTCTGAGAACCCATGTATCTGGGATTTTGCAGTATTTTTCCTCATTGCAGTACACTACCAGCAGAGGAAAAGACGCTTTATCACTGTTGTGATTATACTAACACTGTTACTACTATTATTTCGAAATATTATATGCCCACGGTAACATAACTTCTTAGCAAAGACTATTAAATAACGGAGAGGCCTTTTTTCTGGGTTCCTGGCTCGTTGCTCTGTACCTGTCCTCTGTGAGGGGGACGGGTCGAGAGGCGAGCTGCCTGAAACTGACCGCACCGAGACCCAAGACCAAGAGAGATTTACTGATACTGTAGCGGAATTACAAGGTCCACAAGACTGAAACCATCCGGAGTCCAGTGAAAGAAAAAGAAGGAAAGAAGAGGAAGAAAAACGTGAAGAATATACAGGTACAGTAACTCAATGTGATGAAGTGAAAGGAAATGAATAGTTTAATGATCGTGGTTCCCGTTGTTGGAGCAGAGTGTTAGCTTGCTAGCTTACTTCGGACAATAGCAGCGTTGTTTAATAATCAATAAACAGCTGAGTCACCGTGTGTTAATGTTACTCCACCTTATATTCAGCAGGGACATTTAAAAAGTTAACGTTAGGTCTGTTCAGGTGTTATTTTACCTGTTGGCTGTGTTTTTCCTGCTTGTATGTCAGTTAAAATACGATTAGTTTTCCATCCCCTTTATAAGTAACAGGGTCGTTGTAAGCCTTTAGTTTATTGTGTCGCAGAATATGTTTGTTAAAGTTCACATCAGTGTTAAAGTGTATTACTGTTAACACTCTACATCTTAGCTTTCCCGTATAATTCATAGGCGATATATACTGTATATATATATATATATACATATATATATATATATATAATATATATATATATATATATATATATATATATATATATATATATATATATATTATATATATATATATATATATATATTGCAAAGCGGCTGACAATAGATAAGTGAGAGATGGCACTTGCTAAGGCCGAGGAATAATATCTTTGGACAATGCCTTATTTATATTGTATTTTTATCACTTGTTTCTTTCTTTAGTTTTTATTTTGTGTGATATTTTTGACTTAAAAGAAATACAATCTTGAATACATACATGCAGTTTCTGTGTGAGTGTGAAATTGACTGCGATGCAAGGGGACGCCAGCTACAATCTTGCCTAGGGCACCAAATTGCTCAGGGCCGTCACTGCCGGACATTATGGCTCTGTCCATACGGAAACCCTCTTTAAGTGTCTCTGACCTATTTTACCTCTTAGTCCTCTGGCTAGAAGGGAGAGACTCCGCATCACCCCCCCCTTGCTATGTTGCACAGATAAACAGATAACCATGTACGGAAGCACTGCCTCCTGAAGTTGTAAGATATAATTTGGACACTTTCGAAGACTAGGAAGGATTATCATGGCAACACTCTGTGAAGACAGACGTGCTGTTATTTTGCTCCTCCATGATCATGCTTTATAAACTGTCTCAACGTAAGCCATCGGTGTCTCTAAATATTCATCTGTAATGAATGGTCAAGTGTGCCGCAATTCCACAACAGCTTTCTGCAGGAGTCAGACCTCTCTGTTCATCCGTGGCTTCTGATTAGGGAATGTGGTGATCGATTTGAGGGTGGTAACACTGTTGATGTTGGAGTTAATACAGTCCAGAACGGAGGAGGCATATAAGTCAATGTCTGTGTGGGAGTCGAGGGTGGCCTGAGTGGTAAACATAGTCTTAGTCAGTGTTTTCAAAATGCTGCTCAAGTGCAGAGTCTGCTCCCTCTGGCCACACTTTCACATGTCTGATGAGTGGTGAGTACTTAGGCATTAGGAACAGTCCCACAAAGCAACATTACATGAACAAACAACAGTAACGTAGTCAGTGGCAGTGTCTTTGGCAACTGATCCGTGGATTAGTGTCTGTCCTCCCGCCTGTCCTACCGACTCTTGGTCACATTTCTGCCTGAAAAACAGTGTCTGTCACCGGCAAAAACCTTTTAACTCACCAAGTGTTTGTGTTGAAAATAAATCACCGCGACAGTCAGCCCTCCGTACCAACACTTAAGTGAATTTTCCCCCAGAAAACAGCCTCCCTCCCAACGAGTGAGAGAGTCAGACAGCGTCCAGTTTACTGATGGCGATTATGTAATTGTATAATTTAGAGCGAAAAATGTAACTTTGTCACTTTCCAGGATGTTTATTGGGTTAGGATCTCAATCACTACACACTATAACAGCATCCATATGATTATAAACTATCTGTGGGTTTAGATTAACGGGGGGGACACCGGGGAAACACCTTGAAAACACACACAGGCATCATCATCATGACGTGTACTGTCAGGCCTCTTAAGGAGCCGCAATGCCGGCTTTCTGTGTGAATTACACAGCGGTTCGTCTTTAAGGTGGATGTGCTTGGCTCTGTTTGAATGACCAACGACGTAGAATTGGCGAACCGCCGCTGTGGCAATAATGCGCCTGTAGGTGAAGCCTAAGTCTGATGCTCTTGACAATCTCCCTCATGTCCACATCCAAAGAATCCACAGAGACCAGTAGGTACCACAGTTCGATTTCGGCCCTGTCTGTTTTAACATGCTTCAACCACCATCTTCCCAATAAATTTGGACCTCTGCCTTTAACGACTATAATAGGCAGTTTTCCTGCATCTTGTAGTTAACTCTCAGATAAGTCTTTCCAAGCACCTTTATCCTTTGTTTTTTATATGTCCTCAAATCTAGGCAGATTCTTTTTAATGGAGGAGCAGGTTTTACATTTTCTCTGAATGTTCTTTGATTTAATATTGTAAAACCACATCCAGTATCTACTTCAAATGCTACTGGTTCCCCATTTAGGTCCATGCAAACTTTATAGGGTGGCTCCCTCTCCTCTCCATCCTCGCCCTGGACATGGTACATTGATCCTCATCACTCTCCTCTGCCACTCTGGATGAACAATAGTGCACCTTGCGCTCTTGCTTGAAATGCCTTCCTCTTCCTTCTCTAGGTCTTTTATCAGTCCTCTTTTCTGCATTGTCCTTTTTCTTGCATTTTCCTTTTTGAAACGACAGTTGGTGGGTGCATGTTTCCACTTGCAGCAACACTCTTTGTATTGTCAATTTGTACATTTCCATAGCTCTTTGATTCACCACTCCCCATTGCATTACATGACATAGCTCCCACTTTCATTTGCAAATCCTGCACATTTTTATTTGCAGATTCCATAGCTTGGGCTAGAGACAAGGCACTTTCAAATGTGAGAGCAGTCTCTTTCTTTCATCACACACCAGCCTGTCTCGTAACATTTATGACAATGTCTCTTAATAATTACAGTTCTGGGATAATTTTCTTAATTCAGCCACATATTCAGCAACAGCTTCTGTGGGTTTTCTCATGTGAGAATCAAATTTAAATCTCTGGACGATTTCCCTTGGTTTGGGATTAAAGTGGTTTTTCAGTAATGCTTCCAACTGTGCAAAAGTAATTTCTCCAGGTTTTGTGGGACTTAGGAGGTTTCTCATCAAACTGTAGGTTTGTGCCCCCACCACACTGAGCAATATGGATTTCTTTTTATCTTCATCATCAACATCATTTGCAATAAAAAAGCGTTCCATAATTTCACAGTATCCCAAGTTTGCATATTGCGATCAAATGGTGGCAATGTCCCTACTGTCGCCATCTCTCGTCCTCCACCCTTCACCAAGTCCTTTGTTCTCAGGGAGTCTTCAAACAATCAGCCAAGTCCACTTTATGTACTCCAGCTTCGGTGCCGCATATCTCCAAAGTTTCCTCGTCGCCAATATAACATAGTGGATCAGCATTTGTCAAAGGAGGACCCAGGGCTTCAGTAGTAGGTTTCTTGTGGCTTTAATCAAACATTTCAGGGAGCACAGACATAACATAGCACACACATGCCACCAGGGGGCCTCTACATATACCTTTCCTGCCAGGTAACACACACTTGGATTCCCAAGAGCTCCCTCTAGGGTAATACCAAATATTAGCAATCTCAGGATATTACAGTAAACTTGAAACGCTTACTCCAAAAAATGCAGGAAAAATACAAAAAATAAATTGTCCCAAAATTAAATACAAATCGCGTCCTATACACATAATGAGAGAAAGTACTGTAGAGAGAGTGAGAGGAAGAGGTCAGAAAACTATATGGCTCCACTCCCCGCTTGTCCTGACTGACCACAAATTCACGTTACCCACAAAAACACTCACGAGAGAGTGACACATTAAAGGTGCAATCTGCACAAAAAAAATACATCCGTCCACTATATAGTACCACAAATGAACTATAAAGGATAATTTTAGCTGTCCACAAATATTGAAATAATCAGAACATGTACTTATTGCCTAGCTATAAACAAACCATATGTATTAAACTGTAAATAATGTACATATTATTTTCCTTATTCCTTTTAATGAACTTAAATTATTCTATAAACAAGAAAACTGCATTTAGGCTCCTACAGCGCCGTCTCTGTGTGAAAAGGGCTAGTGAGAGGTGGACAGATTGTCCCAGGTGGGGAAGGGGGACAGCTTTGTAGGCATCAGCCATGTTTGTATAGACATGGTCCAGCGTCTTGTATCCTCTGGTGGGGCAGGAGACTTGTTGGTGAAATTTGGGTTGTACAGTCTTCAAGTTTGAGTGATTGAAGTCAGCTGCAACAATAAAGACTGCCTCAGGATGGTGAGTCTGTTGTTTGCTAATTGCAGTATGCAGTTTTTTCATTGCAATCTTAGCAAGCTCTGGGCAGATAGAAAGGTCTACACTTAACCATGAGATACTCTAGGTTAGCTGAGCAGTGACTCCCGATGATGGTAATGTCCCTGCACCAAGTTTGTTAAATTAGATGCACAGACCTCCACCTCTGGTCTTACCAGAGTCAACAGCTGATCTGTCTGCTCGGAGGACCTAGTGCCCCTGTTGAGTCAGGTTTCTGTGAAAATCATGATGTTGTAGTCCATAGTATTATTTGTGGTTGGTAATCAGCAGCCACAGATCATCCATTATATTTGACAGAGATCAGACATTGGTGAGGACAAGGCTTGTTAGAGAGAGCCGATGAGGCGTTAGTTTTAGCCTAGCTTTTAGCCCTCCTCGCTTCCCCTGTCTGTTCATATAAGTTTATATTCAGACAAACTTTCTCAAACGTTTTGTGACTAAAAGTCATCAGTTTTTGGCCCTGGAATCAATTCAGTTTAATTCAATTCAAAACTTTAGTGCAGGTTCACAGTCCAGATAAAAGACAAGACACTATATAAAATAAATGTAATTGTTTAGAAATATTATACATTATTGTCTTACAAAGAGTAAGATGTACCAAAGTCTCCACTACTGGGAGTGGGACACCTGCGGTATGAACCTTTGATCTAGGGCTGCAACTAACAATTTTTTTCATTGTGCATTAATATGTACATCATTTTCTCAATTAATTGATTGATTGTGTGGCCTATGACATATCTTTCCCAAATCCCAAAGATGATGTCCTCAGATGTCTTGATTTGTCCCCAACCAAAGACAATCAGGTTACTACCAAGAAACCAAAAAAACTCACATTTAGGAAGATGGGATCAAAACACTAAACGTGTTTTGATCCCATCTTCCTACATCTTCCTACTGAAGTAAAGTAAGTAAATTCCAAGGAGATCAAACGATGAAAGATCTACATGAGAGACATTACTTGTTTTTATCTCAACTTCCCCAGGGCAGTTTCATCGGCAATGGCACTTCCATGATGCTTTTACAGCAACAACAATTTATACACCAGATCCTGGTGTTTGCTTATTCAAGCTAATATCTTGGCAGCAAATCCCAAAAGTGGTTTACTCCCATGCTGGGTGCGCAGTATCAGCTGGAAGGATTCATATTGCCACCTACTGTTGGTAGCTGAGAAAAGTATATCCTCTGATTGTATTAGGATCCTTACAAATGACTAAAACCCCCATTTTTTTGTGATGTGGCCAAACATCCAGTTACAGTCTTAGGTTAATATAAATGTTTGCTTTAACTGTGACATATTGATGGAAAAAGAAAAGTTAGACATCGATATCTGTTTTTGGTGCAAATCATGATAAAAAAGCACGGGGAAGCGGCTTTCACTTGTTATGGGCCTTGACTGTGGAACAGCCTGCCGAAGAACCTCAGGGTCACGGAGTCTGTTGAGGTTTTTAAAAAGAGGCTCAAGACCCACCTTTTTAACCAGGCTTTTAATTGATTTTTTAATTCTTTTTAATCCCATTTATGCTGTGCTAATCAGAGCACTTGTATTTATTTATTTATTTATCTTTTATTTTTTATCCTTTCTTACTGTTTTAATCTCTCACGTTTAGCTTTTATGCTTTTATGTTTTAATCTCACATGTTTTTAGCCGTTATGCTTTCATGTTTTAGCCCCTCGTGTTTTTAGCTTCTACGCTTTTTGCCTTATTTTACTGTTTTAGTCTATCAGTTTTTAGTCTCCAGTGTTTCCTCATGGGGGCCTGCCAGTCTAGGAGTGGCCTCTGGTCTGGCCGCGGGGGGTGCTGTCCCGTGGACAGTTCCGGCCCAGGTGACTAGAGGGCTCTGCACCTTGGTGCGGGGCCTCCTGTCTGCCCGGGTTGGGGTGGTCTCTGTGGCGGCACTCCCTGCGACCTTGGACTGGGGTCTCTCCCGGTGTGGTTGGCCCCCCCCAAAGGTAGCTTCCTCTGCGCCTCAGGTCTCGCTGCCCGGCCATGTCTCTGTAGTGACAGCTAGTGTTTGTGTAGGTGTGAGTGTGTGTGTCTGTGTGTCTGTATGTCTGTGTGCGTATGTGTGAGTGTGTGTATGAGTGTGTATATATTTGTGTATGTCTCTGTGCATGACTGTGGGGGTGGGAGGGTTGGGTTCTTTTAATTTTCTTCTCCTGATTTTATTTGATGTTTCTCTTTTTTTGCTGTCTGTACATCTCTGTAAGGCACTTTGTGATACTTTTCTGTATGAAAAACGCCATATAAATAAAGGTTGATGATGATGATGATGATTACATGATGAATAAAGATGAATTGATAACAACATAAAAATGAACATACTGTTAGTATTTACTCATCTAGTCATCTGGGTTTACTCTCAGTGCAGAAATTGCAAAGTCTGAGGCTAAAATTAGCGCTAGTTAGGACAGCAGGGTTTCAGGATAGGGATGAACTGTGATTGAAAAATACAACCTACACCATTCTTTATGTAAACAAGATTACCGAATAATATTTATTTTTACAGTGTCTTGTAGTGTCCCCCTGTCCCAAAGAGGGACAGGCCACCTCGATTTCTCCCGGTGGTTCCGATGAACATCCAACTATGATTCAGGAGGAAGATGAACTTTAAGTGATGGTGTATCCAGCTCTGCTGGAAGCTTTTATATTGTCCTACAAATAAACCAAGCAAACCAAAACCTGGGTGCTGTACTTAATTTATTATTTTCCAATGGTACTATTATATCAATAATAATAATGATCAACAAGGCATGTCATACACAGTATAAATGTCATTATATACTTAACATTCTTTGAGAACTACAACAAATAAATTAACTTTCACTTTCAGTGAAAAAGAGGCGGAAAGAACATCAAAACTGCCAAGTCCACTGGGTGGCAGCAAAGCAGCTCTCCTGAGAATACCTTCTACATAGCTTGAGTGGGTTCACCACCACTATCTAAATAAATATTAAATAAGTACTGTTAAATATTCAGAAGGCTGTAACAAGTTTAGCATCTTTTCAGTGTAGTGTCTTCTCTACATTCAATCCTTGGTCACAAGTAGATCTTCACCTCTTCTCAGATCATGGTCAGTCTGGATATGGCCTAAAAATGGGGAACATTTTTAAGTAAATTCTCACATCATCATTTTTTCCATCTTTACAACATTAATGACCTATTATGCTGCAGATTTTAAGCCACATTTTCCATATGCTATAATGATAGACCAAAAGAAGCAAAAATACTCTTACCATTTGAATAAGAGATTCGAGTCTGTTATAAAACTCTGTGGCATTTTGCCTCGGATGCGAGACACAGTCTTGGCAGGTGGACTAAAGGGAAACAACCAAACACAACACAAATTAATTAAATAATGGCCCTCTGCTGTGAGTGCAATTCATGTCACAAATATGACTGAAATATCAGTCTAAATAAGAAATAACAACATAAAATTATTAGTTGATATTGATAAAATGTTCTCTTACGTTGACATTTGGCGAATTGCAAAAGTTCAGACCTCTCTCCTGAAATGGAAAAAAATAAATTGGTTTATTCTAGAAATGGACAGTCCTGCAAAGATATGCTTTAAGATATACTGTTTGATTAAACATTCCCACTCCCACCCATTTACTTACAGTGAGGGGATGCTTAAGGCTCCTGAAGAGTTGTCTCTGTCTTCCTTCTTTAACATTGAAACTGACCTCCAGATTGGCCTGGAAGCATTTCAGTGCTGACAGACAGCAGCAGTCCTGTTAAAAATTGAAATGTTTGTGAATAGAACATCAATACAACATCGACATATATCAGTGCTCCTTCTCATATACGGTTTATATATTTTTTAACAAACAAGAGCATAAAAAGTGCATGATATTTTGTATGGATTACCTAATTAAAAATTCAGAAACGTTTTGCAAATAGAACACAACATTTTAAACTCACGTCAGTGCTACTTTTGCTTGATTTACTTGTTTGTTCTTTTACAGAAAACTGGACAATGGCAGTGGCACATATGGTAGATTAACCATAAAAAAAGAGGATATAGCTCAAAAGTTACATTTTGTGAACAATGAATGTAGTTCACCATCTACACCAACTGTTACACTGATTAGTTTTGAGATTTTTTTGTTATGATGCAATTGTACATGTGTCAGGTAGATGGGAAAAAAAAAATCCACTGCCATCAAAACATTTCCAAGAAAGCAGGTTTTTTCTGGTTTCATGTCATGACTTCATTATTGCTGTTGACTTTCCAATCAGACAAATGCATTACACTGTTACTTAAACTGAAACTTAAGCAAGTAAAGTTTCCATTATTTTAAAGTTCCTTTTCCTGAAAGTGATTTGGACATTTTTGTCAAAATTGTTTCCCTTTAGAAACCTTAATGAAAGTGTTGATGACACAACATGTTTTTTCCAAGTCAAACAGTCGCTTTGTGTAATGTTAATGAACCCAACGAGCCTGGGTCAAATCATAGTTTTAGATCACGGCATGACTTTTTAGAGAGTTAGTAGGTTTTATTCCTTGAGGGTGAGATTTAAACAATAAGAATGACTGACTTTATACTTCCTCACTGTTAATACATTTGAAATGATCGGATGTTTCTTTTACATTTGACTGTCACTGTCACTGTGCAATTTTTGCTCCGTGGAGAGTTTTATTCAAGTAAAAAGGTTTGTTTTGCAAAATAATGGCTTCAAGCCCATTCAGGAATCCTTGTCATGTGAGGGTCAGCATAAGCTGTAGCCTGAGGGTCAACATAAGCTGTAGCCTGTTTTTAAACAAGAGATTGACTCAAATGTCTTCTAGCATGCTAAGGTCCATTTTGAGTTTTTGAGGTGGTGTGAGGAAGTGTCATGGTTTTGTTTGCTCTCTTGCATGATTACTCATCACATTTAGTCTGAGAGTGCAACGGAAGCTGTGAGAAAATACACTGAGCAAGCTCTTGACTTGACTCACTCAAGAGCATAAGCCTGACAAGAAAGAGAGCTGATGTGGATTTACAAGTAATGGCATTCTTTTGAAGTGTAATGCACATAATCAGATTGTTATGAAAGATTTTATTGGGTAGCAAGATCATTGCTTTACATAAAAAAAAAAAAATAATTGGTTTTATTTCTACTGTAAGCTAGATAATTAAGCTAAATATCATTGTTATAATAGGATAGTGGGCTAAGTTTTGATGATCATACATTATTTAGAATTTTAATCTGATTTGCTCTCAAGCACAAACATTATTTAAAACATAAATGCTCACATTTCAGCACACTCTGTAAACTATGACAGATTCTCATGGTTTAGCTTTGTTAGCTTTGCACTACTTATGTAGATCTGCCTGTTGACTCCACTGTACAGTATACAACTCTTTTAATGTTTAAGTTTTTGAGATTAACTAGCAGAAGACTTGAAGTTTAAACAGAATAAAAATATATTTTAAAAAAAATCAATTTTTAAGCTTTAGTTCACAACCTTTACAGCTGATTTGTTATAGGCTCTCGGATATGCATTTTTTGACTTCCCACATCATTTGATGTACTCCTACAGTAGCCGGCACATGATAATTAGTTACCGTTGTAGGTGGGAGAACAACAACAATGAGTAAGCAACCACAAATATTTAATGTGGTCGGTGACCATACTGTCAATATTATTTTGAAGTTAGTTTGGCTTACCTCGATATTCCTTGGTGGAGTGTATAGCATCTTCTCACTTTGCTGCAAGACAAAAAAACAACAACATTGTTATTAATCATGATAAATGTGACCAAACATGGTCAAGATTATGAAAATTTTAATGAAGAGAAACCCACCTGCAGGCTCACTTTCACAGCATTCAGCTGTTTGAGGACCTCTTGTAATTTCTTCCTCTGCATTGTTCTCTCAGACTCCTTTGTTGCTGTGCTGGCCAGAGAACAGCAGTAGACTGCAAACAGGCAAAACACAACCAGCTTCATATTGTCAGTATCAGCAGCAGGTACCAGATCACCAAAAGAGGCTTTTCGAGAGATTTACTGGAAATGCAGACAGTTGTGTCGCGTACCTTTTTATACATATCCCTGAGGACACAGGAAAACCACTTGCAGATCGTTGGAAAGGTGCAGAAACTGGCGTGTGTGAGTAATGAAATTTCTTTTCCACTGGCAGTCACCACTACGTGATCCGAGAGTGTCGTCAAGCCGCGCGTGCGTGGGGCCTATAGATACGGCTGTGTGAATGTAAAGTTGTGTGAGTGCACCCGACAGGAAACTACAGGAAGACGGCACTTCCCATTTTCATTTTGAATCAGTGGAGCCGCAGCGATACCGTGTCATAGGTAGTGTTCGTAGGTGTGGTATTGACAACCTGATTGCATTCACTGCATCATTGCCACCTACACAAACACACAGAGCCTGCTGCAACAACAGGAAACCCTTTTTAAGTATTAATGTTTAACCAAGGGACAGTAAGGAGATCTGATGTTTTGGCTGTGAAGGAGGAAGACATATTTACATTTACATTTATATTTAGGAGTCTTACATAATATCTTTTAAAATGGTATTTAGACTGACGCTTCAGCCCGTTATCTCGCTGTTGCTCATCAACTAACAAAAGTCTCTCTGTCCATTTAGAATAGCTGCACATTCTAAGTATACACATACAGCCTAGGAGCAGTGGGCTGCTATGTCAACGCCCGGGGAGCACACATGGGGGTCCGGCACCTTGCTCAAGGGCACCTCGGCAGTAACCTAGGAAGTGGACTGGCACCTCTTCAGCTACCAGTCCACTTCCATATTGTGGTCTGTAGCTGGACTTGAACCGGCCACCCTCCAGCCCCCAAGCCAAGTCTCTACTGACTGAGCTACTGCAAAGATAAGCAAACACGTGGGAACCTAGAGCCCAGGAAACATATGGCCATGAGAAATTATGATTTGGGGGATTTTGGACCCTGGGAACAAAGAACCACTGGAACTTAGTACCCTGGGAACATTGGACTCCGGAACTAGGTACCCTGGGAACACTGGACCCTGGAAATATAGGACCCTGGGAACATAGAATCCTAGAAACCAAGTATGCTGCAAACTTAGAACTTCGTGAAAAGTATGACCATGACCATGACCATGGCAAACTTGGGACTCAGGGAACATAGAGCCACAAGAATTCAGGACTTGGGAATGTAGTACCATGGGACTGTAGAACGATGGGGACATGGACCCAGGAAATTAAGGACCCTTGAAACATAGAACCTTTGAAACTTAGGGCCTTGGGAACATAGATACACTTCCCATCCATTTTTTTGTGACAGTTAAACACCTATGGCAGGCAGGTGTGTGCCTAATGCAATGTAAATGGCTAGTTCAAACTGGAAGAAACAAAAAAATGTTAAAAGCTTGTTTTTTAAAGTCTTTCAAGTTTAATGCATACACACACACCCTCCTCTTATATGTGCCCCAAGGTTTTTAGAAGAGCAGATATAAAGCAGAAAGAAGCTTTCGTAATCACTACGGCGTCTTCAGGTCACAGAAATATATAAAATGGAAATTGGTGTGGAAATATCACTGAATATTTCTTCAGTAATGGTCATCAACTCCAATGTGCATTTGTCTTACACATTTGGGAAATTCAGAAGGCTTCATGTGTTAGTCAGTGGTCCATATACAGAACTATGGCTGACACACTGTGCATTCAGTCTGCCCCGTCAGTGCTAGTTCACACGTTCTCTCGACACACAATCTTACATCGATCTTTTCGGCAGAGGGGAGGAAGTGAGAGTGAGACTGAGAGAGAAAACCCCTCTCGTCTGTTCTCTCTCTTTGTCACCGTAAGGGAAAAGGTGGGTGGGGGCTTCAATTGGTCTGAGAGGTGCATCACCCTCGAGCTCCCGTCTTATTAGGAGTCCCTTCTGTGATGCACACACAGAAGGAAAATTGTGTCCTCAGGTAGAATTGAAATTCAGAAGAATTTTCCTCCACTAGCTGCCATCAAGGAACCCCTCAAGCCACCTGTGGTGTGTGTGTGTGTGTGTGTGTGTGTGTGTATGTGTGTTTGTGTGTCTGTAAAACTCTTACTAAGCAGCTTTGTCAAAATGAGCACAATGTCTCAAAAGGAAAATCTATGCAATCTTAGACACAAAAATAAAGTTGAGGAAATATTCAAAAGACAATGATTTGACATTTAAAAAGTGCAGTGACAATTAAATGTATGGAAATCTAAGTTGATGAGTTTTCTTTTTTTTTTTTTTTTTTTTTTTTTTTTACAATTTTCTAGTGAGGCACCCTCGGTGAAGAAATACCACTTAGTACATTTACTTATGTACTGTACTTTTCAGGTACAATTTACCTGAGTATTTCCATTTTCCCCTAATTTATACTTCCATTCCTTATATTTTAGAGTCAGATAATTTTTTTTCATAACTTTAATGACGAGTCACTTGCAGTTACTTACTTCGTGTTAAAGGCAATATAATTATTTTTGTACTAATATACACACATGTAAATATACATATAATTTCCTTTTACTTGTACCTTTGATACAAAAGTACATTTCACATAAATGTAGAACATCTGAAATAAAATACTCTCAACAACTTATTAAGATTTACAACTTTTGATGAATTGAGGAGTTGGCTAAAAAGACAAAACTTGTTGAGGGAGGAGAAACATCAGCTTAATATATTCTTTGACAATGCCATATTACTGTGACCAATTAAGTATTTATTTTGGTCAGTTTAAACAATAATTAAGCCATGAGTTACAACTAACAGTTTAGAAAATGTTGGGTTATTGGAAAGTGGAACCAGTTGTTTCTATGCAGCTGTGACAAAGGTCTTAAACCTGTCCTTTAGTTGTTTTGCTTTTAGCTAAATGTAGCTCTCAGGACCGGCTTGTCAGATAATCAAAAAAGTCCACCATTCTCCAATGGTGGAGAAATGTAACCGTCACATATGCCTCATCTGCAATTCAGAGCTCAAGCATTTCCATGAAATTTAGTGAAACACTGCTGTATATGATTTGGTGATGAGTAATGGTCTCAGACATGTCACTGAGTGAGAGTGGCTGTTTGTGGTCAGCCAGAGTGTTAAACGCAGTGCAACAAGTGTGACTCGAAGCAAGGCTGCAGATGAGACAATGTTGACAGACAGAGGTCAACATGTGCGAGGGGAAAAAAAAGAAAATTGTAACCACTTTTCTTTCTTGAATATATTCAAAAGGGACAGTGTACAGCTCAAACATAAAAATGTCACCATTTGATGCTCTGTATCAGATTATAGCTTCAAGCCAATTCATCGCACTAACCTTTAAGACTGAAAATAGTTATTAATTAATTTGTATATTTATATAAGGATGCCTTTCCAGTTAGAAATGTGAGATAAATCTGTTAAATGTTTCGGGAGTAGTTGGACTGTAGTTCTAATTAAGGCACGTTAAATTACTCAAAGTTATACAGGGTCTGGAATTCTCCTACATTATATCACATGTTGGGGTGGATGTGATTTGGTTTTTGGTGAACAAATATGTCTTCTGTCAGCTTATATGAAACGCGCTACTTCACAACTTACTTTACTTTGAATACACTTTGGGTTTTCCTGTGTGTGTATGTGTGTGTATGTGTGTGACAGTTCATGACAATTATTAGTATTACAGTAAAAGGCAAAAATTGACCTGAGTTATCTGTAGCACTTTAGTTCCTGCATCCATAGATTAAATATATGTCTCTTTCAATGTTATGTATTTTGCTACTGTTCAATGTTCCACTCCATTGTATTTCACTATTACGTTGCTTCTGTCATCAGATGTCTTGTCGCTGCCACATATCACGTTGTTTGTTTTGTTTTGACTTGAATTTCTCACTTGGTCACACCACCATGATGTGATTTTTGTTTTTTCATGGTGTGTTTACTGCTATGTCTATATTGGAGAATTATAGGCAGTATTCTAATATAAATAGCCAGAATTTCCCATTTTTGTGTTTTGTTGATACAGTACATTGCATCTTAAGCTTTTTACCACATAAACACTGACAAATATTCAATGAATTTTATCTTAGAGTGGTCCTGATAAGAATTCTTGTTTACTGGCATGCTCATCAGTGCAAGTAAAATGGGAAGATTATGTATTGAAACCATTTTATGTCAGCAACGGGGCAACATTTTGTCTTTTCTTTTTAATGTGTACATGGATAATCTGAAAACAGACAATATTTTGATGATTTCTGTGGTGATTTGTGGTGTGTTATGAGATTAAAGATCTCAGCCATCGTATTGTCCGTGATTTATCAGATTTATCACTGTCTGATTCAGAAAATGGCATCCAGTTTGTATGTGGGTGTAATGTAGTTTTCTAATTTCTGTCTCTTTGTTATGAAGTTATGTACTGATCTGTATTTACTGTTTTTATTGTATTTTTGCATATATTGTCTGTTTTATTATATTGCACTGCTGTTACCCCATATGAAATGAATGTCTAAAAAACTCCAAGTGCACTGTTGCTGTGAAATTGTCTAACTGTGATAGTCTACAATGTGTGTGATTGGAATGAAATATTAATCATTGGTCTTTTCTTTGTCTAACTGTTGAGACTCCAGTGAAATCAGGAGGTAAAACCTCTGTGCTACAGCAACCATAAGCATTTCAAATTGTGACACACATCATGTAGACTTGTTGAGATTTATTAATTATGTCGTTTACTTCCTACTCCCACTTCAGTAGTATGTTTTCCTACACTGCGGTCTCCGCTGTGTGAAGAGTGTGCATTTCCTGGGCGAGTGGGTGCGAGGTTGAAAGTTTGCATGCAACTTACACGCACACATACACAGGTATATTGAACTTTGTTTACTTGTTTGAAAATTCTATTTGATATGCGTTAATATGAAATCTGTTATTTTAGAACCATTTGCAGGGCTGGAAGAAAGGCAATTCAAAGTGATTATCAGTGATTGAGAAAAGCCAGCGTGCTTTATATTACCGTAAGTGTACAGGAAGAGTACAAAGAGGGTGTGGGTGGGGGATCGCCCTCTTTTGGTCCCCTTCAGCGGCACCGCAGCAGTCATGACACAGCTTGTTTATAATGATTGATTAATTTTTCACTGAATTCAATATATATGTATATATATGTATATACATATATATTTAAATGTAGAATTCAGCTCTATATGATATTGTTATTGGGCAAATGATGTATAATCAATTACGATTTATTCATTATTTAGTGGGGACAGTTGGCACCTGCAGGATGGGTTTCAATCCCCAGCCAGTGCTGATGAACATAGCCCTTGGCTGGTACAGTACAGTAGAGCTCAATATACTGTGTTATCAGATATTTTCTAACTGGTGTTTGGAGGTGGTTTTGGATATCTCAACAGCAAAAAAAGAGCAGGTCTGGTGATGTTCGGATTCCAACAAGCATGACTGTCTATGGTCAAAACTATTGTGTTATTTGTTTTCGCTGCTATGACTTATTTTTTCCAAATGATATGTAAATCTTTAATTAAATGTCACCAGTACACAGAAAGTGCTGAACTGATGGCAGCTATTGTTCAGTGACTTATCGAAACGACCCGATAAAACCACTCGGAAAAATAATGCCGGTGTTTAATTTCTCATTTGAATGTGTGTGTGTGTGTGTCTGAATCACACCTATGACACCTTTAAACAAGTGTGTAAAGGTTTACTTTGTTTAGCTGATGCATTATTCTGAATGAATGTAAAAAGCTGCAGTTAAACTGACGCACTGTTTATTGTCTTGAAAGAGTCACCTGGAATCTGCTGATGTAGATGATATAGTATAAGTAAAGAGGAGCTTGTCTGCATCCTTTGCTGCAGTTTACTGACAAAGAAATGCCTAAAAATGAGCGTCTACCAACATTTGGGTAATCAGAGCTCAAAATCCTTCTTCCCCAAAGGTTGTTCTAAAACACAACATTTTGTATTTGTGTAATTTTTTATTAGTCTTTCTTTTGGATGTGACATCCGACTAAGTAATCTTTAAACGAAATGCTGCCCTGTGTAATAGACATTTTATTATTTATAGAAGTAATCAAAAAATATTCTACAGAATGGCGTGTATTGACAATAACTGTCAGCTGCAGCTGCAGTTGCGGACTGATTTCTGTCCTGACGAACCACATTGTTAAGTTATTTAAATTTTATACTTATTATCAGCCCAAACGAACAGAATCAAAGGGTGAAAAAAGCCAGCTCAACATGATTATTCTCATCAAAGGTAAACCAGAAAAGCAGATCCTATGTAACTGATATGACACAAAGATGGGGTAATAATTTTGCAAATTATTTTGGGAGATTAACTTCAATATTCAAATGTATTGTACTGTGGAGTCTACAGAGCCAGTCCTCTTTTCATTACCTATACAGCATCGCCTGAGTGACAGGAACTATAAGGTACAAAATACACTAAAATACACATGGTTATTAAAGACTATAAGCCTTTTTACCTGGTGTTTTTACTGCTTTCCTTACATTGTAATATGTAACTCGGCTCATAGCACCAAAACCTGAGAAGGATGTTCTTTATGTCAGGTACAGTGGTGATGCATCACCATACCGTTTGCCAATGCAGTTCTTAAACGCTCCGTGACGACCCACCTTTTTTCCCCCCTCAAATTCGTGCACACCTGATCTACTCAAATGTCTAAAGGTGATTGGTTGAGGAATGGAGACAGATCTCACCTCTGAAAACCAGTTTGAGCATTTACATTTGACATGTGCAAGAGTCAGGTGTGCAAATACAAAGATAGAAGGAGTGAAGATTAGAATTAGAAAAGATATGTAGCATCATCCACTGCTTTTGGCATCATTTATACACAAGGAAGCAACTTTAAGCTTTAAGCATCGTGTTTTCTCAACACTGTATAGGAATAAAAAGGAAATGCTCACAAATCCTGCTAACCTGTGGCTGACTGTCATGTTTGGCAAATTAGAATAATAAATCACTGCATAAACTGTAAGTAAAGCACTGATTAGAATGTAGTGTATACTAATTACATACAACACAGCATTCCAAATGAATTTCAGAAACACTAGCTTCATCATCACACCATTAAACATTAAGTTAGAAACATGCTGAATGTTAAAATTCAAACATTTCTGTCAAAAGAAAAAACAATCCAGAAATTATGTATAGCAGCTATCTCACTAATATATATGAGGTTAAAAAGCCAACATACCACTGATGCAGCCACCCTTTTGTTCTTCTAGACACAATGACGGTTATCAGTCTTCAGCTTGTCTTACTAAAAGGGGGCTTGTGAAAATACGTTGCCCACATCATGGTGACACATTCTTGACATTTAAGGGTTAATAATATAATCATCTTTTACCAGCAGCAACCAGACTTGCAGCGCTTTGTTGTTTTGGAAATTGTTCATTTTATGGGAAAAGAAGAACGGTAGCGGAGCAGTGGGAGTACTGAACAGACTGTGTGATATGAATGCTGTTAAACCACATCAGTAGGGGAATAACACTCCGCTGAGGGGCCTGTGAACATGTTAAAGGCCATGAAACTGCCACTGTATAAAAACATCCATCTCCAGTTGGAAAGTTTTGTTCTAAAAGACATCCACCGTTTGAACAACACCTACTCATTGAAAATGACTCTATTTAGTTAAATGTTAAACTGATAAGTCTATCTAAACAGTCTTTCTACTGTATATAAAACACTGAAGGTCAGTTTAGCAGCGCCTTCAGATCTAATAATTGTGCCCTTCAAATAGGTTTTTTTTGTACTGCACAGCGTCTGAAACCCATGAATACATCCTGAATTTAAAACAGCTGGCACGTAACTTGAGAACAGTCCTTATCCCATTGAATTAAGAGGTTAAAATCTGATGGGTAACCACGAGAACAAAAAGCTTTAAAAGGACACAATTTAGTAAATTGACAATTTGTAGGTGTCTTTGTCCACTCACAGTGAGTTTTTCAGCTCTCTCTCTGGGGTATGTGGTGTCCTTTGAACCCTTTGAGCACTGAAGGTAAGAGTCATAAGGGTCACCATAACATGAACCTATGAAGTTTCTGGCCTTGTGATTTGGCTCATCTGTAGCAATTCCAAGTTATTGCTCAACTGATTTTTATAGACTTGCTTTTATGTAAAGTTTTCTTCTTTTAAAATTCCTTTTATTCTTCTCAGTTCCTTATCTTTTCATGTTTGTAATGTGATGCTGTCTTTTTTTCCTTATATTGCTTTTATTCTTTGTATTTGCATTTTTCGTATTGACCTTTTGTGATGTTTCAGCTTCTTGTTTAAAAGGTGTTTTTAATAATATTCTGCCCCAAAATGTGACATTCCATCCTGCCCCATCCATTGTAGTCAGGTGAGAACATTACTGTTGTTGGAATCATGTGCCCCCTCAAGTCGTTGCCAGTTTGTGCATTAGTCAATGGTAATGTTGCTAACACTAGCTAATGATAATGTTGTCAGTGCTTGCTTCCTAACACTAGAAGAGTACAGTATGCTGGACCCATACTATAGAACTCATCATGTTATTTTCCATAAACTGGCAACTACCAAAACTGTTGGTCGCGGACAAAACATATATTCCACGCGATACCAACAGCGTTCTACTGTTGGCTGACAAACCTCAATAAAAGCTAGAACTCAGAGCCCTACTCTGGAGAAGAGTTGCCATAACACAAGTTACAAATGTTTGGTTCAATGTTTGATCCACAGAGATGAATTACGAGTGAATACAGAGCAACTTGATTCTTTTTTGGTCTTAACTTTCAAAAAAACATCAGTGATTAACGGTCTGCACTGCTATGTGTAAAAAAGCATTGTCCATTTGAGTAATTAAGATTTGACAAATGATTCACAATCATAATAATGTTTTAGGGATAAGAGATAACGAGCTCTTTAGATACATTATTTGAAAATAATATTTGTCTACATTAAAATGTAATCAATATGACCTTAAACTTCTCCTTAGTCTGGGTTTCCTTGTGTTTGGCTTGGCTGTTGAGTGTTTATTTTGTTTGATTGTCTTATTGAGCTTCCTGCTTTTGCTTCATCTGTCAAAGCACTTTGTAAGTAACTCTTCGTAAAGGTGCCATATAAAATAAAATGACTGAAGTTATTACATTTAGAGAAAAATGAATTAATATGAGAGTCATCCGAGATTCTTAAAGTGTGCTCATGTTTCTCTTTTATAACCGTTGCACAACATATATGTGGAATATATTTAAAAAATGGATCTCTCATCTCAGGACAAGACTTTTCATATTTTCCGCCTGATGTTCCTTCGCCGTCTGGAACAGGTTATCACAACTTTCACAATCAGTGGCAAGCATCCTCAAAATAATAGACAGCCGTCTGACGGCTCGGAAAAACACGTCACTGCAATATCCTGTTTATTTTAACAAGGTATTTCGTTTGGCCAAAACCAGACATCCGCTGTATTTAACATTAATCAGCAGGAGCGCCTTTCCTATAAAATGATCAGAACATGTAGGTAAGAAAGGGTTATACTGTATCTATTTCAGACAATGACTTGGTTCAGTAACTCAAAACGTGAAATGAGAGTGACTTTTACTGTTACTCATCCCAAGTTCACGCTTGTCATTTCTATCTACAGTAAGAATTCTTGTTAGTCAACATCAACTTAGTCATCTGACTTTCACTGTCTGTTCCCCGACATCTGAACATTATTGACATGCATCTCCGTGCAGAATATACTGCAACAAACTGAAATAAACATGAAACCTGAAATTTCACAACAATAGCAAACATTATGAGTCTAGGGAGATCATTTCTTGTATGCACATGGAAACTTAAGCACTTAAAATGTAATTACAATACTGACACAGAGGAAACACTAAAGGGAAAATAGGGTGTATATAAAAGTGAACACAGACATATGAAGTATGATGAAATATATTTATTTGTCTTGAATTGTACAAAAATCACTGCAAAGATAAAGCATGTTAAAATATTTATTTACACCCTAACCATAATCCCGAAAAGCTACTATATAAACTGTTCTGACAGAATAAAAGGTGGATCTAAAAAAAAAGGTCCAAGATCAAGGCTATAACACTCGACGGGTTCAGTAAAGATTGGTCTTCTTCATTATCCTCAAGAACTCCTGCTCATTGACCTCACCATCTCCGTCTCGGTCTGCCTCGTCAATCATTTCCTGAAAGGATAAGAAACCAAGTCTAATGTAAGAACGTTCAAAATGAAAACACACCGAAAAGCTATGCAGTCAAGTGGGTGGCTGTGGCTCAGGTAGAGCCAGCGTCTTGTTATCGGAAGGTCGCTGGTTCGATTCCCCTGGTCTGCATGCCAAAGTGTCTTTGGGCAAGATACTGAACCCCAAACTGCTCCTGATGTGCTGGTCAGCACCTTGCATGGCAGACACCACCATCAGTGCATGAATGCATGTATGAATTACTATAAGTTGCTTTGGACAAAAGCGTCTGATAAACGCCCTATAATGTCAATGTAAAATGCTTTGTACATCGCATGTGACAGCAATGGAAAAACCCTCACTAGGACTGACAATATGTGTCGTACGGGGAAACCTCAGTGCCAAAGTTCCTCAAAAATAAAAAACCTAAAGCCATGTTATTTTTATATCACATGTAAGAACACAACAAAAAGGGAACAGGGAGATGACAAGAGAAACAAGGGTCAGGCGGGATGCTGTCACAGAGTCACACATTCAGGCAAATTATCTGTGGCTTCTTCACTTCTGTGAACGATCAACATTTTTTGGGGTGTTTCCGTCTGTAAACCACTGCAGGGAACTTTCATTGCTTGTTGGTGGCCAAAACTGACAAATGATGACAGTGGTAAAACAAAGCAGAAGCATCAGTATCAAATTGAGACTGTTTTTTAACCAGTTAAAAGTTCCTTGTAATCGGTTTAAAATACATTACGGAAAGAATCTACTGCAGCCATTTGACAAAAAGTTGCATTTCTAAACATAATACACCATATTCCATATAAAAAGTGCATTTAACATAAAAGAACCAACCGTAGTACACATATTGAAAATCAACCCTCTATCCAGTATGATTTTAAAGCAAAAAGAGGTTAAACATTTGCCACAGAAAAAATAATGCATCATTAGTAAAACTTGACGCTGTAAAGGGGAGGGAGGACTATGGAGCTACTAGCAGACACAATCTGAGCATCGAGAATCTGCATCAAGAATTGTGTAACAAGAACTCTGGACAGAATGTTTGAAGGAGGTAATAAGCATAGACTTGATTTTCATTTTCAAATAAACCTGAACACATGCCTTTTCTCAAACAAAAAACACAGAATTGTAAACCAGCACAACATCCACAGGCTAATCAATTATGTATGAATGCTATTATGGAAATTTCTAGAGCCCATGCCAAACAGTGCATGTCAGTGCAGACACCATTACCTGTAACTCTTCGTCGGTGAGGTTTTCACCCAGCTCCTTAGCAACTCTCTTGAGATTTTTAAATGAGATTCTCCCCGTGCAGTCATCATCAAACAGCCGGAAGGCCTTCATTATTTCTTCTTTGGAGTCCTTTTCACCCTATCAATAATTGCAACATGACAACCATGCATTACAACTTCCGTTCAAACTTTTTCAATCTATATACAGATTTAGAAGAAGTTTGTTTTTGGGATAGTGTTGTTTAAAGGGACGGACAGGGAAAAACTTAAATTGCAGTTAAGTACAAAGAAAACAGTTCTGTCATGAAACTATAAGGTCTGTGGATTGACTGGGTCATGATTTCTGTTGAGCTTTTTGCTGTGTATTTCCATTATATTTAAGAGAAGGGAAGACATCTCTCTGGCTGATATCTCCAAAGCAACAATCTACTTGGATAAATAGCACTTGAGGTAAGATACAAATATGTGTATTTGATTATGGGGTGACTCTTCCTTTAAGAGCAATCTGCAATCAAAAGTGATGAGACGAAAGACAAAATGTTGTATGTTTACAAACTGTTAAACACAGTCTTCCTATTTTGCTGAAGGTTCTCAGTCATCCAGATCATGGAGAATCTCAGTGCTGTATAGTAGGCAACTGGACTCCCCTCCAGTTAGTTAGAACTGAAGAAGCCTCTTGGATGAGAGGTGAAACATCTTCAAGAAACTGAAAGTCCAGATGCCTACATTACAGCACTTCCACATAGCCTTCCTAGAGATGATCATTTTCAATTTCTATTAACTTTCCAGGTTTTGTCTAACAGCTGTATTACACTCACCATTTTTAGTGTCATCATACTGAGAAAGTCACTGAAGTCAATTGTTCCAGAGCCCTCTTTATCAATGTCTGCAATCATTTTTTTGATTTCCTCTTTTTTTGGTTCAAACCCAAGAGCTCTCATGGCAACCTGTGGAATAGATACACAACACATCTCAGGCCGTTATGATCCTGTTATCAAGGTGTTTGTGAGTATAAATACACTTAATATCTGATCCAAGGTATATCAGACGACGAGCTAACCTTGAGCTCTTTCACGTCTATTGTTCCTGTTCCATCTGTGTCAAAGAGATCAAAAGCCTCCTTTATTTCTTGCTTCTGCTCCTCAGTCAGGTCGATTTTTGGACCTGTCTTTTTCCTTTGGCTAGCCGAAGAAGCTGGTTTGCGGTAATTTGAAGCCTGAAAAACGCATTAAGATTTGGTTGGCACGTCATACAAGATACTTAGTCAGCAGGTTAGCAGCATGTTTTGACGTTTTATTCAACTGTTACTTTCATGCTAGCAAGCTATGTTTAGCTTCCATGCTCCTCCACGAGAGCGAGCAGAAAGGCTAAAAAAAACAGCTTTATTGAGCTGTACTTAACGTTTTCACGGTACATCCTGCAACTTCCACAAGAGTAAACATTTCATACTGGACATTCATGTGAAACTTTACCATTTAAATGATCGCTTCAGCAAGGAAATGGTGTGTTTGGTAGTCGGTTGTCAACAGGCAACAACGGCTGTATTCAAATGACACTGACGTGAGCAAATAGAAACAGTTGAAGCACCGTGACGCAACCGTATTAGCCAATTGACAAAAGAGGTGGGCGGGATATAGTGGAGTCCACCAGTGGTTGAGATCGTTTCTCGTCTCCCAGCAACCTGGAAACTGAGCGCATGCGCAGTGCTGAATCGTTCGAGCAGGGACAGCTTGGCAATGGGAATCGGTACAACTCTCATACATCACTAAACTAAGGTAATATTATACTCCTCACTAAAGTTTGTTTTGCAGAAACATCTTTAATTTTGTTCCCTACGTTTGTAGTTCACTTCAGCTTTGATATAGACGGACTGAAATCACAAGTTAATTAATTTTCATCAGACTTTAGCCAGTTAGCTTAGCTTGTCAGCTTCTGTCCGGTGTACAGGCCAATTGCAAGTCTGGTGAGCTGTATCAGTCAGTGTCACTTGCTTCTTCTGATGTTGTAGTGTTTGTGTGTAATACGGTTTTGATTGAATTACTGTTAGTGCATATATGCTGTTGCCCCAACGATTTAGCAGTGGTGAGTAAGCATTCATACCCGCCTGTTAAAGTTTAAGTAGGCTGCAGCAAAGTCCTGTGTAATTTGTACAAATACTGAATAGACTCTGTCAGATTGTTTTATATGTATGTCACATTGCTGTAGTAAAGCCTTAATGTTCATGCAGCTAAAGTTCCAGATGGTTATGGCTGGACTGCTTTTGATTACTTAACTTTTATTACTGTTGTCATATAGTATACAATACTGCACCATAACTTCTAAACTTGATGCATACTTTGTATTATATATCAGAGTCTGTAGTTAGTCTTGTTACAAGAATCAGATACATACAGTATTACAAAGTACACTATTCCAATCTGAAATATGATAAAGTAGAAGTATAAAGTACCATAAAGTACAGTGAAAGCATCAGAACCAGAATTCCTTTATTAGTCTCGCAAACGGGGAAATTTGTGCGTCACAGCAGCCAAAGGACAGTTTAATATAACAATAACAATAATAATAGTGAAAAATAAACAATACACTTAAAAGGTAAGAAATAGAAATAGAGTTGTATATGCATAATATGTTCAAATATGTATTGTATTGTTATTAATAAATGATACATATGGGTATGAAAATCACCCAGTTAGTGCAAACCAAAATTATAAATGGGTTATATAGAGTTTTAATTTTAGAGTCTGACAGCAGCAGGAAGGAAGGACCTGCGATACCTCTCCTTCACACACTTTGGGTGTATCAGCCTATCGCTGAAGGAGCTGCCCAGTGCTGTGAGAGTGTCCTGAGGGGGTCGGGACTCCTGCACCAGCAGCGATTACATCTTATCCATCATCCTGCTCTCTCCTACCACCTGCACTGGGTCAAGAGGGCATCCGTGGATGGAGCTGGCCTTCTTGATAAGTTTATCAATTATCTTCCTATCTGCTGCCGAGTTGCTGTTGCTCCAGCAGACCACTCAACAGAAAAGGTCTGATGCCACCACAGAGTAGGGATGCACCGATACCACTTTATTGCATTCGGCCGTAGATGCATGAAACTGAAGACCGCGATCATAAGGCGGCTTGTTATTTCTTGTTGTCAATTCGAACGGGCGGACGGGGCGCTTCTATTTTGACTAGCGCCTCTGACTGGATTAGCGGATCAGGAAATCCACTGACCAATTGCGTGCCAGTTAAGCCATCCCACCTGATGATCCTCAGCCAATCAAATCTTTGCATCCCAGGCAATAAACATTGCGACTCTGAATACAGACAGATGAGAGAGGTGAGAAACCAGTGACGGACGGAGAGACGAATGAGCGATACAGGAAGAGAAGACAGAGAGAGAGAGTGACCCGGAGACAGATAAATAACTCCACATGGCGTCTCTAAGATCTAATGAATGTTCCCCCAGAGTTGCTTGGATTTTTGGTTAATACAGAAAGCCATTTACTGACGGAGGGGTCGTCCAGGAGTGCATGAGTGCAGTAGCTGAGGCCTTATTTGAGGGGTGACAAAAGCAGAAATGTCATTTTTTCAAAAAATAAATACTTTATTTTAAGATTTGCAGTTTATATAAGCTATTTTATTTATTTTCACGATTTTACTTTTATATGCAGCCCTTTTCCTTAAAAAGAGAATAACGTTATACATATCTTCAGTATTATATATCTGTTAATTAAATGTTAAGTGACAATAAATATTGTCTTAATGTTTTTGACATTTTCTTGATTTTATGCAGACGATGCAACTACTAGGCTACTTCAATATATTCAAATGTGGAGACTGCAATAGTTGAATTGAGATATAAAGTTGACTGTGTTCACTGTTTAATACGTTTCATTGTTTAATTCATCAAATTTAATTGATGTTTTGTGAAATTTCATTTTGTTAAATGTGAAGACAGTGCCAATGTGGAGGCTTTTTGTTGACACAGGAAATTATTTATATTTATATTTATTTAATTTATTATCATTTGTTGTAACAGGCAGAGAAGAACCTGAGCTTTCTCTGCATCCAACTAGAGTAACTTTACTGCTGGTTGTCACTTTGATCTAACACTAACCATGTTAACTCTGCAGCTTTACTAAGACATTTTGTGGGGGTTTTACCTGGTAAGACTTGAACAAACATATTTTTTCCTTTTTCTTTCAAAAATTCAGGCACCTCAAGAAATGCCAGGAAGTACAATTATAAACCATCGACAACATGTTGGACTGCAGAAACTCTCAGCGCTGGCAGGAATCACACATTCCTCTTTGGGCCCCAATAAAAAGTACAAGTTTATCCAAGACGACACAAGTGGGGATTCAACTCTTGTGTGTTCCTGCTTTCGCATCTTTGAGAGCCTGGAGCTGACCTGCGCGGTGGGTCAGCTGGTTCACGAGACTATTCAAGCCCACCAGAAGGTCTATCATACAGGGTCGGGATGCATGCTGTTTCTTGCTGGAGCTTGGAGCCATGCTGCTCTGGAGTGCCTTCAGAGAGGAATTTCAGTAGCACAGATCATCCTGGCTATGTCTGAGGGGATGGATGTATGCTTGGATGTTTGCAAGAAAAGCAGCGTCTCAACAGAGGGTCTTGGTGTGGAGCAATCCGAGAGCTGCACTGCGACATCTCCTCGTTTAGGGCTTCAAATGTCTAAGAAACCCATTGGGGAGACTTCACAGTCATCGTGCCACCTGCAAGGGACAAGAATAAATGGTCACAAGACTCTTAACGGCAGTGTACAAAGGAAAATAAAGCTCAGCAGACATTCTTATGAGGTAAAGTCTCAAAATGTCTCCACAATACTGCAACCTCATCAGCCTAAGCATCCTGACATTGCGCACATTGCTGAAGGATTGAGTCATGGTTGTGTCGATGCAATGAATTTAGTAGTTGAAGCCAGCCGAATACAGGCGAAGAATAATCAGCATGATGTCAGCTGTTCCACATTCGATGTCAATAAAGTGACATCTTGTGTGCTATTTGGTTTGTCAGAGGAGCATTCCTGTGTTATACCAGGCTGCATTGTTCCTTTATCTGATGAACAGGCTTCAGTTGCACATCAATTAAAAGAACAGCACTTGAAGGTTGCTTTAATTAATGGAGATTTATCAGATAGCTACCGCCATCTTGGCTTTAATCGGCCAACTGGGGTACAGCATGTGACTGGCCCGTCAGATTTGTCAAGTTCAAGCAAAGAAGAAGAGTGGATAGAAAAGGTTGTGACACTTCTGTTGAAGCTGGAAGTGAATCTGGTACTAATCAGTGGGCTTGTTAGTGAGAAATTGATTTTGCGCTGTTGTAGATATCGCATACTTGTGGTGGAAAAAGTGATGGCTTCAGTCCTGAAGGCATTCGCTACTGCAACAGGAGCTGTTCCAGTGACATATGCCACACAGTTGACTAAGCACTGTGTTGGAATTGAGGTGACAGTTGCGATATGGGGGGGCCTCAGCAGCCATGAGAGGAGGTCCTCAACAACTGTAAATATTTCCACTGGTGGGAATAGCGACCTGGTCACGGTGATCCTCACAAGCTGTGTATATGGCAAATTACAGGCACTGGAGGACCAGTTTTGGGCATGTGCTTATCGTTTACACCACGCGCTGAGAGATAAAGCCATCCTGCCTGGTGCTGGACTAACAGAAATGCTTTGTATTCATCACCTTCAAGACCAAGCACAGCGCAATCTTCGGCATTACAGAGAAAGGAATGGGGACTCTGCTCAGCAAACCAAAGCAGGAACCACAGCTAATCCTTGTAGCGGTGTAGTGTTGCACCTCATGGCAGATGGCTTAATAGATTACATATCCACTGTACTGGTTAACACAGGAAGAATTTCAAAAGTCGAAGCCAGGACTGCTGTGCGCCAACAACTGCGGGACTATAAGGAAGGTGTAGGCTTTGCTGCAAAATTCTCACAGCTTTTCTTGGAAGGTGAACAAGATGGAAGTGCCGTTTCTATCATAATGAGGTCCAGTGAAGCACCAGCAGTGAAGATCTATGACAATCTGAGTGTAAAGCAAGAAGCATGGAGAAAAGCATTAGATCTGGTTTTTCTGGTGCTACAGGCTGATGCTGAGATCATCACAGGCACTGACCAAAAAACTGATGGCGCACAGGGAAATCTGATGCTGTTGTGACTCATGCAGCATCTTTGGGAACTTGAATAGAACCAGAATAGAATATATAGAATGCAAAAATGTTTTTAACATATAAAGCTATGTTTTCTTTTACTGGTATAAAGTGTTTGTATAGTCTTTTTTCTTGTCATTAATAAATAGTCGAAGGACAGTATTAATGAAATTAATTTTAGTGAAGCAATGCTATTTGCTACCACCTGGGGGAGACAAATAATTATATGACATTGTCGTCTGACTCCTTCAGTCAAGCTGATGCAAAAAAAATATGGCCCAAATTCTGACATTGCCAGTACATTTGGGGCAAAGGCAAGACTCACAAATATTCCTGTTTTGAACATGATAAATGAGATAAAGAACTAAGAAAGGAAAAGAAACAACATTAACCTTTGCAGCTCCAACCCCCAAGTGGAAAAGGCTTGACAAATGTGCACAGTCTCTCAACAAACATATGTGAAAAACGGTCAGTAGAAAATGATTATTATATAATTACTTGTCGTCTTAGTTATACTGTCATAGGAAATACCCTAAAATTCTGTTTATTTTAATCATTAACCAAGCCTGACGTAGCGGACACTACTGGTACCTTGTATACAGCTTGTCTTGGTGCTCAGTTAAGCCAGGGAAAACAAACAGTACATGTCCAAAACCACAATTGAATTTTTCCCTCTCCTGGAGCATGGGAGAAATTGTGTCGTACCAGTACAGTATGTTTTTAGCCTTGGTACGCTTCCGTTACAATATTTGCCTACGCTTCATTACGTGTCTACAGCCTGGCCAGCGGTGTTCACAGACGCTGCTTCCCTGCCAACTGTTGTGGTTTTATGACCTGCTCTGTCATAATGGGAATGGTTGACAGAGAAGGAATGGCTCCAGACAGAGTAAATGTTTTTGATTAAGTCTCATTAGGCTCTGTCCTTTTAAAAAAATGACCCAATGGTAGTGAGTTCTTGAGGATTGTGTAGTTTGGTTTGAAGAAACCTTTTGTTAGCTGCCTACATGGTCAGTGGAAGGTCACAGGAAAATAACCAAGCCACCACACACTAAATGTATAACCTTCATTCCAGTCTGAACAACTGAAATGACTACTAGATGGAAAAATTAAAACAACCCTGAAAACAATTATGGTTCACCTGAAAGTAAAGCACTCATGGTTATCTGTAGACATTTTCCTATTGTGTGCATTGTATTTCAGAGGTGACAGATGCAACAACACTTGAGACCTTCCATTTCCTCTGAGATCAGAGAGAGCTCTTCTTGTCGCATTCTAAAAATAAAAACGTTGCGAAGGCCTTCACTGTGGAGCCAGAACAACCTTGAGTCAGGCATCACTCAGTGGTGGTGTGGCCAAGAGAGGGTGGGGTATGACATAACATAACAAACACAGTATTCAGTAGGAAATTGGAATGGCAAAATTGGTGAAACACGAGAGTCCACAGTGTCTGTCCCATTCTTCGTCAGCACAGAGAAAACTGAGAGTGGTGCATGCACATGTTTATAAATCACCTTAGAAAATGTGAAATCTAAAGATCTGGGTAAAATGATCCAGTTTTAATTTATGATTGTTAGCTCATAGCATGTGCTGTTTGTTTAATTAACATCTCCTTTGTTTAATAGGGAAGGTTGTCGTGAAAAAACAATGATTTGTAATAACTCTGATAACCACACATATGAAAACAACAACTTTAAGTTTACAAAACTTTTAAGGCAATATAGATGAGATCAATTCAAGCAAAACACCAATATTTTCATCACTCTCTATCTGTTAAAAACTGCTTTCTCGTAATTATGGGCAGTGTCACTATTTTGGCAGGAAGAGCTCAATAACCAGCAAAAAAACATTTTGTATAGAGGTTTTAGAATGTTTTACAAAGTCAAAACTGCAATTGTTAGAGCTTTTTAAATGGAGCAATCAGTACCACAATGTGTCACAGGAATACATACCTATATTGATACCACAATGTGTCACAGGAATTTATATTTAGAAAGAAACCTCTGGTAAACAATAAATATAGTTTTATTCTTCTCAGACAGTGTCGCATACGATTTTGCTATTTAGGTTGCAGACAAAAAAAGTAAAGTGTGCTGGTACTACTGGTGTCATTATGGCAACCATGTGTAGCTGTAAACTGTGACCTAATAATTAACATACTAATAATTGTATATACTGTATAGTATATATATTGATGCTGTATGCCTTCATTTAGGCAGGTTTGTAACAGCAACTTATGCTGATGTAGCTACACATTTTATGCATTAACTTTACATCTATGTCCTTGATAGCCCACCTACAAATCATTGTTATTTTTTCTCAAAATTCCCACAAAATGATCAGAATGACAGAAAACTTAAAATATTTTGGTTTGGACAAAGCCTGACATAGTGGCTGCCATCTTTGGCTTTGGAAAACATTAATCAACATTTAAAAAAAAAAACCAAAAACCCCAAAACATTTTACAGACCAAAAGAATTAATCATCAGTGACAATAATTGTCAATTGCAGCTGTGGTTTATTTTATCAGGACAGCTACAACACACACATACAAGCTGAAACAAGCTGTCTGAAAGAATTATCACAGTGTCTATAGCAGATGCTAATTTGCAGCACTCATCCAGGGAGGGGCTTTTATGAAGATAAGAGATTAAAACAATATGATAAAAAGACAGTAAATGGAGTACAGCAAGATACAATGAAGTACACATTGAAAAACATTTCATTTAAAAAGATTGACAGTGAACTTTGACATGGACAGATGGAGCAATCATGATTTTGTAATGATGTCAGTTGGCTTCACTGTTATCGTTTTTGTCGATTCATGTCTGCCAATCTCAAGCTAGTGATCAGTATTCATGGCAATTTTGTTTAATCCTTTGTTCTGGAGGCTGTTTTTGAATTTAAAAATACCCAAAGTCATATGCATTTCTTTCAAAATTTACATTCTGAGGGTTAAAAAGAGCATCAGCCCCAGGACACTGAAATCACTTAGGGCCCATAGCACTCATTATAATTTGCATGCATGCTTGTGTTGAATGTGATGAGTCAGTATCAGTCAACCTCTAATTGAAAAGGCCTTGACTAACATTCACATGCTCCATTTTTAGTCCATTTGCTGTTTTGTCACTTTGGAAATTGACACCTTGCGAAAAGGGAAGTTCTCAACATGTAATTTGGTGACACGAATTGCTCCGCTAAAAGTTTTGTCGTTACAAAAGATGTTCCAAAGAGGAAAAAAATATATATACTGTGAACAACTTCAGACTAGATGTGTCATGGAAAAGGTCAGTTGTTTGAGGTAAGATGCATCAGTTATTTTTGGTTTAGTGTCCTCTCATGAAGAGATCTTGATTTATTGTGCTGCACAGGTGTAAATGGGCCTCAATAATGGTATGCTGGTGTACTTCCTATGTAATGAGAAACAGCATTTTGCCCCCCAAAAATAAGTGTGCTCAGGAAACCCACTCTGCATAAATACCTGATACACTGTCATTAATTTTTGGGAGGATTCTCAATTAGTACAGTCACAGGAAACACATCCTAAGAGTGTCGAAAACTGTCTGAGCTATTCCTGAGTTTGGAGTTTCTTACAGTCTTACAACTGATCACGTCTCTGGCCTTAGTCACTCGAATGGCCTGGTTGGATGTCAGATGTTTGACTGGCCAGTTTGGTGGGGACCATGATCAGGACTTCCTACTGATCCAGCATGAATTTTACATGTTGTAACCTTTACCCAGAAGCCCAGACCAGTGCCTATTTTTACAAATGGATCACATTGCTGGCCCTAAATTCAAAAGAGAAATGAATCCTGCATGAATAACACCCATCACTGATCCTCCCCTTTGAGGAAGTTGCGAATAGCAATTAAAATTATTCATTCATGAGGTAGGCTCTTTCATGGGCTTCACATTGTTTAGTTTTACCTATGAATAGCACAGAGTGATTCATTAAAAGCTGCCTGTGCCGGCTTTCTTTTTACGTCTCTGCTCGGAAGCAGACTGGATGAATGAAAGCACTGGTTCCGTTCACGTGCTTGCTGCTGCTCTTGGTGCCTGAAAGGATCTCGGTTGCACAGTCCAAGTTGCACGTCCCCCTCCTTGCCCTCCTCTCCTTTCTTGACTTCTGCTGGGTTGGTTGGTTAAATCCTTGAGCATTAGTGGGCGTGAGCATGTGTGTGCTGGTGCTCCTAGGGCGCATGCGAACTGAGGCCCAAAGGGGAAAGCCTTCCACACAGATCTAAGCCAGCTGCCCTGATTTAAACACTTCATTCGAAGAAGAGTGGACGAGAGGGGGAACACAGTTGCATCCCCCTTTACCAGTGTGCTCGAAGTACGCTGGAAAGGCAGCTGCCAGCTCTACAAGCAAGACGAGCAGCTACAAATGGTAGACTTGGATGTCTGCTGTTAGGTAGCATTTAAGAGTCCTTGCGGCTCTAATTCTCAGGACTCAGAGGGCATTTGCTGGCCTGAGAGGGGGGTGTAACAACTAACTGACCCTTTGAGGTTAAGCAGAATTTGTTAACAGTTTGTGTGAGGCTCAGTGGAGGAGGGGAGGAGGTAACAGGCAACAGTTAGTGGGAGGTGGGAGGCCACAGTGGGGCTCCTGCACTGCTCAAGAAGGAGACGAAGCAGTCGCCGGGAAGTGGGGAAAGAGGAGGAGATGGCCACGGGAGAAATCACAACACTTCCCTCCACACCTGAAGACGGCGGCAGCGGCGGCTTTCCTCCTGGGAACTTCAAGGAGCCCAAAAGGCTGTACTGTAAAAATGGGGGCTTCTTCTTAAGGATAAAGTCTGATGGGGGAGTGGATGGAATCCGTGAGAAGAATGACCCCCACAGTGAGTACTACCAGAGCTCCTTTTCTTTGCTTTGCACAGCACACAAAGCTTCTCTATGTTCTTTTTTTTTTATTATGCACAGGGAAGTAAGAGTGAAGCTAAAAAAAACAAGAAAAATCATGGAGGAACGATGTGAATTTTCCAGCTTGCTGAGGTTAATTCTCCACTTGTAAACACCAAAGTGTGCGTAGGTCTATGTCTGGAAAGTATAATAACTGTAGTTCAAGAGAAGTTCACCTCAAAGTTTCTTAATCAATGGGAACTTTGATGGAATATGTGTGACGTTTTTAGTAAATGTTGATCACCCTGCTGAGTCACAGCCATTCACACTGCTCACTGTGTGGTTTACGTCACACAAGACAGCACAACATGGAGTTTAAAGTCAGAATACGTGAAATCCTGATTTACCTGTCACTGTCAGTTCTTCATTTCAATGAACTGATAGCTGAAAATAAGACAATTTCTACAAATATGGAAAAATACACTGTTGGCGCTCATCTACACCACCAGTCAACCAGTATTTGTATGGAAAATGACAGGAGTTTTAGGCTTTTCTAATGTTCTTTTTGAAGTTGGCAACTCTTAGAAGTGGAAACATCAGCGTACTTGTTTGTCTCAGACAATTGTGAGACCCTTCGGTGCCTCTGTATCACTGATATCACTGATACTTTTACGTCTGTTGCATCAGTAAGTGGGAGGGGAAGATGGGGAACAAGAATTTGGGTTTTTTTCCGAGGAAAACACGTTTGGAGTGCATTGCACAACAAACTGTACAGTGTGACATTTCAAGCAGGTGGGCCCAAACACATGTCCTGTATGGAGCAAGTTCAGGGGACAGGAGCCATTTTTAGAATAATTCAATTAGATCAAAATATGACCCAGGAGAGTAACCTTGTTGATGTTAATGGGTTAGTTGGTTCATATTTAAAAAAAACGGTTCCTGCTAAATTAGATATAACACAATCAGTATCATGTTGGGTTGAGTAATGAAAACAGTGTTGTATAAAGTAGCGGCTAGTATAACATGTTTACATATTACTTAGGAACAGACTGGGAGCTCAGGACAGCGCAGGAGTGTTGGTGCTTGCAGCGCTTGTTAAGGAGCTTTACATGAGGACGGGCAGGAGCTTGCTGGTTAGCCACAACTTTAATTAGATAATCTTTAACAAAATATGTCATGACACAAAAACGGTTATTTCATCACATTCTTTTGATCATTTTAGTTAACTTTTTAATGTTTTCAGCCAGTAGTGAAGTGAATGTATAATTGTACTGAAGTACAGTACTCGAGTAAATGTACTCAGTTGCACACCGTCACAGGGAATATATATATATAATGAGTCATAAAACAGGAATCAGTGTTAGTCATTTAGCTTTTTATCATAACGGATTATAAGTTAATGTGACCTGAGCTGTGCTTGATCAATGCTGCTTTTGTTCTGACTACAACAGTCCTGCCAACTTTTTGGACTACCGAACGTATCTGCCAGCTACAATTGGAACTGAAAAAGTGACCTGACATATCAGATCCTCAAGTGGGATTTTCATGACAATGTAGATGAGACTCTCTCTGCAAGTGATCCATAAGGTTTCTGAGGACAATATGGCCCATTTGCATTTCCACAAATTGTTGCCCTTACATCACTGTAAGGACCTCAGGACCGTCACATATAGGACCACACTCTACAGAACCAGAGAGCAATTGAGGGAAAGTTTTCCTGTATTAACAATAGCTGTGAGACATAGTATATCAAGTAAACATCAGGCACACCACAGCGCATTTAGACCGATTATACATTTCATTCAAGGAAGAACACCTCTTTGATTTGTGACATGAATCATCCAGGCAGAATGCTTAACTGTAGACAGATGTGTGTCTATCTGAAGTCTTAATGTGAATGAATTCTAAACAGATCCTCTCATTTACCTTGTGGGGCCCCTGCTTCCTTTTCGGTGGTTAGGCTTCGTGCAAAGTATGCTCGGCAAGCAGCGGTGCCTGGAGAAAAAAAAAGAAAAAAATGTGGAGATGATTTTGATCCATCTGTGAGGCTGTCAGATGGCCAACAGGTACTGTGTGCTCAGTGCTACCAGGCTACTGCTTAATGATGTCAGATAGCTTGTTGTTATCAGTAGCTTTGACAGTGCTTCATGTATTTTGTACAAATAAAATGTCAGCTAGTGTTGGTCGAAACATGTAAAACCACCACAATGAGCAGCTAACTTCTCTGTTTTTTTTTGTTGTTGTGGTCATTTATGGGAATCTGAGTTTGTTTTTTGTCGCATAAAGCATGTTTGAACCTACACCTATCAATGTTTTGTTTACTAACTCTGCAGCTTTATGGAGCTATGTTTTGGTTTTACGGCATATTTACTGCATGTTTCAATCTCACCGTTCCTCTCAGTGTTATTTCACTCGACAAGCCGTTATGGTAGACAGAGTCAGGATAACAGAAGAGTCTATCAGATTAAGAGCCAGATTTTACTTTCAGTTTTGTGCTATGAAGCAAACCAGCAATTTTCTATCCAAAATGAATAGCCCTGTGGCACACAAGTAGTAGGCACAGCATTGTCTCACTTGTTACTGGTGTTTCATATTGCTGTGCCTCACAAAGCATCTTTACTGTGATTTGTTTCTTTGTCCAGGGCTTAACACAACTTAAACTGCTGAAAGGCGGTGCCATTGATGTAGCCATACAATGTTTTACATTCGCCTAGAAAGAATTAATTTAATTGTGATAGAGTGTATGAATCTGTTGGTTGGGATATTTTATTTTTTATATAAAACAGATGTGTAGAACACACAGCACTTACCTTTTCCTTTAGATTAAACAATCTGGCAAGCAAATGACAAATTATTTGTGTCTGAGCTCATTTTGTTCCAATAAACTTCTGTCTGTTTTCCCCAGTAAAGCTTCAACTTCAGGCGACCTCAGTCGGGGAGGTGGTCATCAAAGGAGTTTGTGCTAACCGCTATCTGGCCATGAACAGAGACGGACGACTGTTTGGAGCAGTGAGTTACCTTATTCAAACTTTCTGTTTTGAGTTTTGAGATGAATGTAAATACTGTCTTGGTGAAATCAACACCAACAACAACAACAAATTCAGCATTTCCTGAAATGGTTCATGGAGTTATTCAGGGACTGAAATTTTCACAAATCCTCATTAAGCACCCACTAAATTTCTTCCAGCTGGCCTCAAGTAAATTGACCCCAAGGCACTGTCACAAGCAGCACTTAGGCTGCAGTGTTTTGAAATGTTTACCAGCAACTCCTCAAGCCATCTGCCTTCAGTGAAGGGAAGTAATTAGCTTGTCACTCCTTTGTCTTAGTCAGCACTTAGAATACAAAAGGTACGCATTAGACATTAGGTTTCTCAGGAAGTCTAGATGCTGCTGGGGGAGAAAAGCAAGTATGTAAAATATGTAACCTCTAGTAGTTGCAGGCCTTTACTGTGATTCTTTGGGTATCTCCATGGACAACCTGACAGCCATGGAGGTAGTGGAGAAAGTGGAGAATTGAAAAATACATGGGAAGGCAGTTTATGGTCTAAACACTGTGAAATATATGAATGAGAGGATAGATGATGAAAGGGCAAGAATTTTCTGAGGTAAGATTTAAGCAGGAAGAGAAATTAATCAGTAGAAGAGGAAGGTTGCTTACTGAAACCTGCATTTCTCCAGAGGGAGCAGATGCACTATGGTGTCTTTTGTTCCTACAGCAGAACATCTGAAGTCTGTCATGCTTTTAGATTTAAAATGCTTTTCTGAAGGTCCAACAGACAGTTTTTGTTGTTCAGCGATCAGATGTTTCACATAACCAAAAGGAAAACGCAGATCTTCACATAACAAAATATAGTATACTCACAGGGGCAATGTAATTGTAATTGGCAAGAGGCATTTCCTCTTAATGAGAAGCTGCAGCAGCTGCCACACAAAGCATCTGTTCTGCTCTCACTTGTGTGTAGAAAGTCATTTAAAAAACTCATGAGAAATTGTCCACCTAACATTGGTCCTTGCCAAAGAAATTCGATTTTTTCCCCCCTCTTCTCTAGACTTTATTCACAGGTTTTTTCTACAAGCAGGGGTCACCTGCTATCTATTAAAGATCCTCACTGACATATTTGCTCACACAGCTGACATATATCGACTACTTTACAAATAGGTACATATAGATATTAATTCTACTGGTACAAGCCTGAAATTACTTTAAATATTTGTTCCACCCTTAATCTTTATTAACATTATAAAAGAAAATAATGTAAAATAGAATTTCTGCATAACAAAATGACATTTTAAAAATCAAAGACAGGATATCTCTCTCTGTATATCCATTTCCTAGCTAGGTTTGTACTACATTTTCATTTAGCAGATACTTTTGTCCAAAGCGACTTACAGAAATTTATACATTCAAACACTGATGGCGCTGACCAGCACATCAGGAGCAGTTTGGGGTTCAGTATCTTGCCCAAGGATACTTCGTCATGCAGACCAGGGGAATCAAACCAGCCCCCCCACAGTACTAATCCAGGTGAAGAATGGTTCAGTGGTCGTCTGACTACGATAAAGTAATAAATCATTTTATAATAATGAATATTTGTTGGAAGCTTTGCATAAGTCGAAGAAAGTAGCTTTGGTTGGTTGTTGAGGTTGAAAGAAAAGTTTTTCTGACTAACAGCTCTGTAGCTGTGCAGTCAAGAATTAAGTCGTAAGACGTAAAACAAAAGCCTCTTGTTGGACGGGGTGTAGAGCAGTTAACGCCCAGCAAGATTTTGGCCAGATGTTTAGAAATTTGTGATTTTTTTCATTTCTTCTTTTCCAAAGGACAATGTTATAAGAGTATTTAATGTTTAATCATAGTTCAAAGACACTGGACTAAGACAAAACCTCACTATAGCTGTAATAACTTCCCTGTTCAGGCCTGGTGTCCTTCAAACAAACGTAACTATATTAGTGTGAAGCACAGAGCTAAAAACAACACTCTCCTTCAAAATAAAGGTGACATTTAGTTCTAGGTGTTTTATGTGACTATTTAATGTCCTAAATTTGAGCATTACAAATTTTCTCCCTTTCCAAAAACATCTATTAAACAAATTCTAATAAAATAACATCCAAACAAAATAATGGAATAAAATGCACTTACAAGGACCCAGATTTCCCTCAAGTTCAATTTATACAGAAATAATGAACATAAGCAGAGAGTATTATTAGTTTTTTAAGAAGAGACACATATTAAATGTACAGACTGAATGACCTTCAGTTGCCATTTGTTTGCATACAGTAAATGGGGATGACAGCACTGCCATACAGGATATCCACATTTAAGATGGTTTTCACACTTACATTTCCTCAGTTTGCAACCTCCTTTACGTGCATTGAGATGGAAAGGTCTCCAGTAGACAGAAAAGGCCGGTGACTTTGTCCTTACAGCAGGGAACTCTCCTGTTTAAACCTCCTAAAGCCCTTACTGTTCCTCATAGAGCTACAATTGCCAACTAATCACCAACTATTTTGATGATTGATTAACCAGATAAAACATTCTTTGATTCCAGCTTCTTAAATGGGAACATTTTTTGGTTTCAAATTTTCTTTAGTTGCAGATCTCAGTGAACAGCAGAATTACATCGAGTCCTCTGAACATCAAATCAAGCTAATCTGTTCTTCCTCTTTGTCTTTGTCTCCAGAGACGAGCAACGGATGAATGCCACTTCTTGGAGCGGCTCGAAAGCAACAACTACAACACCTACCGCTCCAGGAAGTACCCAAACATGTACGTGGCACTGAAGCGGACTGGCCAGTACAAGTCTGGAAGCAAAACTGGACCTGGTCAAAAGGCCATTCTTTTTCTTCCGATGTCTGCCAAGTGCTAATCTGGGATATGGTTTGGAAATATTAATGTCTTAATGGCAGGAACAAAGAAGATGTGACGGCAATGAAGACAAAGTGTTCCATCAACATTGCCCAAAATAGCTGTGATGCTTTCTGACTGTTATATCCTGAGAGTTGTTTTTTTTATCCTGAACATGTCTGCTTTTATTCAGCTTCACATTGGCACACACCGACACTTAGCTGCTTCCTAGTAAAACAAGGCTTTTACTGTTAATCAACCAACTGCTACACTAGTTCAACTGGAGCCGGGTGCCTGGCTCAAGTGCTCCCCTACAGTTGGCTGCATAGCATTATTTGTTCATTTCACTTATACAATCTTCTGTTCCTGGCTGAGGGATTCTAAGCAGCAACCTTTTGACTACAAGTCTTTTTCCTACCGCACTGCTTTTGACTTCTGAGTCAGCAGTCGGCGATTATCTGCATGATGTACGACGTATGTGGGAATATTCTTAAACACGTTTCCTGAAGGAAATGCACTCAGATCCTGCATTATTGTGACCTGAAGAGAGGAACTTAATAACTGAATTCAAGATGTTCTGATCTTGTGAGACAAAAGTGTGTTTGAAAATCAAAAATCAAAGCTAAGCACACTAAATTCAAAACCAATACACAACATAAGCGCACACTACTACTCAGTATTTTGCCAAATTGATTTTTGAATTTGATTTTGAATTAAACAGCAGAAAGGCAGGTTAACACATAGACCTTTTTAGGCTAATTTAGCAAGGCAGCCGATATTAAAAATGCAGCTACCAGCTACTAATGTTAGCTTCTGCCAATATATGGTCAGCTAACACTGGTAGTTAGCCTTTTCCCAGTTAAAAATACAGCTGAATAAAGAACAGTACCTTTGAAATCAGCTGCTCGCAGCTGTCGATTTCCAAGATAGCATTAAATAAACCGTTTAAAACAATCCTGCAAAAGTGGCATAATTCTTCAAAAACCACAAAGTGGATGCTGTAGTACACAGTATTGCACTGCTTTTCTTCAACAGTAACACAATTCCAGTCATAAATACCCCTTAATTAGGAGTAATAGTGACAGCCACGTGTCAACAAAGCTAGCCACGATATGCTAACCCCATCAGGTAGATGAGGGCTTGCTAGGATTTTAGTGTGGGAGGAAGCTGCCTGTGGTACAGCTGGTAAAACATCCCAGAGTAGACGGCTGGAAGCTCCTCCATGGTGAGATCGATCTTGTCGAAACCCTGCTCCAGGCCGTGAAGCAGCAGCCTGGCTACACGAGATGTGATAGGCGTGGTGTCGTGGGTCTTGGCAAGCTCGGAGAGGTCCAGCCACTCGCAGCGCAGACACTCCTGAGTGCAGAAGTTAATGTCGTAGGTGAGCGGGCTCAGGCGGCAGATGATGTACATGTCAGACATGCCGAACGCCCCGGGGTGGTTGTGCTGCTGCCGGATGCTGAGCAGAGATCTAAACTCCGAGCGAACGCCTGTCTCCTCGAAGACTTCACGAACGGCGGTGGCACCTGAGAAAGGTTAATTAAAATATAAATACATGTATGTGGAGGCATTTCAAAGATTCTGACATGAAGGAATGTATTTATGTTCCCTTGTCAAAGTCATTTTGCAGACTGATGTTTAGCTGTGGGTAAAAGGGATATACATATATTTTTTTGTAAAGATGAACATTTGACGCTGCTTTTTGGGGTGGGTCATGTATAAATATTAAAGCTGCTTTAAAATTGTAAAAAAAAAAAGGTGAATTTGAAGATACAGATATAAATCTTTGCATATATATCATGTGCCTTATTTTGTACAGTTCAAATGAATGTATATGTTTCATCTTTAAAGGGTAACTTCTATATCTTTCAACCTGGCACTTATTATTATTTTTTTTAGTCTCAGTGATTAATAGATATAGTAGAGAATGGCAGGGGTGGTGTACTTTTGTAGACTAACCCGGCACTAACCCTAACCCTTCCCTTGACAAAAAGCCCATGGTATTTTTCCACTTGATTTCGGATCTTTGCAGAAAATAAGCTCCGTGGCAAACACAAGTTTATAATACATGAAAATCTGGGGTCACCCCTGCAAGCAGTTACCAACTGTGGCTTGAAATAACCCTTTAATTCTCCACGTCCTACACAATACATTATGGGACAAATACAACAAAAAAAACGTGGGAGAATAAGGTCCAGGTTGCCAAAAGTTACCTTTTAAGTGTAATACTAAAATCGTAGGATTTAGTAAGATGTACTGTATCAGTCTTTTGCTCTGTTGAGCGTGACACTCACCAATATTTTCTCCTTGATCAGACAAACCACCGGGGAACTTCCAAGCATTCTTTGTCTGAAGCACAAGAGCAGAGTAAACTTTAACAACAATTGTGATAGATGGCACTGCTGTAAATGTATCTTAGTCATGTTAACTTGTATACTAGGGATGAGCAAGGAAATCATTATCTGTTCTTGGAACAGGCAGGGCTTAAAGGAAGTTGTTGATTTAAGTCTGCAATTGATGTGGTTTGATCAGAAGTTGCTCAGATTTATTCTTTATTTACTGAACATGTTTTCTATAAATAATTAATGGATGATGAATAAATAAACTTCAGTCGACCACCCGAGTACGGATATTGACACGGTTTGATGGGATGGGATGTTAAAGCGAGTAGTCTGTATACGAAAATGTACATTTTTGTTTTATTCAAGACAATAACAATAATTAATGGATCATGTGTTAAAGGATCATCTTATTTATCGGAACTATAACTTACACAGGCAGAGAGATGTTTAACGCTCTCATCTGAACATTCAACATTCATCCATTCATGTTATGTGTTATATTTAGTGCCTCACTCTGGAGACTTTTGCATCTGATGCGGTGAAGTGTGTCTTCCGAAACTGTTTCACCACTTATCCTTGATATTTAATAACAGTTTGCTGCTGGTTAAATTATGATGTCAGTGTTGTATATATATTGTTGTAGTTACTTAAAGAATATTGTATGCTGCGCTTGTCTAAGAAATGCTTTGATTTTTTTCTTGTTTTGCAGATCCTCTCTTTGTGAGGAACACAAGTGCACTACTGCATTTATTTTCATGCATTGTCAAAATGCTTTATTTTCTGGAACGGTTTGTAAAATGTGGTGGTTGGAAGAAATAAAAAGATTTTGTGTAACTTTAATCAGTGTGGTTTTTTGAGAGAGAAATGCCTCATCCCCACAGGAGTAGTCAGTGCTCAATATTAAATAATAATGGTATCAAAAACATTTGCTAGGAGGAGGTCAAACAAAAAAACTGCTCACAGTACATCTACTAGGAAATGATGTGTAAATATCTTTGGACAATGGTTAAATTAAACACTCATACTCCTTCGTCATTCAGAAAATTACCTCCAGTCCACTGGGGATCTGACCTGATGTGAGAGCGATAATGTCCTGGTTTCTTTTCAGGAAGTTCGTAACCCTTTGCTACTGGCACATTCTACCAGAGAGACTCTACTGCCAAGGGCCAGACTGTTATAGAGCCCATTTCCAGTAAACAGCTCGATGGGGAGGAGGAGGAGCAGGAGGAGGAGGAGGAGGAGGAGGAGGAGGGGAAGAGATAAAACACTCCCCACACTTCCAGGCCACTAACTATTTCCCTCTGCTCCTGGAGAAAAGCCATTAAGATGCATTATATGCTGTTGAGAGCAGGCTGGGACACATGTTACATGTTGTGTGCAATGAAAGGGCAGCAAACAGGCCTACTGAAATTCTGTGTCAGTTGTAATGTAAACTATATTAGTCATATGATCATTTCACAGTAACTATATGTCCATTCCCCGACACTTTTCCTTTTTTTAAAACTAGAATTGCTGAGAGAGTAAAGAGGAAAAATCATAAAGGTGGCAGATTGGGAGAATGTTGCACATAATTGGAGATCTAATCCTGCAGAAGGATTCAACTGATTTGAACTCATTAACTTCTGTGCTGTGTACATATTTTTGGGTGACAAACATTACTTTTAAGGGTTGATTAACACAAATGACACATCAATTACTGCTATATTTCGTCTGCAGAAGAGAACCCATTAACTTCTGGTGCAGATCCAGATACAGGGATGGATCCAGGGTTTTTTCTCACTTTCTTTAACCAGGTAGATTTGGCCAGATAGGGTGTATTTTGAGAAATAATGCATGGATCTCAGTGTTTCCCATGCATATAGTTTATTTGGGTGGTTCGCCAAGGTATATTAACAGCTGCCAAAGTATATTTGGTGACCCATTCTAGCATTTTATACTTTTATTTTTTAAATCTGTCTGTAGACAGTCTACACTTCCTCTCCTGTCTTCTGTCAACCTCACATGCTTCGCCGAAAGAGAGATGCTCTCTATTATTACCTCCCACATGTAAACACATTGATTGTGATACAACCTCTCCTAGGCCTACTTATGCTGTTCATTTGTAAGAACTTGTCAGTGCACCTGGTTGCTGTGAAGCATGTTGGTTTTGATCAGCTACTTGAATAACAACAAGCTTCCTTCACAAGCAGTATGTAATGTTAATGTAGGCAAAGTGATTCTAAACAAAACAAACTGTGTCTTATAATGCAATATAAGAACTCTGGCATAATCATAATAATCTTTCTGTTGAGGCAGAGATTATTTCTTTTCATTCCAGCTGACATTGGAACACTGACATGTTTTTTGTCTTCAGAAGTAAAATGAAGGTATTCCATGTTATATACATTACCTGTGTTTATTGAGCTTAAAAAACAATGGATAGGCTGGTTATATAATGAACGACATCATTAGAACACTTTCTTTTCTCTTTTCAGCTGGGGCCACAGAGATATCTGTCTCTGTCTCAAAGTCATTGTCAGTCAACCTGCTTTTTTTCAGTGAATCTTTGCTTGTTTGGCCATGTCTGATCTCTCTCCCCTGTCACTGTTGGCTGTTATGGTGGTTAAGCAGACAGCAGCATTTAATCCAAGTGTTTGTTTTATCAGGGTGAACAAAATGGTTGTCTTCATTGCAAAGGCTCGCCTAGCCTACACATACATGAAAAATTAAGATATTTTTTCCTAAGTATTAATTACATTTGAAAATTCTATTTTAGCCTATTTTAATACCATTCAAATTGTGCTTAGAAGGAATGATTTTTGCCAAAAAATGACTGGAGACATTTAAATATGTTGGACTTGAACAGATTATCCCAGAAAAAAAATTAAAAAGGTAAGTATGGGATAACAGAAACTGTGGTAAAAACATATCACATCACCATTTCAGAGAGCCAGAAATGATGTCTTCATACTAACAGTTTTGTTTAATCTAACAGTCAAAAACCAATTATTTTCTTACTTCTTTTGTCACTCAACCAATCAATAAACATGAAATTGTGAAGAACGTTTCTGTCTATTATTTTCATCTTCAGTTAAACAGATACCAGGATGTACTGTACATTCAGGATTCAAGATCTACTTTATTATCACTATATAACCAGGATTGTACAACACAATAATGGAACATGATGTTATTGTATGACACTGTGTATTGCCTGTGCAGTGAAACATCATTGTTACCCTGAGGTTTAGACCTTACACACCAATGTAAACCTGTGTTGGCACTTTGTGGTATGGAGTAGTAAATATTTTAACATGCTGTTAAGTTCAGTCTTTAATGGTGTCATGTGTGAAGGGAGCTGATAGTACAGTTACTGTGTGTAAGATCTACACTGGTGTATGTTGTGTTACATCAAGAAATTCTCATGTAGGCTGCTTCAAATTTTTTGCAGCTTAAGTGCTGCGTGGTCACATTACAACATGTTATGTTGAAGCTTTACTTGTGTTAAGGACAGAAGCTGCTGTATGCACCAGATGAGTTGAACTTGTTTAGTTCACGTCCCCACGGTCTGTGTCAAAGGGTCTTTACTCATTTATTCAAAAAGGGGTTAGATGGTTTATCTTACAACATAATTGGCTTCCAAATTGCAGCATCGTGGTGCAATCATGTTCCTAAATTGGCTGCAATATTACTGAGAACGTAAACAAATCTGTGCAGAAACGGCTTTAAAACAGGCCTGTTGTAAGTCGCCCTCTTAACATCTTGAGCTCGACAGCGGGGCTCTGTGAGAGCTGACGGAGACACACACACCCAAGTTGTTTGAGTGCATTCAGCTCATGTAAACAAGGTGTTTGCTTGAGGTCCACTAATGTTGTGTGGAGCTATGTTAAGTGTGAAAGGAGCTGAAGGTCTGAGAGGATTTCCACCCACGTTTGGAACAACAGAGGCAACTGTATGTCACTAAATAAACAGAAGTAATCGCAGAGATTTTGAGCAGCACCGAGATATCTGCTGCTTCACTGGATGAAGGATCAGTCTCCCAAATTAGCTTTTTGGCTTCCAGCAGGGAAGAGCCGCTTCCTGCCAATAACAATCTTTAACCAGCCAAAACATGTCTGATTTTTTTCTTTTTAACAAATGTGTCATTCTGGCCACTAACTCACTGCACCAAGTATTTGTACACCATTTGTTTATAGCCCCCTTTTCATATGCCGCATTCATGATTAAAACTCATGCTTTTTGTAGATTTCGTAGGTTTTCTGAGGCAAACCAGCAAGTTTACAATGAAAACTCATTGTAACAGCCAACACATGCACACAGTGAATATAAATATAAATGGGCTATTCACTGTAATTGTACAGTGTAATGTGTCTATCCACTTTATGTCTCATTTTGTTTTGTTTGTGCTGGTCATGTCTTGCCATGACTTGCTGTTTTAATTAATGTGACTTTGATCTCCTGCACTCTGGTGTCCTTAGGTGTCTTGAAAGGCGCCTCCAAATAAAATGTATTATTATTATTATTATTATTATTATTATTATTATTATTATTATTATTAAATAAAACAACATTTGGAAACTGTGCTTTTAAACGAGCTGTTGGGACTTCTGTAAGGTTGTGATGTCAAAACTATACAGTCAATGCCTGCTCAGGCCTGTGAGAGCTAACCAATCGGAGAAGACTGGCCTTTTCAGGAGAGGGGCCTTAAAGAGACCGGCACTAACATGTTGTGTTAGACAGGATAGAGGAGAGTTTTTTGAACATTAAAGCAAGACATTTAATGAATATAATGACGTGCAGTTGCATACACTGTATGGAATATTCAAATAATAAAGTGAAACTTGTACCTTATTTCTGTCTTGGACGACAAGAACTTTTCCATTTGATTCATCAACGACTGCACCTGAACAAAAGAAAACATTCATTATTACATGACTGATTCAGTTTGAGGAATTCCAGATGTTGATCCCCAGGACAGAACAAAAAAAAACAGTTTGTCCTAACAAGGACTAACGTAAAAGGTAATTCATAATTCCTGTTGGATGTTCTATGTTGTTACTGAGCCTGAAACTCTGACAGGAACCAAAAGGTCACTGAGTGCAGTGTAGTTGTAGCTGCTGCTTGTAACTCAGAGGTTACACAACAACTTTAAAGTGAAAAGATCATTTTGGGGAGACCTGTTGGCAGTCTGGCTAAAAAGTAATTACTAGGTTGGACACAACATAAAATGTGCCCCACGTAGAGGAAAAAGTCAGGAGCTGGTGTTGAATATCAATGCTCGCGGACAAATCAGTTAAATAAATGACAATAACATTACTGGGCTTGTTGCTCATACTTGTCTGGCAAATCAAGATTATTCTACTTCTTGAGCTGTTAAGGCCTAAGCATAACATAAAACTGTAATAAAGAACCCCTTGTCTTATACCCACAGTGCTATAAATTGCTAGAATGGTATTACAGTTTTAGAGGTACCAGAGCTCTCTTACAGTAAGACCTCAATATAATTTAAACAAAGCACACTGTATCATGTGTCAGACAACATTCAAAGGCAAAAGTGTTTATACCATCTCCTGTCTTTCAGTTAGGCTGGTTTTAACGATGGAGGATGTTTCTTAACTAATTAACGGCCAATTATTGGGTCCGACATTCAGCATTTTACCGATAATTGCTTGTGGTGCTTTTTGTGTCTGATTGCTGATAAAATGTACTGATTCAATATCAGAAAATGAAAATACTAGTACCCCAAATTGTAATCAAGTACAGTACTTGGTTAAATTGTAGCTGTACATTCCATCACTGGTTATTTTTTGACACACATTTTATTGCAAATGTATATAGATTCCTAATACAAGTTATCGGTCTCCTTGATAACTAATAATCAGTACTGTATTATCCCTGAAAAAAACATATCAATCGACCCCTCGTTAAAATAAAACAGATTGTCAGGAAAGGCGAAATTTGTTCGTTAGTGTAAACGGAGTCTGAGTGACTTAGCTGTACTTGCAAATGATGTGGACACCCCACTTCACTATTTACACTTTTTTCCCACCCGTTTGAGCATTTTCTTTTTTTCCCCAGCAGGACATGACTAAGTGAGGCTATGTGCTGCTGCTGACAGCTCAGGAGCAGGAGGATGATGATGAGGGAGAACGGGCCACTTTCTTTTTCGGTTGCTCCGTCTGACTGGGACGGGCCTCCTTAAATGAATGTCACAGATGTGTAAAGAGGGATGGGTCGTCTTAAAGGCCTGACTTGGACTTCCATGTGGAAACTGATGTCATCCCTGATCCCTGTGCCATATGGCGGTTCACAGAAGGAGGCCTGGCTGCTGCTAAGGGAGGCTATCATTATGTAGCCTTCGGTCTAGGAAACAAAGTGCTCACAAGGAGACAGGAGGAAAATAATGTGGATATGAATGATGAGACAGAAAGCCAAAAGGCAATCATCAGAGGCAGACTGTGGGGTTTATAGTAAAAAACTGTTAATCTCTTGAGGTCGCAGTTGGCCTCTGAGCCACAAAAAAGTTTGAGGTCTTCTACTAGTTCATGATTCATGTAGGCTTCTCCTTCTGCTGTTCAATTCTATAATAATTACATGGTCAAAGTAAAATCTACAGTATAGTATGAGTAACAGTATCTAACAATGGAGAGGAATTTCATTACTGATATCAAATAGACTTTTATTGCGATGCCGAGGACCTTGCTCTTGTTCCTCGAGGTTCATTGCAAAATCTGAGATGAATCTGGATTACATCTACTGACTTAGTTTGCATACATACTGTACTGTAAGGTGGGGAGATGGCATTGGAAAGACTGAGTGCTGCCAAAATACAATCACTGAGGGTTCAGTGAGTCACTATGTGATGCAACAAACCATAAAACACTCCTTATAATTCACTATACTGATCCTAGCAAAAAAAATGTATTTCCTTTATTTTACCTCTTAATGGGACTCTAGTAATACCTGGTATTAAAATCCGTCCTCGGTAATCCAATCACAAGGGAACAGCTCCAAGATATGTCTTGAGTGACCCCTTGTGACAATTATTTATTGTCTGGTACTAGATGACATTCAACAGAACCAACCAACCAAATGGCTTTATTTTAAACACTGAATAAATAAAATTATAAATATGTACAACAAGTTGCTTGTTTCAAACATGTCTTAAACATGTTAGAGGTAGTATACTGAACTGAACATTGAATAAAGAAATAATAAAAAGTTAAATATTGAGGATGATTATGCTACTGTATCCTGTGAATATTGCACATACTTGAGCATGCAGGTAGTTGTTCAGTTCAGCTTCATCAGCCTCCTGTTCAGTAAGACCTGATGTAGTTCTGACGTGCCACTAGACAACATATCATCTCTGAGCAGCTGCTCCACCTTCACCCTCCGCTCTGTGTACAGCTGAGGGACTGATGTTTGGCAGAGTGGACTTATCAGCCGTGACAGTCATTAGCTTCCTGAAGCCCTGTTTTTAAACTGTGCTAGACATCACATCTTTAGCGGCACAGTATGTAATTGCGCTGGTTGTGTCTCTGTATTGCTTCAGTTTCTTCTCTAATGGGACAATGGCTAATAAAGCAGCGGCAATTGTTGGTTGTCGAACTGAGGTTTGAGTAGTAGAAGCATTGAGGCTGGTCTGAAGGCTACTTGTGAGGAGGCTGAGTCTAGCATGATAGCGCACACTGATGGTGTGACCTTTCTTCACTTCAATTTCTTTGTCTTTGCCGGTTTTCTCGCATTCAGTTACGCTAGACGGAGCGCTCATTTTCTTGTGTCGTATCGACACCATCATTCTGAGTTGTTGTTTGTGGGAGGGGCCAGAAACATGCATCTGTTTCTCTGCTGTGCGATTGGCTGTTGGTGTAGTGTTTTGTAGGTAGAGGACAACGGACTCAAAAAAAAAAAAAAATTGTCGAAAATAAATGTCATAAATGTATCATCGTTATCGTGGAAAATTTTATCATGATATGATCGAGATCATTTTATCGGCCAGCCCTGTTTATCATCAAGAAAATTTTCTTTTCTTTCAAAACGTTTGTGTAAATGGTGAAATCGGTTGAAGCAATGTGTTCACAGAGATACACTTTACCCACTTTTTACAATGAAAGAAGAGAGATTTTACAAGGCGCGGGTGATTTAGAAATTGTTCTAACCCTTTTGCTAACTAATTTAAATTTCTCCTCAACAGCTCTCAAAATTGCACGATTTTGTATGGGAGTCTGGAGATATTGCAGTCGCTTTTTCATTGGTTAGATCAGTTATAACAGACAGCAACACTGGCAGGTTAAGCCCAAACATGTGATTAACACCACAGTGAACTCTGTGGAAATCTGACAGCATGTAATCCAGTATGCCCTTTGTTGAGGCTTCTTCTTCTTGTTTCACAGAGGATGTCAGCTGCAATCTCAGGTTTAGTTCAAATAATGTTGGGCCCTGAATAGGACTGGCTACAGAACTTCAGTTCTTTTATAGCACCGACAGCAATGCTTAGGTAGCACCAAGTATCAAAATATGCCTCGTCTTTCGGTGCCAAGTTTCGGTGCCCAGAGGTTAATCACGTGATCAAGATCTGATCATGCTGCCGGTGATTGGCTGTAACGTTACACGAGATTGCGGCATGCAGGAAAAATACATACGTGGTCACCAGTGATGTTTTGAGGTTACGCCCACAGACGGGGTTCACGTGTATCTGTGTTGTGAACTGTAGTTGTGTGTGTCGTCGAACCGGTTAAAAAATGCCACCAAGGTCAAAAGCGTGGCTCCATTTTAGCAAGACTGATGCCAATCTTCCGCGATGCAATATATGCAAAAAAAGTCATCGTTACTAAAGCCGGCAACACGACTAATTTGATGAAGCACGTGACCGTGCATGGAATCAATTTAAGAGCAGGAAGTTGTTCCGTGTTTGACTGCAGGAAGAGCGACCGCTGCCATCCTCCTCTCAGCATTTAAGTCCGCCTGTGGACGTTACAGAGTCTGAGCGGCCGATTCAAAATCTCCGCCACCGGACTCCAGTGTGTAATGCTAACTTAAGATATTGGTGTGTAGCTTGAGTTTATGGCTATGTAGCTAGCTAAATCAAACACTAACTAGACATTGACAGTGACAGACAAAGCTTATCTTGTAAAGATATGCTCATCAGTTGGGCCGGCTGGTTAAACAGCTCACCTAACGTTCACTGTTATGTTTATCTTCTCCTTACAGTAGACACCATCAGCCAGGAGCGGGCTGGTCTGTGTCCTGAGAAAGCAGACATGTTGATTTTTCTGAAGAAAAACTGCTAAGTGACAAGGTTCTCAGTATGTAGCAGTGAGCATTAGACACTGACTTGCTTGCAAATGTTCTTTTGCACTGGAAATTATTCGCTGTCTATTTTTTCTGTAAGAAAACTGCTCGCAGTGGAAAAATACCAAAGCTGAAAAGTAAAACTCAAGATTTGTACTGTAATACGTTATGCCATTTTCTTTTTGTCAGAATTGATATTATAAAATTGGTATCGAAAAAAGTATCGTTCAGAAACCTGCATCGAAGTGAAGGTATCGATATCGGTACCGGTATTGAACATTTTTTTTGATTGATACCCAGCCCTAGCTCTGAACATGAGTGCTCCGATGAGATCACATTTAGTTGACCCCATTGAGCTTTACCGTAAATCTCAATCTCAAACATGTCATATATCACTCGGATGGATTATGACACAACATGCAGCAACTGTAAGGAACCTCACATGGATGAAACATTGACTGAATGAATACTGGAAAGAGACATCAGCTTCCTTTAAACAGCAGAACAAAGGGGTCAAAGTCATTGACCAGAAGTCCACAGACAGCCGGAAGATGACTAAGGAGGGCATTCAGATCCAATTGAGATCTCTCCCCATATATGGACCCTTATTATCACATATGACACTTGAGTCACATGATAAGCAAACTTCATCTAATATAAAACACCACTACATGCTGTTGAAAGCTCCAACAAAAAGGTTAATAAATTGACTTGACATAAGACTTCTTTTAGTCAAACTACTGTTTGTATTCTAGTGTATTCTAAGATCCCACTGTAAATATGGCACCAAAAGTCAACCTGAGGATTAACAGTGTGGTCAGTGGAGGTCGCCCCAACCTTTACACACTTTGAACATTTGGGTTCAGGTTAGACAGTTTAAAAGCCGCCAGGCACTCATATTTCCTGTGCCTGACTGCGCAGCAGCGTTTGAAACTAAAAGCATTTATTCACCTGCTATACTTCACTAAAAATTCAAGCTAGTTGCACACAACAATATTTTCTTAATGTCAACTTTTCCTTCAGTGTGTTAAAATGGTTCTTATGCTTGAAAGTTACAAAGAACAAATGAGAGCTCCTCACAGAAAATGCTGCTCCTGAATTGCTAGCCTTGTCAGTAGTCCCGCCTTTAATTCTGAGACTTTATGACATCACACATTTTCTCACGCATTAAAATGTCACACATTTGCATAATTTATGCCTTTATTAACAGTAAAGGTGAAGCTAACTGGAAGCTGAAAATGACAGAGCCGACCAGAGACACAGTCAGTGCTGCTGGCTCAGGCATGTGTGAACTGACCAATCAGAGCAGACTGGGTAGTCAGGAGGGGGAGGCTAAAAGAGCAAATAGCAAAAACAGAGCATCTCAGACAGAGGGGAAATAAAGGGCTGCTTTACTTGGCAGTATGAGAAAACTGATGTTTTTTTTAACATTAAATCCTGTAAGACTATTCTAATAGTAACCCACAATTAAATTATGAACCTAAAAATGACTGTAATATGTCTGTCCGTTTAGTATAAAATACAATGTAGAGAAAGCTCAATCAGTAGGATCTCAGACCACACCAAAATACAAATGTATTAATTGTGTGACTTATTTCTTATAACTGCAGTGTTATACCTCCAATGACTGATCATTCTGAGTTGTTCTCTTGTCTTAGAAAATTAAGAGCTGAGAGCAACAACAGCTAAAGCAAACAAGTATCAGTTCATCTAAACAGCTGCGTATTTCAGATTCCTAAACTCAGTTTCATCAGTGTTTGTGTGTCAGGTCCTTCTGGAAACAAAAAGGGAGTTTCTGGTCCCCATTCCATAGTGAAGGATGCTCTGGACATGTTCTGACATGCACTAGGTGCATCCACTCCTTAGTAAAAAGAATAAACGACACTCTACCCTCTGCTGGACAAACAGAGTCATTGCACGCTTCAGGTCGGTACCTCCTCTCTTTGTTGCTCCTCTCCTCACATTCAGTGCTGAGGAGTAAATTTCCACTGACGCAAGTGAAATGGGCCAAAGTTGAAAAATGCACAACAACTCAACAGACAAATAACTCCTTATGAAACCAACCTCTTAAAAACAAAGAAAAGTAAACTTAGGCTTTAATTTGATTTTTGTCATCGTTGATTAATCTGTTATTTATTTTCTCGATTAATCGATTCATTGTTTGGTTTATAAAATGTCGGACAATAGTGATAAATGTAGATCAGTTTTTTTCGAAAGCCCCCGATGATGCTCCCAAATGTCTTGTTTTGGCCACAACCTAAAGATATTCAGTTAACTGTCATATAGGAAGGAAGAAGCCAGAAAATATTCATATTCAAGAAGCTGGAATCCAAGAACTTTTGTAGTAGTTGCAATTCTCAAGGAAACAATTTTTAATAGTTTTGTTGTGTGATAAACTCACTCTACCAAGCTTAAACTCATATTTTATCATAGCCTTTTCTAAATTATTTTGAAATATTTCCCCTCTAAAACCGTGGAACGCGCTGTCTGCAATCAACTGTCTATCTTTCACAAATTGACCTCCTTCACTCCAATCGGTCAGGCTCCAGGACTGCTCACTCCACTGAGACGGACCTACTCACAGTGACTGAGTCCCTCGGTGCCGCCAGAGCATCACCCCGCTCATCCCTCCTCATTCTCCTCAACCTGTCTTCTGCGTCTGACACAGTCAACCACCAAATCCTCCTCTCCACTTTGGCAGAACTTGGCATCGCTGACTCTGCTCTAACCTGGTTCATACCATATCTGACAAATCGCACTTTTCAGGTCTCCTTAAATGGCTCCTTGCTTTCTTGAAACTGGTGTCCCTCAAGGCTCAGTACTAGGACCACTTCTGTTTTCACTACACCCTAGATCACTCAGCTCTGCAATTACATCACATATATTCTCTTATCACTGTTATGCAGACGACACCCAACTGTTCCTTTCTTTTCCCCCATCCTCCTCCAACACCCACGTTGCAACGCGCATCTCAAAATGTCTGGCAGACATCTCCGCTTGGACAACTGTGCACCACTTCAAGCTCAACCTTCATAAAACTGAACTTCTCTTCATCCCAGAAAAGGCTGCCCTCGCATGGATCTGTCAGTCACATTCGAGGACGTCACAGTGTTACTTCAACAACGGACTACCCTGCACATGCAACATCAATGCTGTGGCCCGATCCTGCAGATTTGCCCTCTACAACATCAGCAATCATCAGTCTTTCCTCACAAAGGACGCAACTCAACTCCTAGTCCAAGCACTGGTCATCTCCCGTCTGGACTACTGCGACTCACTCTTGGCTGAACTCTTGACTATCTAGAGTGCTGCAGCACACCTTGTTTTCAATCTACCCAAATTCTTCCATATAACCCCCTTCCTCTGTGAACTCCACTGGCTAACTGTCAGGAGCTGCATACAATTCAAGACAATGTTACTGGGTGTTACCTTGCTCAGACAAAGGCTTGAAAATTGTTTCTATTTTTTTCATTCTTATTTTATCAATAGTGATATGTTGTGGTTACTTTCTTGCGACAAATGTACTTATTTTAAGTCGCTTTGGACAAAAGCGTCTGCTAAATGCCCTAAATGTAAATTTAATTGCGAAAATGGGCAATAAACAATAACTAAATTCAGCGAGATGTGAGGAAGTAATTATGATATGAGTTCTGATATGGTACTTGATAAGTGCTGTAAATCTTGGATGGTTATAACTATAAGTAACCATGAATGTTTGAGCACGCAATTGTGCAGCACAATTAACTCACTCCTCAATTACAACAACAGTATATTGTAACAAGAAAATCTTAACTCGAGGTAGCTTTTGTCTGGAGCGTTCAACTGTTTGTTATGGTTGTCACTGATCCATCACAACTGAGCGAACTCCTTCTGCTGATAAAGATTGTGAGATGTGGTTGAAAGCTCAGGGAACAGCTGGTAAGTGGACCTTTAGTTAAGATTATTCCATCTGTTATCTAGCAAACTATTTCCTGACTCAAGATTGAACTTTCAGGCTACCTGCCACTCCGATTTGGTGAGTTGCGAACCCAGGCAGCCTGTTTTCCCCGTCTCCCAACCAGAGAGCCAACACAGCGTGGTTGTCTTTGGCGTGGTGGAAGGTAAAGCCGTGGGTGGACGCGGCGGATGCACATCGGCTCAGTGAAATGGGCACTCGAAGCCACACCGCAACTTTCCCATCTGCTTTCCACTGGAGCAAAGAATCTGCAGAGTACATAAAACAAAAGTTCAGGATTATCCACAAACTTTGTTTGAAAATGTATTTTTTATTACTGACGTTGCTGGTTTTATTAAATGACACAGTGCAGAAACAGACAGGAAATATCGTTTTTTGATGCTTAATCTGATTTTGGTAACAAGATGACAGCTAACAGAGGCAGTTTGGTGGAAGTAGCCTTAAGGTTAAAGGAAGCAGAGCTACAGAGTGGAGGGATGAAATCCAAACACTGTAATTGACAGAATGCATGGAAGAACAATACAGTGCAGAAACAATTCACCAATTAATCTATTTCTTCAATTGTACTGGTTGTATAGAAACTACACTGATGACTGACTAATTGTTATTGTCATTGATAAATCAAAGATGCTCGGAATTCCCAAAACTTTGATGGAAAGATTTGTTGCTCTGCTCTCATTTTAAGATCATTCTAAATTAAATATTGCGATTTAAACTTATTTATTTGGACGGTTAATTGGACAAAGAAAGCAATCTGAAGATCGATTCCCTTGGATCTGGGAATGTATTTGGATTGTTGAATAATCTGCTGATTACTGAATAATAATAATAATAATAATAATAATAATAATGATGATGATGATGATGATGATGATGATGATGATGATGATGATGATGATGAAGATGAATCAAGAAAATTGTGAAAATTGTCCAAGATGACCTCCTCCAATGTCTTGTTTTGTCCACAACCCAAAGACATGCTGTCACAAGGGAGGAAAGAAACCAGATAATATTCACATTTAAGGTTCTGGAATCTGAAAATTCTGACTTTTTCACTCTTTTCTCACGACATTTCCTGAACAGAGTTGCTCTCTTCTTTTCCTCTGCCATTCTAATGGGCTAACTACATTAAAGGCTTCTTTTCGTATTAGGCTACATATTTTTAATTACTGCTACACTAAATGATTACAATATTTCATCATTTATTACTATGGACCCAAGTCATTCTCAGGAGGTAATCTGTGTGTTTACCTGAATATACATTGCAAAGATCAAATTCATGTTTTACACATTATAGTACAATGATCTAGTTTGTGTATAGAGGTTAAGGTGAATGATTGTGCATTGATGACCTGTGCATTGTTTCTCTCCTCAGATTACCTCCATCTCCTGTACATCGAACTCCAGGACTAACCTTGCAGCATTGTGTTGAATGAGCTTTCGCTGATGTCCGCCGGTAAACCGACCTCAGCCAGGTTCACTGTCACTCCACCGAACCGGTCCACTCTCCCTGTCAGGACACTTGTCCCCTCCACTCTGTGCAGTTGAAAACGACTTGTATGCACTGAAAACGCACGGACAGCTGATCGTGCGGGACACAAAGCTCTGCTGCAAAACCGGCTTCTGACCAGCGGTAAAAGCTTCACAGCAAAAGCACAAGCAGCCATTATACTACTATAAAAACCGTTTACATATAGTACTTCATCAATACTCAGCTGGCATGTGGGTGAAGTGCAGGACGGTTACGTAAAACTCCGCCCCGGAAGTTGCATAAATACCGTAATGCACCGGAAAAAGGAGCTCGAGGTAGCTAGCTAGCTAGGTAGTGCTGTCACAAACTAAATTCACACATCGGATAAATTAGGAAATTAATACTTAAAGTGTAATTTGTAGATCTCAACCTTACTTCAAAATAACAGCTAGGTCTGGTGTTAAATTCGGCTGACAAATCTGCCTGTAAACCATTTTGAATAAGTAAAATATCTGCTTTTACAATTGTTTATTGTGGCTCGTTTGCGCGTTTTCGTCCAGCGCAATGAAGCTAACAAGAAATCAAAAGTTACCTATAAAACAACGAAGAAACGCTGCCTGGCACAGAAGAGTTATGCCGAATCAAATAACGTCTCTTAGTTATGTTTGTCGTCTATGTAAATATATTGAATTACATGTTCCCACTGGCTAGTAACCAAGAAAAACCTTAACATTGTCTGATTTGTTAATGTAGTTTTGCATTGGTTTTTGTCGAAGACAGATAAGCTCCAGACTCTTACCATTAACATTTTCCCAGATAAAACCAACCGTTATCAATTGTTAACGGTTTGTATGCCTTCCAAAATAACAACCCGCTTGGATGTTTTATGATGCCATACGTAAATACAGAATATTCCGTAAAATCTCAGGCAGGGATGTGAGGATTTACGGCAAAAGGGGGCGGGGCTACATTCAACCAGGAAGTTTACGGCACAGCTCCATGTTTACACATGTTTGCAAGTTCACGTGGGGAATATTTTCACTATTAAAATGTCTTCAAAGAAAAATAAAAGCAAATCGAAAAAAGTGAATGACGGGGAAAGTTCACTGTTACTGAGGGAGGGCTCTGATGAGTCGTCCAGCCTGCAAACATCCAGCCATGAAGGAGGAAGCTGCAAAAGTTTCAACTCTTTCACTGTCATCGACTTCATAGAAAAAGGTAAGACTTTTCTGCACAATCCCAAAAGTTTAACAGGCTTTGTCTCGTAGTTGTTGCGTATGAAAATGCGTTCAGCGAATTCTGCAGTATGAAGATGGAGGGCGAGGCTCTGTCCTGGTCTCTGTTGCACTCGGTGATGCTGTTGGATGCTGAGATGCTGTAGCTGAACCACCGGTGCTGCTCGGTATGAAGGCAAGGACGGAGGCACATTTGTCATAGTTTGGGGATTAAAATGAGCCACTGACTGAGGCCAACGTGGCTTTCAGCTTTGAGGCTATTCGAGGATGCTCATCCAAACTGTCTGTCAGGCAGACATGTGGATATCACAACTTGTAAGCTGTGATTTTGTTGTTCTGTTCTGTTCATGCGACATCTATTGCATGTCTGTCCATCCTGGGAGAGGGATCCCTCCACTGTGGCTCTTCCTGAGGATTCCTCCGTCTTTTTTCCCCCATGTTGAAAGTTTTTTTTTTTTCTCAAAATGGCAAGTTTTTCCTCACTCAAATCTAGGGTCTAAGGACAGAGGATGCTGTTCACTGTTCAGGTTGTGAAGCCATTGAGGCAGTGTGATTGTGGTTTGAATTTGAATGACTGATTCTTAAGAACATTTACTGCAACACTTTAATCACTTTGACTTTGTTTGTTGACTGTTATCAGGGACATTTGCGCTGCTTCTACTCAGATGTAGGATTCAAACAGATTTTCTTAGCCATGATTTCACATCACATTTTTGTTTACTTTCCTCACAGCTGATGACAAAACACCCAAAAGCTGCAGATCATCTTTGGCACAACTGAGCCTCAATTCAATGAAGTCAGCCGCCGTTTGCATCGGGAGACCAGTCCTTCTGACAGGCCCCACAGGACAGCAGCAGGTGTCTCTTTCCTCCTTATCAGTTTGGATGTCACACATTGAGTTGTACACTTACTGAGGATGTATGGATGCTTTCAGAGTGCCACCTACCTGTCATTAGCTCTGAAAGCTTCTCATAATCATTTGTCTGTTTCTTAAAGGTGTGTTTAGGATGGCCGGTTGCCTCTTTTCCTGGTGGAAAAGTAGGTGTTCAGAAAAGTGCTCAGAGTAACCTCAGAGTGAAGTCTGGGGACGAGGTGATGCTGCACCCTCTGACAGGTCCTGTGCTTCAGGTTGAGGAGGTGGTTCTCTCTAACAGGTAAACCTCCATCTGGTTCAGATCCACCAACAGCCTAGCGTACTGATTAGACATGTAGAACTATCATATTCACACAGTACTTCATAACATGGCAGTTCTTATTAGACTTGGTTGTTAGTTTAGTCGATACAGCACACCTATTTAAGCCAATGCCACCTTAAACAACAGTCCTGCAATCAACCCTATAAATTCATGAAGGTTATAACAAAGCCTTTTTGTTGAAACAGTTTTAGAGAAGTGTTGATTCAACTTCGTTTGGAGGCTGTAGGCTTGTGTTCCTGTTGAATTGTATTTGTGTGATATGGATAGGTGTTTCTTATATTTTTCCACCCCTTTTTTTAATCAGTCGTGGTTAACTGTGATATTTGAAAATGAACTACTGATGTCATGTTAATAATTCACATATGATGATATTGTGTAAATAATCCAGAAAATAAGAAATCCAGGAAAGTAAGAAGAAAGTCATACAGTTACCAGCTAGCTACTTCCACAATGTGTGGTGGCTGTGTTTATTCTATATTTCACCTTTACACATCACTTATTAATATAATAAAACTGCACTATTGATATGATATTAAACAATGCTTTTCAATATACAGTACAGTTTAATTGATCAACATCAGCAGCTGGAATTTGAATTGTTAATACAAATATCTGATGGCTCCTTTAGGTTGATTCTGATTCTGATTGTGTATTATAGCTAAGTGCCTCCATCTGCTGGTCATCTTTTGTAACTGCATAATATGTGTTTTGTAGCCTGTGTTTATGTTTTATTTGTTGCTGCCTCTAGAAAAGACAATTTTAATGTCAGCAGGGGACTGTCATAGTTAAAAAAAAGTTGTATGTTGTTAATCTTTATCTTTAATAGTTGAAAATGTCACAAAATGTGTATAGTTGATTCTCTTGCACATCTAACTTTCATTCAGGTCCAAAGATGATACGCTCGAGACAGACGAGTTCAAGAACTTCTTTCTGAGATCTCTGGGTGAGTCAGTCACGTCTTCACACTGCTGCGTGTTTATTGTCGTGTCAGTAGAAAATGTTTCTTAGAGTGGGGCTGAGAATCTTTGGGAATTCTACGATTCACTATTTTTAGGTACTTACTCAACTGAATGGTCCAATAAGTGTCATTTCTGACCAATCAAAAAAATAGATAAATAAAGTAACATCACAGTTTAAATGTTTTTAGCAAAGTCATGTTCATGTTTTGTGTACTTTTTTTGTTTCTTTATTAACAACAAAATTAGATTATACATAATTTGAGATTTTATATGAAGAGTATACTCTGCTGTTTTGGTTTGTATTATCCTGTTACTTTGCAGAAACATGCTGTACGGTTTTCGGTCGTTTTCTGCATCTTTTTTGTTTTAACTTTTCTGTTTATCTTTAGTTTTATTACTGTCCTCTCTGCCCTGGTTCATGTGGTGGAATAACCCTACTGGTTTGTCTGTCTTCTGCCAGTTGGGAACATCATTTTGCCAGGAAACGTCATCTCCTTGACTTACTTTGGCCGGTCATGCAGTCTCCGGGTCGAGACCATAAGAGGGGAGGATGGGGTCACCCTCCACAGACCAGCTCCTCCAGCAGGACTGGGCCCTGACACGGAGGAGTCCTCTGTGATGAACTCTGTGTTGGAGTCCACGTCAGCTGACCTCTCCCTGCAGCTCAGCCTGCTCACTGTGGATGACGGAGATGCTGACAGGGCACCAACCACGCCTGGAGAGCCCGGGCCTGCAGCCAGCACCCCACTCCGACCAGCCAACCTCCTTTCTCTCTCCGCATCACCCGCTCCCTATACTCCCTCCTACACTTCCCAGAATCCTCCTGCAGGGTCAGCAGAGGATGCAGTCAGTCTGGAGAGCTCACTTTGCTCTGAGCAGGCAGAGAAAATCCCCACAGCTCCCCCTGGTGGTGCACAGAGTTCTGACACCTTCTACTGCCTCTCCTGCTCCACTAAAGTCAGCTTCAAAGTCAGAAGCAGAGCAGGACAGGAGGAACCAGATGCAGATGCTGAAAGAGCAAAGGTCATGTACAGCATGATTGGTGGGCTCAGTAGCCAGTTGGATGTCATCAGAGAGACCATTGAGCTTCCTCTGAAACACCCTGAGTTATTCTCCAACTATGGTAGGTCACAATATTATTCTATGTGAGATGATTATATGTAGACTAGGACTGAACAGACCAGATATCTAATTAAAGGCTGTTTTTTTTTTGCAGGGATCCCACCTCCCAGAGGAATACTTCTATATGGTCCCCCAGGCACGGGGAAGACTATGATTGGACGGGCCATAGCCAATGAGGTTGGAGCTCACATGACAGTGATCAATGGCCCAGAGATCATGAGCAAGTATGGCCATTTTGCATCACTTTTCCATCTCAGTATAATAATGTAATACTTCTGGGGTGCATCATGGGAGCTTATTTCCAAATAAAGATGTTGCAGTCGTCAATGACGAGAGACAAAAACATACATCTTTTTTAATCCATTTGAATTGTGCTATAAATTACACATATGATGTTTGTCAGTTTGAGAGATCATTTTGCAAGTCAGTAAAGTCTCAGTTGGTCATAACAATATTAAAATTCCATATAGTTTTGTATGAAACCACTCAGTGAGGTACATTGCCAAGAGCAATATAAGTCGCCAACACCAACATGGCAGTCACCTCGGCACAGAAATGTATGATACAGGTTAAAATCACAAGTCTGGCCATATTGACAGCTAAAGTTAAGTTAAAGGAGAGTTACATTAGTTCTGTGAGCAGCTATTACAAGGCGTCAGCTATGGGTTTTGGTGAGCTGAACCAAATCACATCACTTACATCACTATTGGGTTGGTAGTCTTTCTCATTTTGTATTTTCACAGTCATATGTTTTATTCATGTAATAACAAACTGCAACTTTCTCAAAACTAGCTTGTTGACGAATATGATATGTGTGATCCATGGCACGAAAAAGAAAGCACATTGTCTATCAACATGTTCTACTGTCTATAATTTTTCTGAAGTACAGATCCCATGGTGGCCCACCGGAAGTGACGGAACTTTGACTTGTTGCGTATGGATGACTGTGTTATAATGCACACCACCCTGCACATGGTCTATAGTTGTAATTGAACGATTAAAAAATCACAAGTACTTTAGATTTAACCAAGAGAGTTGTTGTATGTCTTCGCAGATTCTATGGTGAAACAGAAGCGAGGTTGAGGCAGATCTTCACTGAAGCAAAACAGAGGTGAATTCTTTTAAATTAATCTCACAGAAAATAAATTATCATCATCATCATCATCATCATCATCATCATCATCATCATCATCATCACTGTCCTCATGTTGCACTTGAATGTTTTTCTGTGTATGCAAAACACTAAATCTTCTGGTTTTGTTGTCTTCTAATGTATACAGAAGACAAATACAATATAAATGTAAATATACAATATAATATGTTGAATTATATTCATCTTGCATAATGAAGAAGCACTCATGGTAGACATACCAGTGGCAAACCTGTGGCTCATTTGATAGAACAGAACAAATACAGTTTGATTTATGAATTAAGGAAATAGTGTGTTAAGGATTTCAAGGAATGTCATTATTAACTTTTGTAGTTTTCTTTTAGTCATTCATTTCATAAACATCCTTTGGAATGTTTGTGTTAATTCCTTACATTGTCACTTGATGTACAGACAACCTGCGATCATCTTCATCGATGAGCTGGACGCCTTGTGCCCGAAGAGAGACAGAGCGCAGAACGAGGTGGAGAAAAGAGTTGTGGCATCCCTCCTGACTCTGATGGATGGGATTGGTTCAGTAAGTATTCTTTTTCACCCTTAAACCGTAATTCATCCTTGCAGATGTCGATTCTCACGTTGACTAACAGTCACTGTGTTTGCGTGGAGCCTTTTTCTCATAACTTGCAATATTTCAAGTGGCTGTGCACGCCTGTGAGTCTTGTGATTAGAGTAACTTCGAGAGCCACAAGCCGAGTGCCATCTAGTCCACTTATATTTCAAATCTCGCAAACTCTGCAACTCACAACCAAACAATCGAAATGGATAAATTCAATATACAAAAATCAAAGTAGATGTTTAATCAACTAATGCTTCTCACTCTACTTTAAAGTTAAACATTAGCTGATGATAGAAGCTTCTGTGTGTCCCTTTTTCATCACTTGGCCAACACTTAAAGCCTGAAAACAGACGGATCCATGTCTTTTCCTTAGTCCTTCAATCTTTTTGCATTGCTATCATTACTACAACGGAGGTCTGCTTTACATTGATCCACTTGCTCACTCGGCATACACATGACTTTATAATACGGTTGCTGCAGTAGAACGCGGCTCTGTCACGAAATGTCCTCATTCGAAATGCAGATTGTCATGCAGAAACCATCTCTGCGTGCTGGATGCCCTTCAGACACTGTGGGCTGCATCTCTGGGGTGTTGTTTGTCCTTTGAGCGCTCTGTCAGTGCCTGATGAGAAAAAAGACGATTCCCCCCCCCCCCACACACACACACACAGCCAACGGGAACCTGGGAAACAAATCACCTAAGGTTACCATGACCTGCCAATTTGGCATAACTTTATCAGCAAAGTACATCTCCATGCGCCCGGGAACAAAATAGCCCTCATTTGGACCGGCGATACCGCACAGATACGCTGACTCCCTCCATGCTCCCCGTCTGTTTTCCAGACCAGATGATCCAAGGTCATCAGCGCTGATTGGTTTGTGGAATGTGGAGAGAGCACTTCCTGCTCCTCTGCATTCTTGCTAGCACTGTAATTTATATGCGTTTCAATTCCCCCTGCGGTATTGAAAGGTGGAAATAGATATTTTTCATCTCGCAGGCAGACCACCCGAGATGCACAGGAATGACACAAGTTTAGCACCGCGGGTCAAATATTCTCTGAGGCTTTGCATAAGAAAACCAAATGGATTGTTACAGTTGCATGGTCGTAACGTTAAACACAAGGCTGTTTTTCTCAGCTCCTAGAGAGTTGATACTGATGACTCAGCGTCAATTTGCATGTAATTCCTAGTTTATGTCTTATCCAGCACAGCAGATCTGGCAGTGCTAGTTTGAAATGGAGCAGTCCATATCCATCATCTGTTACTTTTTACACTTCCGATAGTTTTGGAGAGCGGCTTCACAGCTTCCTGAGCTGCGCGAGTGTACAATCAAACTCAACTTCAGTAGTTTTTATTGAAAAAAAAGAACAGTGGAAAAGCTACTGTGTGGCCTGGAGTACCATTAGCACCACTGAAAACGTACACAAATCTTCCAACACTGATTAGAAAAAATGTTGGGACGCTGCATAACATGTGAATGTAATTTACAAATGATTTATGTTTACTGACAAAGGTTTTATGAAGTGTTGTCATGTAGTAATATCCTTTTATACAATCACGTATTTCACCAAATGTTCAACACCGCCCCGTCCTTGCTCGTTGGATGCTCCTTTCGCACCCAGTCATGATAGTATCACCGGCCATCAGTGAACCGGCTCTGTCCCAATTAGTTTAAAACATGTTGCCGGCATTGAATTGGAATACAAATGGATTTACAAAAATGAAGGAAGTTGAGGAGGTAAAACATACAAAAAAACATTGCTCATGGGTTTATTTAAAGTAGCACTAACTGTTCCCTGCTCTTTTTCTCATCCGCTAATTTTTTCCAGGAGGGTCACTCAGGTCAGCTGGTGGTCCTGGGGGCAACAAACCGGCCCCATGCCCTCGACCCCGCCCTGCGCCGACCAGGACGCTTTGACAAGGAGCTGGAGGTTTGTGCACTGTAAAAATATATTAAGGGTAAAACATTTTTACAATTATGATGCAAATGGAAATGATTGTCTGTCTGTATTTTGGTATTTTTAACCCTGCCATGAAACCCTCATTTATTACTGATGCCGAATTGTTAAAAATGAAAGAATGACGAATAACATAAACATTAATCACAGTAATAACAATTACTTTAGAAATTAGAAAACTGGAGAAATACAAACGACAAATTAAAATAGTTTGCAGAACTTTACATCAGTTACTCAGTCCTGCAAACAAGATGCATTCAGTCATCTTGTTGTTAAAACGCACAAGCAGCCATCTTTATTTATTCAACACGCTCCTGTGTGCCTATTGGGAGTCATGAGTAGTGCTTAGAATGTCCACATTTAAGGGTATTTGCTGTTTGATAATGAACAACAATAATCACACTGCTAAAAAAATATCTCTAAAAGTTCCTTGAGATTTCTTCTAATACTTTTCTATGCAAATGAAACTTTCTCTCCTACAACGTCCTGTGTTTTCTCTTTGGTGTGGCAGGTGGGAGTTCCGAGTGCTGCCGAGCGTGCAGATATTTTGCAGAAGCAGCTGAGTTTTGTCCCGTGCAGTGCCACCGCGAAGGAGCTGACGCAGCTGGCCGACGCCGCTCACGGATACGTAGGAGCCGACCTCGCAGCTGTTTGCAAGGAAGCAGGCGAGTAAACGCTGTCCTACGGTCATCTAGAAAAACAAAATGTTCCTCTTTTTTTTAATTCTTGTAGGAACCTGGTGGCATCTAACATGTTTTGGATGGTGTGTTAATGATTTTTTGAAACATTTTAAAATGTCATACAGACATAATACAACACACAACACACAAGGAAAGCAAACAAACAAACAACCAAAAGTCTTTGGCCTTCCATCGAATTTAATATAGAAGAATTCACAAACCTTTTATCGTAAAAATGCCACTGAAACCAAGAACAGCCACAGCTACTCAGACCAGTTTGCTTCTCTTTATTCTGATTTCCTCTTTGCACTTCCCGAAACCAATGTAATTTGGGAAACCAAAACAAAGTCGCCCATGGCAGCTGTCCCAAAAATGCTCCCCATCTTTCAGCAGTTTGGTTTGCCTCGTGGGCTCAGGCATCCGACCAACAAACAAAAAGCATCCGAACAACAGTTTGTTATTGAGCTTTAGGTGCCTCTGCTTGGAATACTTTGTCCAAACCACAATTCTTTGCGACTTATTCCTTCCTGAATTAATCTTCGACAATTTCGGAATGCTTTCTTGGAGTGTCTGACATGTCTACAGCCCTTTGAACTCAGAGGGTCACCAATCCTTTGATATTTGCCAAAGAGGAAGTTGGGAGTTTCTGTGGTCTTCAGATCCCAGTGAGAGAAACCACTCAAACCACGGCTTGTTGTGAAATTCCTTTGCCCCCTCACTCCCGATGCCGCAAACCGATCCACCTCACATCCGGAGGACAAGCATACCGGCTCATACACACATACATGTGTGTAGCCGAATGTGCTCGACTGTGTTGTGTTTGTGTGATTGTATGAGTACATGCACATTTGTTTTTCTGTGTGTTACCCCACATGCCTCCTGGGTGGTCCAGCGCCTGGGGTACGTGGCGTATTGCATTTCCATCTGAGGAGGGAGCTGGGGTTGCTGTGCGGAAACACTCCGGCAAAGAGCGTGATTTACTGTCCGCAGAGGACCAGACGTGACTGGCAGTGTTTTCTAAAACCCTCCTCACGCCCCAGAGGGAGACAACAACCTCCCCAACCCCGTTTGACTCTGCTCGCTTCCCCCCCAAAATCTGCAAACCAAAATCGCCGCACAAACAGAGGCCCTCGCAAGTACGCCAGGGTAGAAATAAGAGAGTCGGAATGCTTCACTCTGTCTTAATTTCTTTCTGTTGGCCCATCCAGTGTTGAAATAAAGCACAAATAAAATGCAAAGTTCGGTAAAATGCAGCACAGCTATAAAGCGTGGGAGTTGAGTGACAAATCTCCTGACATCCACATGTAAAACCATTAGAATTAGATGAGACTGTTTGCAGAGTTGCTGCTGCAACGCCACGGTTTCAATGTGATCAGAAATACGTCATAAATAGTCTATATGTTTTTAATTACACTTCCAGTATGCAAGAAATGACTCTAGCTGGCAGCTTTAATCATTAATTTTGTTTTTTGTCTCATGCTCTCCTCTATAATAGCTAATGAGAGATTGAAGAAGCAGACTGAGTGACAGAAATGATTAAAGTTACAAAGCAGATGACTGATCATTGCTCAGTATTTTTATCCGTTTATTTAGTTAAATGTAGCCTTTAGATTTTAACGTACCCATATTTTGCCGTGGAAAGTTAAAGTTTCACCGAAACCGACAAACTCCCCCATCTTTTTCTGCCCTCACACAACCCTGTGTAGTGTGTGCATCTCATTTCAGGAAGTCAAATATTACCATATCCATATACAGTATGGGCTGATTAACATACTTTTGCAATAATCCCTCAGATTTACAATCGTAATCAAACACTTGTGACACACATATATGTATAATGGAGGCAGGATATTTTACAGCTTGACAATAAACTTTATTTTCTAAACTTCACTGGTAATTTAATAATCGGAAATTGTCCCAAGCATCTTTTCCTGATTTTATAATCTGTAAAAGGAAAGTTTAACTATTGCCCTATATCGGACAGCATATATGCCAATGCCAGTATATCTGTGATAGGCCAATATGGACCCTGCCCAACCGAGATATCGGTCGGGCTCTCAAAGTTACTCAAAATGTTTTGAAAAACATTAAATTTCTGCCGGTCAGTCTCACTGAGATCATTTTAAACATGCTGGGACCATCCACAGACTGTGCTTGTGTCCACCATCAAACATTTTTTGCTCTTCAGTGCTGGACAACCTGTGTCTAAAACCTTCTGGACCAAAAATATGCTGAAATGCTCTGTAGTGTATTGGAACTTCAGAGGCGGATGATGATTAGAACACTACAGGTGACCCCTTTCCCATATGTATAAACATTTTACCCACTGTTAATATACAGCAGGGTGTAAAGCCAAAGATTAAAAGTTCTAAATAGAGGTTTGAAAGTGTATAACTAACTGCCTGGGTGCGTTTGACTTCTGGTTCCCGTACCACCACGCATTGCCTTGATCCACATAAATAGACATAAAGCACACCCGAAAAAACAAACACAAACGCACACGCATGTACCCACAATTTGATACCTGTTTTTTCCTCCTTTGGTTTCATTGAAAGGAACAAAAGCTGAAGAGGCACAAAAACACATCAAGTAGGAACTGCAGTTGTTTCCTTTTGCTGCTCAGGTAACAATGAGCTGCTGGGGGAACGTACACTCCAATGCACCGCTTCCTGAAAAATAAAAATGGGGGGGGACGACATTGCGTCAGCTGCAACACGCCAGGGTCACGCACAAGATCCTTACCTTGCACAGCTGCAGAGAAGCAGACACACACACACACACACACACACACGTGTTGTTGTGCGGGTTCACATCCTGCCTATGGTACAATACCAACCTGCTTATAGATCAGAGACTGTTTGAATCAATTTTTCATCTCTGGAGAAAGGTAGAAGGAAGGATGGCAAGACCAAGTGGATGTTTAATGCGTGTGCACTTCTTTTCTCCATGAGCATGTTTGTGTGTGTGCGTAAGAATGGATGGAAATTTTGATGTCATCAGGGAAGATTCGGTTTGTCCAGTCTGAACTGCAGCGAGCCCCAGAAACAACTTCTTGATGGCAGATGTGTTATATAATCAGCGCTTAATTACATTTGATCACGGGTCAGCCAGTTTCGAATGTAACGTAATGCCAGAGCACACTCATACCAGATCCCTTTTAAGCCTCCACTGAGTACACACATTATTATGAAACCTGTGCTTTACCTCATTTGCACTGACTGAGGGGTTCCAGGTTGAACGCTGTGATTCGTAAATGAAAGGTAGGATTTTCAAACCTGAAGAGAAAAAGCAGGAATTCACCTTAATAAGAAGAGGACATCATCATTTTTACATGTAAAAAAAACATTCATGTTTGTTTTCTGTAAAACTGAAAGTACAAATTCCTGATAAAGATCTGATCAAAAGAAAATGTATATATGTTAAGACCAGACATCATTGTCCATTGACTGTGTTGTCTATTTGTCCCCCTAAAAGACCAACAGATGAGAGTCTAAAGAAAGGGAGAACCAACATAAAGTGTCAGGGCAAGATATTTGTCCACTACACGACTCCAGAAGACTTTCAGTGTTGACATTATCCTGGTTTACATTTAAACAAAACACACATTTTAAATGAATTTTCCAATAATGACGAAAGAACATGAATGAAAAGCCATGCGTGTTTAAGGCAGGAGGGGGGTAAATTGTTTTAAATTGATTTAATGATGTGGGAATGTGTGTATTCATAACTTTGTAATTGAAATGTTGCACAACTGTAAATTTAGTAACTGTTTCTAATTTATTGTATGTTCCATCTACCTGCCCAGGGTCTACGGGTGGAAAATAGCAACCTGCTAGAGCCCGGTGCATCTCTCCTTGTTTAAACAGGGTAATGTTTTATTGTGCACTGTCCCTGTTCAAATAAAGAAATAATAATAATAATAATAATAATAATAATAATAATAATAATAATAATAATAATAATAATAATAATATTTATCCTGTGACCCCTCTTGGCATCTCACAGTTTGGGAGCAGGTGATCTTGCCTATTGGATTCAAACGTTTTTTGTCTTGGGATCAATTAAAGCCGAGCGATGCCTTCTTGTAACTTCTTGTGAGAGGTTGCACCCATCAGAGGTGTGAGGACAAAATGAAAAAACTAAGCTCCCTTTTTCATATTTTTTTAAATCTAGAGGCAAAAGGCTGTTTTGTATTCACAAAAATAGTGAAGTCAGGAAAAATAGAAATACAATTGTGGAGGCCAAAATGTTTGTTACATTTTTTGTCAACCACCCCTAGCTTTGGCACCGCTTCCTGTAGGTAATCACGACATCTGATAATGCTGATGGTTTTGTTGTTATAAATAAAAAAAGTTAAAAAAAAGTTAAAAAGAAAATAATCTGCTTTGCCACTCACTTTTGCAGGAGAAAAGGTCAGACCCACTCAAGCTGAACTGTAGTAACCCTAAAGGAGGACATCTAGTGGGCAAATGTGATATTGCTAAATGGGTAAATGAGCCGCTCCAGCTGTAAGCAGTGGATGTGTTGGCACCTCCATTCAGACACAGTGATCTGAATTAAACCAGCACAGTGAAATGGATTACAGACAATCATGGCTTATTTAGATGTGCTTTAAAGAGAATAAGTGCATCAGTATCCTTTATTTTTTATTTTATCCTTCTAACTTCTGAACCAGTAAGATTGTATCAGTTATCTACTCGGCTCCTCAGAATAATGAAACCACATTATCTAAATTCTCTCCTCAGATGTTGATTCTGTTCCTCTGTCTCAGTCACTGTGTCTGAAGTGGACGTGGCTTTCATCATTGTTTCTTGCAGGTTGTCAGATTTCCCTATGAACACATTCAGATGATGTGCTGCGCAGTGTTAGTCACAGCAGAAACATGCACAGCCTGTAACTCTATTTATAAACAGTTTCCTGACAGCTTCTGTGTTGTATCTGATGTAGCTCCTCGTCACGTCATTCTGACCGGCTTTGTGTCAGACGTGTGTTGGCACGCAAGCTTATTACTGCATCAGCTGACACAGATGGAGTCATTGTAGATGTCTAGTATTTTATTGCTTTTTTTTTTTAACATGTCTGATTCACACAGCTGAGGCGAATAGGCAAAACGAGGATTTTTCATTAACCAAATCCAATGATGTAAAAATGACGTACAGCACTTTGGACAGATTTGTGATTCCGGGCTGTATAAATGAAACTGACTCCGAGTGGAATGCAGATCCGCAAATCTCATAGATATACAATAATGTTGTATAACTAAAATTTTGTAAACCAAAAGCAGCATGAGAGCTATCGAATAAGGGCAGCATTACAGCAATTCGAACGTATACTGATCAACTCCAAAGGTCACTTGCCAATAACTGCTGTTATCATTAGAGTGACTGCGCCAGTGTACATACCGGTGACAGCACTTTACTGGACCTTCGCTTGTTGCTCATTATTTGGTTCAGGCAGTAAAATTGGTTAGGTTTAGGACAAGATTAGTCTGTAAGTAAAAAAAGATCGTGGATGCCTTCTGGTTTCAGACAGGACTCAGATAGATTTCTCCTGGAGGAACAGCCACCACATTTCCCCTCCATCTGGGGGTCTCCACCTCCATCTGGGGGTCTCCACCTCACTTCCTCCTTTGCTCTTGTCATAATTACTATAGCCACAAGAGGTTGCTGCCTAAAAGAAAATGTAAGCATGGGTTATACTGAGCTGCTTGCACAGACAGACAGAGAAGAAAATAATTTCTGATTTTCCAATAATATATACTGGATATTTCCAGGTGTTCACAGGCCTCTATAGATCCTTGAAATGAAACATCATGTGAGTGAAAAAGCAGTCTTTAGTAAAACAGATCACAGACACACTGAGTTGGATTGTGACACTCCTCTTAAGGGTCACAAGCCAAATATTTTTAAGACCCTATTTGCAGATTCAGATCAATTCAGAACATTTTAAAAGAGAATTCCTCCAATGTAACCACACATATTCCCCCCGATCCCTTTTCTCAAACATTACATTGACCCTGTTCCCAGCCCAGTGCAGATTATACAAAACAGATCTCCATAATAAATCCCTTTAGGTGTTTTGTGCGGTATTGGAAGCCATCATGTGGTCTCGTGGTACCTCGCAGACTGCAGGCGTCTCTCTGTCGTCCTGTTGGCGTTCGACTGATCCAGGCACTAGCAGATGACTCATTTCCACAGTCTAAACAGTACAAATTGTGTGTGTGTGTGTGTGTGTGTGTGTGTGTGTGTGTGTGTGTGTGTGTGTGTGTGTGTGTGTGTGTGTGTGTGTGTGTGTGTGTGTGTGTGTGTGTGTGTTCTTTGATTTGTGCCACATCCGGACACACAGTTTACAAGCCTCTCTAAACAGGGGAAGCCCACTGGAACAAAAAGGGCCAGTAAAATTGATTATGCGGAATAATAAACACACAACTCTGCACTGTGTCGGCTGAAAGCTTTTCAGTTAGCCTCTCATTTGACTGCGAAGATCAGGCTCAATATTTAACATCCACTTCTCCGCAAGGACTAAACGGCCCGAGCGATTTGCTTGGTAATTGTGCAAAGTGATTTAGCTAATGCTCTTCAGTCTTACAAAGCTAAATACTTACTGCAGTGTGTCGAAACAAGGAAGAAAAACGGCGTCAGAAATGAGCCGACTTTTGTGTGTTTGACAGCAGAGCCGCAGTACACACCAAACACTGCTTAAAATGCTGGCGGGTGTTTACAGCGGCAGCATTGCCTTATAAAGCGCTTTTCCCAACTCATCGGTCCTTTTAAAGACACTTCAGGAATTTCAGGACAAGTCACATAAATATCAGTCGGATCAGCATGTGAAGTTTATTTGAGGCCTCTGTTTATAAAATCCGGAAATGTGCTGCTTGTATTCCTTAACCCCGGCACTTACCTTTACCCAGTGACAGCTGTGTCTGTGTGTGTGTGTGTGTTCTGAAGCATGCGTGTGTGTCTATGCCTGCACACGTCTTGGACTGTGTAAGCACGTGTATTAGTCTTTGTCATCTGTGTGTGTGTGTGTGTGTGTGTGTGTGTGTGTGTGTGTGTGTGTGTGTGTGTGTGTGTGTGCATGCACTTAAAGAGCACATATTATTGCAGTGTTTCAGCTCCGGGAACAGATGTTGGGTATTGTAAATACAGGTGCAAAGAGTGTTCCGGAAGCCCTGGCGAGTGTTGAAAACGTTCGTGTGGTTTTGTAATGCTGTAATGCCCAAAGTATTTCGCAATTCATACGAGGACAGCTTGGCCTGAAAGCTGCGGCTCCAGCCAGCCTCCTGCACAATGCATCGTAACGCTGCACACTGTCCCGATTCTTCCCTGTCCGAATGTGGAATGCGGTGTTGAGGTGCAGACCGACTTCTTTTGACACACCTTCCCGGACTCTGTGGGTGATGATTTGCTGTCTCTGACAATGGAGCTCTGTGAGGTTTCCCTTTTGAAGTCTTCTACTGAGTCTTAACCTCCAAACACTTCCTACAGCTGCAGGGTGCACGTACAGCGCGGTGCGTTAGTGATTTGTGTACCTATGGAAAGAGGAACTGTAGTGTGGGTCATAGACTGACTGATAGTGGAATTTTGGGGCCGATATCAGCATTTGACAGTTTTAAAGATTTGATCGTTAGTCATTGGAAAATTGTCGTTTCAGCATATATTTAGTAATGAGCCCTCACATTTGTTGTCTCCTAGAATGGCGGACAATGTTTCTGAAAACAAATCTTTGGTATTTTTGGGTCACTTTTCTACTGACACATGTCAATGCCAAAATATATGTCATACGCTAACACTGGCAGACGGCAGGAGGATTTTTTGGCATGTTTTGTGGCCATATGGTTTGGCCAGGATATCAACCGAACTCCTTTCCAGGGGTGCAGCCTTGTTTCAACGTTACAGAGGTGCATGTGTTCAGGGGGGTGTTTAATGGGAATCTCTCCCATTACATTTTGAGCATCAAACGGTTAATTTTCTGTGTTCTGGTGAATGTTTCTACACCAAGTTGGGCTTCTCTGCGCCAATTTATGGTCCAAATGTTTAAAAGAATTGTTAAACATTTGAATTGAATTTTGATTCTGTGGAACTGCAAAGTTCAATTGGCTAAATTTGACTAAAGAGTACCTGGAGAAAGTGTGTGCTGTGTCCCAGATGCTTCTCACAGTGGATTATTCTCAAGAAAACATTTCGGATCAGCCTTGTTCCTGAAACTAAACTCAAACAGGGGTGTTGAACTGTAATACAGTGTGTGCTGTTTTGTTGACAAGCACACATATATTCATATGGGCTGGACAAAGGTATTGATAAGTAACTGTAGCTCAACATTTACTTTTATTATTCATATTCTTGGCGACAGTACTGTGTTGTGGAACACAAATGCACAGCTCCTAGTCGTAACCATAAAAGATTCTCTCAGTCCTGATCACTGATAGATGTTGATTTATGGTTCATTTGATGCTTGTTAAAATATAACTTTAATGTTGGCTGCACAAAAGCCTGTAAGCAGATGAAGATTCATGTCCTGTCTTGTTTTGAAGGCCTTTGTGGTATCTTCACAAGTTGAAGTATCTCTGAATATAAAGCTTTATATCCAGGGGTTTGATTTTTAAGTAGAACTGTCCAACGTGGTGTAAAGGTCAGCGGAGGTGACCCCTGAAAGAGGAGGCCTTGACTTGTGGAAAGGTCTGTTTCGGTCCAACTTATTTAAGACCATCCCGTTGAAAAACCACAAATAACCGTTCTTCTCTCGCCTCACCGGCCAGCTTTGACTTTTTGAAACAAGTTCTTCCGTCTCTTCCATACCTAGTTTGGGTCCTGGTGGGATGTTTTGCAAATGTGCATTCTTGTACATTTAGGGGGCCCCTTTTCCTCTCAAGTTTGAGGCATTCTGGAAAGGAGGAGTGCAGAAAAGAAGAAGAAAATGAGTCCACATAAGGTTCAGATTAAATTGTGTTGTGTTGTGCCTCGTTTTTTTTCTCTTCCTCCCTTCCCATCGGATGTTTTCGTAACTAAACCAAATGTGTGCTTGGAGTCAGCCAAGAGCAGTCAGTAGAGATAGAATCCCTGAAGCAGAAATCTTAAAGTCACATCGTTGAAGTTTCCGCTGCCCTCTGGGCGTCCAGGCTGGACTCGGAGTTCTGTGGCTTATGAACCTTACTTCCCCTCTGGTCGGTGATCTACGTGAGGCTTTTCATTACTGCTGGCAGAGTACTAGATTCACTCTAGACAGTTTTAGATTATTCTTGCTGAAACATTTATTAAACATTTGTCAGCTGCTGTTTTCAGTCCTTGGGCCTTTTCTGCAGCAATACTTTCAATGAGAACCTTTAAAATAGCCATTAGCCTGTGCTTTCTGACATGAAGTATCATCTTAACCCCTGACAAATTCCTTTTTGTTGAAGCCTACTTGGCAATGAATCTGATTCTAACTGTAATGCTGGATTAAGTCAAGAAATCAAGAGAGTTTGCAAGACCTCCAAATAACCAAAAAAGCAAACATTTTTTACTACTAAAAAAACTACTAAAGAAAAGTTTCCTCCCAGAAATCTTTGGAATTTCCACTTTGACTCACAACAGCTATTTGACCAAGTGGACCTTAAAGGTCCTTCTTGTAAGAAAGATTTATTTTTGAGTCTCATTCCCAGCTCCTGAAAAACTGAGGCTGGGGATACCAACCCAACCTAAAATCCCAAAGCTGCAGTGTTTTACAAGTTGGAAATGAGAATATTTTTAAATGTATGTTGTTGTTTTTTTAGTTATTCTAATATAATAATTCAGATTTAGGCAAGAGGGCAAAGCTTGGAAGGATATCCCGGTTGTATCTGACTGAGAAACTGATAACCTCGCCATGGGAGCATCTTGTCAATAGTAGGCAGGCCCGAAAGCATACCCTGCTTTCTCGTCTATTTTACCCTCAATAGGCACATAATTTACATAATGAATATCATGCTGTATTGATGAAGACTTGAAAACTAGCGACTGAGACCAAAAACTCATTAGGAGAGTGCTCGCTGAGGTAATAAATCAAGTTAAAATTAGGCTAATGTTCTGATAAGCTTAAATAAAATCAGACTTCATTTTAAAACCAGTGGATTTGCCCCCCTGCTGTTCAGTAGAGAAAATGCAGGTTTAAGGCACCGGAAGCTCCCTCATATTTTATACACTCTATGATATGTTTATGAGTAAAGTAAAAAGTATATTGCTTCTCAAGTTTTCTCTGGTGTTCAGCCATCCTCGTCAGCATTGATGGAGGCTAAGGCCCTCCACCCTTCACAGGGCTGATGGTTTGGGGTTAGTGCATATGGTGTTGTGGCTGGTGCTCCAAGTCTCCCTCCTCTCCCCAGCTTCCTTCCACATCCTGTCCTGTCTTGCCTTTTCCCTTCCAATTGGACCAGATGTTTTTGTGCAGTCTTTTGCAGTGCCGGTCTGAAGCATTAACGCAGATAAAGAGCTGAAGCAGCAGCCAGGTGGAATTATGGGATGTTCGGACCTCTGGGGATCGAGAGTGAGGAGCAGGAGGGTGGGCGGACGGGGATCAAGAGTGAAAGAGCGAGAAAAAGACATCATACACCAGGGAGACAGGACTGGGGAACACATTGACCTTGTCTTGGTGTGCTCACGGAAGAAAAAAAAAATGCCTGCATTAATTGTGTGTTTCCTACTTGTCTTCTTCTTTTCTTCTCTGTCTGTCTGTCTGTCTGTCTGTCTGTCTGTCTGTCTGTCTGTCTGTCTGTCTGTCTGTCTGTCTGTCCCTCGCCTAGTTGGAAGGGTCGAGGAAAATATAAACAGGATGCAGTCATGTCTGATCGTAAATCCCCTCTCGTCTGCTCCCTGGCTCCAAGCCCTGGACCACGTCCGTTCCCCTCCAGCTCTTGCCACCCCAACTCCCGCCCAGACCACCCCTCCCCTTTAGCTCAGAAGATGAAGCCAAGAGATTCTGTGTGTGCGTCTGTGTAATGTGTGCACATGTGCACCGGGAATGGCTGTGTGTCTAATATACTGTTTCCCAACTCGGGCTGGAAACGTGTTTGTGGGCAGGTTCTGTAACTGGTAATCATTGCCCACGTTTAGCGTGTAATTCACTCAGAGAAGACCTGTCCTCACACCTGTAGGGGTTAAATCTGCACAGCTTGATTCAAGCTGACGCACACATGGCGTTTTCTGCATTGTTGCCGTTTAACTTTTTTTTTCCTTTTTTTCTCACGCATTCTTCTCTGAGCATTTAGTAATGATTGCATGCAATATTGCAACCAGACCTACCTGCAGACCCTGTTTTTCTGCAATGTGAACTGGAGGAAATTGTAAGCAGAAAAACACCAGAAAGATTCTGTGTGCACTCGACTGATTCTCTCAGCAACGTTGGATATGGATATGGATGGTGGTAATAAGCCTGTCATTGGCCAACTATTTCAGTAAGCATTCTCCTATGTTGTGCAATCTGCATGTCAGCCTGTTAAAAATCCCATGAGCGCTAACAACCTCTGAGCTAGCAACCTACCTTAGCTTGGAAATAGTAAGTTACCCAACACGAAAGTGGTTGCTCATGGTAGGAACGTACACAAGCTCGCAGTTTTGTGCTGCCCAAGATTGTCTGATTGGTTTAAAGAAATAAAAAAAACCAAAAAAAAACCAAGCATTTTCCCTAGTAGCAGAATGAAAATGGGTGCTGGCAGAGCTTTCAAGAGCCTTGAGATAGCTCTGTGGAGATGACTTTGAACTAATGTGCTGTTCACACATACAGACTTCCAAATGAAGATGGCACACTAATGATTGTGAATAGGACCTGGCATTCTAGCCTGGTGCCGTCCGCTAAGCTACAGAAACTCCAAAGGCACCCAGTGACACTACAGAAGAAAGTTGAGAAAAGCTTAGCTTTGTGTGAGTGTCCTCTGATGCAATGTGGGCAGCAAGCAGGGAAAAGCCATTCATGCTTTTTTAAGATCCATGGTGAACTTTTGGTCATTGGGCAAAATGCTCAGTGTGATTCATATTCTGCTGCACCGGAAGGCAATGTCATCCAGCAAAGTGTCAATCAATTTTCAGAATTGTTAAATCCCTCCTCCTATATTATGAACTGCAGTGCAGTGTTTTGTCATTTTACACGCTGACTTCGTGGATCATATTTCATGTCTCACCTGTACATAAAACAACCCTTCCCCCCATCAACACGGCATTATGGAGTTTTTACTGCCCACTTAGCCATAAGAGCTACTGAGAAGAAACCAGTTAAACAAAATCAGAATAAACAAAAATGCAGAATGATATGTATAATTTGGAACAAAACCCAGAATCCCAAGGTGAACTTCAAATGGCGACGATTCTTTAACTTTAGCTCATCGTTAGTGCTGCATGCAACAGAATAAAAATTTTTGTAGTTGACTTTTACTCATACTAGTTAAGTACACATTTGGCCTGTTGATTTTAGTTTAACACTTCTGACACAGCTGCAACTTTTTTTTTTTCCACCAGTACAGTTTTGTGTCCATCAGAACCTTGGGAGTGGTCCAACTGCCAGTCACCTCACATCATATATGCTTGCCTTTCTCAAACTGTGGTATGCGTACCACTAGTGGGACGCAGAGGAATCTCCGAAATATTAAAAAACGTATAATACTATCAAAATAGTTTGACAAATGAAATGAAAAGACTGTAACTGTGAGATAAATAAAAATGGGTTTTAAATAAGTTCAGGGTATTTTTTTTTTCTACCCACCGTCAGCCAGCTGCGTAGTCGAGTTGTGGCGCGCGTGCCAAATCGGTACAAAGTGAGGTCAACGCTTGTAAGCGGAGATCGTAAGTGGAGGAAGCTAAAAAGCGTGACAATGCAGTCGTGGCTCCAAACAGGATCCAGAAGAGAAGTCTGGATCATGAGGATAATCCTCAGGATCCCTGAAGTCTCCACAGCACCAACAAGCTGCAAATGGTGAAAAAATGTGAGGAAATATGACGGCGGTTACATCGACTTTTACTTTTGGAACACTGAATACACTTACCGGCTTTCTAAGCACGCCGCAGGAAGAGCATGCGTGTTTAATAACCCCTCCTGTGAATAAATGCAATCTGTTGTCTGACTTCTGCATGCAAGTATGTGTTGTGTGTCTGTACTCACTCATCACCTCAGCTGTCTGCTCCAAGATCTTTCTCCTCAGGATCAGCCTGCTATGAACTCTCTTGCGAGGTGAAACAAAGGCTCATTCTTGATATTGACGCACCGGTGTTTGTTTTGCTGTCGTCTTTTTGTCCAGATGCTGAAGTCTTTGGAACTGAAGGCACTCAAACCTTAAGCACCTCAATTACACTTTCCTTCCCTTCGGCCTACTATCTTTTCTCCCCAATAATACAGGCCCAATTTCTTTTTGCGGTCAAAGGGGGAATTAGTGTTCATTTTGAGATTTGCATTCGCCGGGCGTGTATCATCACAGCGTGTACAAGCCTGAATGTTTTGAGTAAAAAGTTGGACTGCTTGAATGTGGCTTTTGAATTAAAACCCTCAAGCCACAACGACACTAGCATTGCTTCACAAGGCAAACAAACAGCAGTTTCATATCCCCTTTATGCCTCAAATCAGTCTCTTACTGGAAATGATCCACCTTTTCTGTTGTATTATTAATATCAACTGAAATCTTTTTTTCCTCTTTTTTTCGTTTTTTATTTATTTATTTTTATAACTTTGGCAATCCTTCAGAGTTTTTCTTTCTCTTCAAGCCTTAGCGTTATTATTTTGGTTTTGGCGGTCGATACGAAACTTCGTAACTTTTGCTGAAGTCCTTGTCAATGCAGAGTGTGTAGGGAGCGTATTTCATCGTCTTTGTACGATATGACTCGGTTGAAAAAGGGTCAGAATGAGCTACTTTCTTTCTTCTGATCCAATGTGTAGATTAATAACGTGTAAACTCTCTTTTTGCAGGTTTGCATGCATTGAGGCGAGCGCTGGGAGGCTCCCAACAACCGTCGGACCAGCAGCTGAAGGGGGCCATGACCGTCACTCTGCAGGACCTGCAGTGGGCCATGTCTGCGGTGAAGCCAAGCGCCATGAGGGAGGTGGCTATCGATGTCCCCAAGGTACGGTTACCTCTGTCAGTTACTGCTCCCTCTACCTTTATCTCCCTTATTTGTGAATGAACACAAGATCTCAACTGCATTGCTTTGTTTATTAATGAAATAACCTATATGAAATGTCTCTTTTCGGGTTGTCTGTACCATTCTTTTCAACATAATATCTCAGAAATGAATTGAGGCAATTTCTTTAAATTTGATACAAATGTCCACTATGGCTCAAGAGTGAACTGATTAGAATTTGATGCTAAAAGGTCAAGAGGTTAAGGTTACTGTGACCTCACAGCACAAATCTTTGGCAATAACTCAAGAATTCACATGATAATTCAGCCAAAATCAGGATAAATAATATAGCCCATAATTCAATGCCATAGCAGAGGAGCAGCAACTTGACGGGTTCAGGGAGACATAAAACCATAAGTCAGCCTTCAACTAAGCTTTGCCGGTGCACAATGCAGTGGACTCAAGGGCCATCATCTAGCACTTCCACTTCAGCAGGGACTTTTTTGCACCAGGAACTACAGGTTAAGTACTAAATTTAGCCCATGGTTCCCCTGGTCAAAACACAGGAAAGTGTCCCTGAAATGGTTCCTGGTCCTGTGGAAACAGTTCCTGTGATGGAAACAGACTGTGGCTGTGAATGAAAGACTGTCAGCTGGTAATGTGGTCAGGGAGAAAAGGAAAAGATTTACAATTTTAAAGCCTGATGCTTTCTAGGCATCGAAAAATAAATGACAGATACAGTTCCTAAAGCTTGCCAAAATGTGAATGTGTTTTGTGTTCGGTTAGCCAGGAGAAGTTAAAGAAATGCAGCTGGTCAGGAAAGTTTATCAGCTCTTTCTAGCGCAAAGTGCCTTACAACAGAAGACGGACACAATAAGACTAATGTACATAAAGCTAATGAAAACATGTGGCTCTTTAACTACTTTTCAAAGGAAAACAGAGATTTCCATGCCGAAGTGAGTGAGTTCCTAAGTCTTGCAGCCACGACTGCAACATTTTAGCCTAAGCTTTTCTTTCTGGAGTGAGCTGCAATGAACCGGATGAACTCTGAGATCTTCAGGTGAGAGAGGACCACAGTAGCTAACAAATGTCAGAATTTGACAGGGAAAAGAGATCGAGATTTGTGTTCTGGACAGATCAAAAACTCTGCGGTGGCATCCTGGGCCACATGTTACTGATAGAGAAACAATGCCAGCGCAAGCCTTTTGGGGCCCTAAGCAGAATTTGATTTGGGGCCCCCCCTTTAATTAATATGTAAAAAAACAAAAAAAAACAAAATGTCTCGATTGGGGCAGCCGCTTAGTTCGCTTATGCCTCGGGCCGGCCCTGTACAGAAATGCCTTGCAGAAGAAAACGTAGTCGATGATCACCTGCATTTATACTTGAGATGCAATAGGCTTCAGTTAAGAAATGTTCCTCAGCTGTAAAACAAAACAAAACAAAGCCATATGGGGGGACAAAAGGAAACCACTGAGGTTAAATTTCAAGTTGAAGTGCGATTAGTCAGAAGAAAATGATTACCAACTATTTTGTTAATTGCCTAAATGTTTTAGTAGTTTTTCAAGAAAGAAATGCCTCACTTTTTCAATAACTTAAAACATGTGCTGCTTTTATCGTTATGATGCTAAATATCTTTTTCTTTATGGTTATGGTCCAAAGAACATGTCATTTTGGGCTCTGGGAAGACAATCATTTTTTAAAATTTGTTTTCAGACTAAATGATTAATCATGAACATAGATTTATCACTCATGATGAATATGGAGACCCTCCCCTCACATTCCCGCCTAGTTTATGATATTATTCTTATTGGATCAGTATTAGTTGTCTTAATGGCGTTCAACATTGTAGCGACCCAGCGAGGAGGCAGACAGGTTTGCATCAGTCTTTTAAAGCCCAAAACAAATGTGTAACTCAAAGAACATCCCCACTTATTGCCACTAGAAAAACTAAAAGCTCATCAACAGCAGCCATGCCTCCCTTTTTCCTCTAATGCACATTCAAAAATCCCTTAACTCCTCTTTGGACCAGTGACCACTGAATCACCAGCACTTAAAAGATGGGGTCAGGCTGAGGAAGACTGGAAATGACCCCATGGCCATTTTACCCTTCACTGCAATGAAGATGAATCACTTTGCTCTCAGCGGATAGAGGGAGGGAGGGAGAGACAGCGAGGGGAGGGGAAGGAGGGATGAGAGGACAGTGGTGAGACTCCAGGATGTTTTGGAGTTTGCATGTGCAAGACATAACGGACAGGAAGAGGGCTAACATCATCCTCCACCGGTAATTGAAAGCAGATCGTGTCGCTGACGGCTCCTGCCAGCAACCAAAAAAAGAGAAACAGAGGAGAAGAAGAAGAAGAAACCTCCTTCCTATCCCTCCACCCCCACCCGCCTCCCCTCCTCTCCCCTCCCTGCTACACTCTGCACTGAGCTCACCCATAGACGTGCAGTCTTTGCGGCCGGTTCCTGGAAACGAGAGAGGACTGAGTTTGGGTTTGGAATTTTTTTTTCCCTCTATCCCCCTAGCGCAGCTCAGCTGAAAGGCCAGCCGCAGAGCCCCAGACTTGATTATATCCACATGAGTGCAAACATTTGTTTCTAATCCATTTTATATAAGAAACTTCCAGTAGTGCCGGATGAATACACACCTCAAGTTCCTCAAAAACCTTCTCAGATCAAGTATCTAGAGGCTTGAGTTTGACAAATTCTGCCTCTTGATTCGTGTTTTATTTATATTCAAATACATTGGAGGTTCATTCTTATTCCTTTGTTTTGTGACAAGACATTCTTCCTCTTTTTGACATCTTTTTTATTTACCCAGCGTCGCTATTTTTTTTTCAATAATCATCCTCAACTGTACAGCCTGGCTTCAATATTTTCATTTGGCAGCTGTATGACAAGCCCACTTATTCTTGCTTTTAAACTTGCTCCTCATTTCCCTTTTGTTTTTTGTTTTTTTTTGTTTTCTTGTCTGAGAAGTACCCTGCACCCTCCTCTCAACCCCATCAAAGGGCCAGAGCCTTGAGAGGCCCCTTGTAAAGATCAGAAAACAACAGTAAAAGATAATAACTGGGTCTCGTACAAAAAGCAAGGGAGTGAAGTCGGGGATAAAAAAGCAGCGCAGCGAGGTGTGAGTCAAAACATTGCCTTCTAATTCCACAGATGCTTCATTCGTGACTAAAAGCAACTTGCAATTAATGTGACTTTATAATGTTATTTCTTACAATGACTCCATAAAGTCTGCAGACGCCTAACCAAAAAAAAAATGTGAGAAAGAAGGGGAAGAGGAGACTTTACGGGGTTGTGTTGCACATCTGCTTCCTTGGTGGAAGGAGGCTAGTGATTGATTTGTGCTCAGATGATTGGCAGGTCTGAGGCAGGTTTACTCAGTGGCTTGAGGCCTTTAAATCCCCAAAACCACTAAATCTGGTTCGGAAAGCGGCTTCAGATTGCAAATCCGTCCAAACATTTGTTGTTTAATTTATGTTCTATACCTGACAGTGGGAGTTTATTCACTTTTTGTTTGGCTATAAATGACAGGATCTACCACGTTGTTCACCCCTCCCTACCTCATAAATTCATATTATATTGGGCAAGCTGTCATGTCACAAATCATAGTTTACTGAAGTGTGACGTCTGGCAGGTTTTGTACAAGTCTTCTTTATACCTTTAGCAATCAGTTCTTTTGCTATTGTAGCTTGTTGATTACAGACAAAGTATTAAAAAAAAAAAAGTGCGGAACCTTTTCTGAAGTGGCTGTGTTTTTGTCGCTGGGTTTAGAACAAACTCCAACATCTGAGACTTAAATGTTCCTTTTTAAACCTTTTGGTTTTGTGGGGGGCTTTTTTGAGTCTTTCGCTTCTTGCATATGTCTATCCATGCCATAAAGCTTAATTTTTTGTATCCGTCTCTTCCTCCTGCTCACTGGTCTCTTCCATTTCTCTCTCTATAAGCCTGTTTCACCGTTGCTTCTATCTCTGCTCTTTTTATCTCATTTCATTTCTCTCTGGGCCTCAAACGAGTGCTCTGCTTTGCTTGCCTGCCATTTCCTCATCTCTGCAACACCCGTCTCTCTCTCTCTCTCTCTCTCTCTCTCTCTCTCTCTCTCTCTCTCTCTCCCCCTCCCTTCCTCTCCTCCCTCCCCTACCCTCCACCCGTCCTCTCCCCTCTCTCGCTCGGCGCTGTCCTTAAATTGTACGGTATTTACAGTATGTGGCCAGACGCCAGGTTTCCATTAGGTGCTTCATTCCCTGGAGACGGTGCCGGTGGCCTGGGATGTGTTACCTCTGGATGGAGAACAGGAAGAGGGTGAGGAAGGGAATGAGCTTGAGAGAGGGAGAGAGAGAGGAAGAGGCAAAAAGGAGGGGAAGGGAGAGTGCTAAATACCAGTATTTACGGGAGGGAGCGAGAGATGATGGGATAGGGATGGTCAGCTGAGAGAAGAAAGAGTGCAGGAGGGATAAGACAGAAAACAAATTAAAGAAGGGGAGAGAGAGGAGAGAAAGTTAGATGAGCTCTCCATTTACGTAACATTTACATTTATATTTACTACAGTGCCCATCCACATTCCCCAAATCTAGGATGATAAGATTTAGGCATAAAAAGGCTTCTTGCACTCAATTTCCAATTCTTTAGAGAGGATAGTAAATATTTTTTAATATGTTAAATGCTGTGTTTCTACAGTCAATGGATGTTCAAAATGACGCACATACATAAACGTAAGACAGATTTGCCAAGTTCAGAATAGGCGTTGCAGTGCATGCTTCTAATCAAAATGTGTTCAAGTCAAAGTTCAGCTAACATTGAAGTTAACACAATGTATCTGTGAATCTTAATAAACTGCTCTCCACCACTGAACTGTCCTCTCTACGCACAGGGCTGCTGCAGAAATCCAACAATTGCAATTCATATTTACAATTAAATTATTTTAGCGCCATGAATCAAGCTTTAAACATGCTGCATCCTAAAATTCCAATTTTTAGGTTCAAACTTTTGTGTCTACTAAAAAAAAAAGTTTGCTAAACATTAAAGCATGCAAGCACATTATTTTTTCTGCATTGGATCCGCCTGTGTTTATGCAACCACAGTCATGCTGGAGGCGTGGCTGAGGGCGGAGACTGTGTAGTTATGACATCATAACCTTTCAGACGTCCTGCAAGCTCATTTAAAGCCAGTTTCTAAATACAAGGCTGAGGATTTCTCTATGGATTGAGTATTTTAATACTTTCACGGTATTAACATACAACCTAAGCTGGATCTCTCACTTATCAATACACCTTAAATATGGAACCTTTAAATCCCCGTATCCATCAAACTCCACCAGGCTTTCTCATGCCCAACCTGAAATAACCCAGATGACGTCATCATGATTATTTTCTCAGACTTAAGGAAGCTTCTTCTTACATTGACGCATCCTATGACAAGAAAACTGATCTGAACTTAATTTGTAGAATCAGTGGAATGTCCCTTTTCAAAATAAGCCGTCATTCTGAAATAAGGATATAGATAAGGGAGAAATCTGATTACTGATATATCGCATGTATGTGCAAACCTATTGCACAACTTCCTGCACAACCGCATTTCTCCCGGTTCCTGCTGTGCATGTAAATATACTCAAAGGGAGAGCCAAGCGTGGAGGGGAAGAAAAGGAGTGCAGGAGATAAGGCGGATAAGAAACAGAGTGGGTATGAAGGTAGATCAAAAAAGAGATAGAGGAGGGAGAGAGAGATGGGAGAGACGAACAAGCTGGGGAGGGAATAATGGAAGATAATGAAGAAAGAGACAGGAAGGATGAGCAAGAGGTCCGAGAGGGCTCCTCTTCTTATCTGCTTTATCTCTTCTGGTTGTTCACTGCCGGACTCTCTCTCCCTCCCTTCTACCCTCCTTCCATCTGTCAGACAGACAGCTGTTGGCTGACTCCCTCTGTTGTTGTGCACTCCGTCCCTGATTCAACCCAAGCCCCTCCGTTCCTCTGTCTCCTTCCAAATATGCTTTTTATATTTCGCTTCCCTCCTCTCTCTCCCCTCGAGTTCTCTGCAATTCACCCGGTCAGAAAGTTAAAGAGGTCCTGGGAGTGGGTTCCATGAGAACGTCAGAGACATCAGTGTGCAGTTTGTTCTGTTGCCTTTATTGTTGGCAGTGTTAATGTTTGAGCTGCCACAGATTAGAAATGTATAAAGAACCAGAACGATTGTGAGAGTAAATTAAGCCAATTGTTTATTAATACTTGAGCCTTTAACAGTAGACCCCCCCTCGCTTTAATACATGCAATGCAACATTTGTAATTGCATGTTATCGTTTGACTTCTTCTTCTTCGTCTTCTCTGTCAGCTTTTTTGTCTTCGTCTTCTTCTTCTTTTTCTTCTCCTACACCGTGTTTCAAATCATTATGCACATACCATCTCAATTAAACACACATTTGATTTAAAGTTTTTCAATGAAAGTCTTCGATTGTGCTGCTTCTCCTGTCTGTTCACATCACTGACATCCATCTCAGACAGGTTTGGTAAATAGTTTGCCAGGTGAGCCAAATTAAAGGGAAACTTCTTAAGGAGCTTCTTCCACATAATTAAGCAAATCACAGGTTTCATGCAATATGGGGAAAAAATAAAGATCTTCCTGCAGATGAAAAATGTGCAATTGTGTAGTATTTTGTAAAAGGTATGAAAACATTGGATATTTCCAGAAAAATTGATAGAGATCATTGTACTGTGAAAAGATTTGTGTGTGATTCAGAGTGCAGACGTGTTCTTTCAGATAAGGCGTATTTAGGAAAGTTTCTGTAAGGTAAATTAATTGTATTAAGAGAGCAGCTTGAAGCTGGTGGTGTCTCTGGAGTCCCAAGAACCTCTCGATGCAGGATCCTCCAGAGGCTTGCTAATATGTGTAAAGCTTTCGGCCAACCTTTACAGAAGCCAACAAAGAGAAATGATTGCAGTGGGCTCAGAGATACATGAAGACTAATTTTCAAGCAGTTTTATTCACTGGTGAATGCTGTGCTACATTGGATGGTCCAGATGGATGGAATTCTGGATGGTTGGTGGGTGGCCACCGTGTCCCAACAAGGCTGCGAAATCAGCAAGGAGGTGGCGGAGTGATGTTCTGGGCTGGAATCATGGGAAGTGATTTGGTAAGCCCTTTTAGGGTGCTCGAAGGTGTCAAAATGACCTCTGCAAAATGTGGAGTTTCTAACTGCCCATTTCCTGCTATGGTATGAAAAGAAGAACCGTGCCTTCCGGAGTAAAATCATTTTCATGCATGACAACGCACCCTTCTGTGCCGCAAAAATACCATTGAGGCCTTGGCTGCTATGGACATAAAGGGAGAAAAAATTCATGGTGTGGCCACCATCACCCCCTGACCCCAACCCTATTGACAACCTGTAGACCATCCTTCAAAGGAAGCTCTGTGAGGGTGGGCAGCAGTTTACCTCAAAACAGCAGCTCTGGGAGGCAATTCTGGAATCCTGAAAGGAAATACAGGCAGAAACTGATCATGGATGAGAGAGTTGTTAAAGTGATATCAAAGACATGCGACATGTTAATAAGTAACTTGATCAGTAACAATGTTTTGATTGAAATGGCTTTGATTTTAGAAAAATTACCTCCTAATGCAAAAAATATGACAGATTTCTGTTTTCAATCCTTTTCATCTGTTTTGCATAATAATTTGGAACACTGCATTTTGAGTTATTTTGCAAAAAATGCCATTGTCATCATTGGTAATTTTCTTTTTAATACATTCCAGATTATGATATAACTGTTGAGGAATAAAAAATCCTATTGACTGCCAATTGTTTGTACTATTTTGGGAAAAAAAGAACAAAAACAGTGTATGCATAATCATTACTTCTTAACATATTAAGCTACTACTTTTACTTCTTCTCCTACTACCTCAACTACTACTGCTAATACTACTTCTTCTACTTCATGGTAGAAATACTACCTTAAATAATACAAATAAATCACTGATGAATCACTGATGAATCACTTTGGGAATCAACAAACAATTGTTATTTTTTTAGCACAAAAAAGAGTGTGTTCAACTGTGTTCACCAGCGTTACAGCGTTGGTTAAATCTGAGAATACTGGATGTCCACGCTTGTGCTGAAGTAATGTAACCTTCTCTGTTATGCCGTATTGTTTCATCTTGCCATATAACTGCAACACAAGTGTAAGTAAACAGTTCTGTCTTTCAACTTATTAGAAAACGCAATTCTGTTTCTCCTGATTTTACCTGCATTCACACGCTTACAGGTCCGCTGGTTGGATGTCGGTGGTATGGAGGAGGTGAAGCTGAAACTGAAGCAGGCCGTGGAGTGGCCTCTGAGGCACCCTGAGGTCTTCACCCGCATGGGGATCCAACCACCGAAAGGAATCCTGCTCTATGGGCCCCCAGGCTGCTCCAAGACCATGATAGCCAAGGCCCTGGCTAATGAAAGTGGTCTCAACTTCCTTGCTATTAAAGTAAGTTTTAATCATCATACTGCTTCATTGTCTTTCTCTAGATAAGATAAAAGCATACTTAATGTTTTGGTCCAGTGCATGATGAGGTCATTTTCTATGTATAAATATGAACAAATAATATATTGCAGGTGTGTGTCTTTATATCATATTGATATCATATTTAATATTATCATGTTGAGTGATGGGCCAAAATACAGCATGAAAAGTAAGGGAACTGAGTTAGTTTAAAGACTCAAAGAAAACATGTCAACGCTTCAACTCTGCTACGATGCAGTTCTGGTGATATGGGCCAGTGTTCAGTGGTGATGTCATCAGCTTGATAACTGATGACTTGTTAATTCAGTTTCATCTCTCAGTTGAAGCCTTTTAAGGTGAACCTCTGTATGAAACTGAAAGAATTCTCTGGAAATGACATTGGCTTTATTAACAACCATATAACCAGAGGGAAATTGCAGAAACAAAAGAATGTCAGTATTTCATTATGACAGAGAGGTCAACCTGTCGCCACCCCTAACATTCAGTTTTCTCCTTCATTTTCCCTAAAAGAGTTTGAAGCTTGCTAAAAAATTATCTTATTTTACAATGACTGGCGTTATCAAATACAAGATACAACTTCTAAATACATTTTTTGAATGTATTATTTATTATTTGTTTCAAGTTAGTTACGGCTGCAACTGACAATTACTGTATTTTCATCTTTGATTACTATATTGATGATCTAGTTTTGAAAAAATGTCAGAAAATAATGAGAAACAAGTCCAAGTCCTGTCTTTTACATATCGTGTTTCATCAGTCCTAAACCCAAAGATATTTACATTAAAGGGATAGTTTGGGTTTTCTCAAGTGGGGTCATATAAAGTACATATCTATAGTCGGTCTGTTTCCTACCGTAATCACCGATCAGCGCAGCCTCAGTTTGGAGGAGCAGAGAGCCGCTCCAGCCAGACGCTCAGCTTTGTACTGCAGTGAACGGAGTCCAGATGTAAGCGAATTTTAACCACCTACAACAAGGCTCGCCTAAAAAAAAAAAAACAGTTCAAGTGTACGTTATATAGAGAAAATTCACACGGCTTTACATCTCCGTCAGACTGGCCTTTCTTTTGGCACTACATTCTCTCAACCCTAGAACCTCCGTATCCCTACGCAGTTGCTAATGCGTAGGGATACGGAGGTTCTACGGTCTGTGTCTATGTCTGAAATTGTTAAGTTTCGTTTTTATCTAAAGTAAACCTCTCGTCCAGCAACTGGGCCACGCGCTGTATTTCGCCGCTCGCAGATCACCTGCCCAGTTGCGCTAATGCATAGGGATACGGAGGTTCTACGGTTGAGAAAATGTAGTGCCAAAAGAAAGGCCGGTCTGACGGCGATGTAAAGCGGTGTGAATTTTCCCTATACAATGTACATGTAGCCTTGTTTTAGGTGGTTAAAATTCGCTTTGAATCTGGACTCCATTCACTGCAGTACAAAGCTGAGTGTCTGGCTGGAGTTTTTCAATGATCAAAACAATTGGTGATGATTTTCTGCCAACTAATTAGTGAAAGAAATTATTGAAGCTCTAGAGTTAAATATTCAAAGCCAAGACTTCATGTTTTTTGGTTATGATCTCTTGTACAGTCAGTAGGTGTCAGTCTGACACATTTTGTGTCTATGGAAACTTTGATATTTCCGCCACAGTTCAAAATAGTTTGTGTGGGTTATGTGATTATTGAAGTCTGGTGAATCAGTGGAATTTAAGAGGACGACATACATCTAACATGAAACACGTTGCATAGATAAAAACAGATATACAGATAATGACTGAAATAATCATCGCATTGCATAGAAAGTTTGTGCGTGTGTCACAGTAGTAATGGAGATTTCTCTGATGAACTGGAGGCGGTCTGACTGCCCAACTTCCTCTGCAGAGGGCTTTCCTGTCTGACCTTTGACCCTGCGTTTGTCCCCTCTCATTCATCACCCCATCCTCTCTGCCACCCGCTCTGTCGCCCTCACCACAGCCTGCCTGGTTGACAGAGATTGATTGATCAGCTTGTTGATTTTTTGATCAGGGGGATATTTGCAAAGCTTGTTGCTCAGCGAGACACAAAGATTCGACAGATTCTCTCAACCGTGGTCATTAAGCCGACTGCAGATGTGGGAGTGCCTTCGAGCTTGTTTGTTTTGGATCACTTCACATTGTAAATTCAAACTTTGTTTTAATTCAACCTGGGGATATTATCGTTGTCGCTGAATTTTTGTTTTGTGTTGGGTACAAAGATGGAAAAAAAAAATTGCGCTTTAATTGTTGCACTTTAATCTCGTGCGGCTCCTCTGAAGTTATCAGGAAGACTTTCTGCATCATGAGAACTGTCAAAAAAAACCAAAACATCCTATCCCTCCTGCTGAAAGCTGCTCTCCAGCATCTGCAATAACAGTATCAGGTTTTTGCAGTGCAGCGGCTGCTTTGACACAGATATGTTATCCAGATTTAAATGTGGATACTTTAAGCCTCAGCCTTATTTCCTCTGTGTGAAAAAAGCCCTATTATCATCTGGTCAGTTTCAGTTTCCCCCCATTGCAGCCACTCATAGTCACTCACATCCGCAGCCGCACGCACACACACACACACACACACACACACACACACACACACATACATACACACACGCACACACACACACACACATTCCGTATCTCTGTGGTGTCAATGGTTTTAAACTTACCGCAGAGAGAGGAACCTGGGATTAATGACTCAACCTCCACACTTACTGCAGGAGACAAAAGGGCTCGGAGTTAAGTGTCGTCTCCTCCGTCAGCACAGAGGTGTTGAAAGGGTGGATTGCAGGGGAGGAAGTTCTTGTGAGGGCTGAGTGGATGTTTATCTGCTTGTGAGTGAAGGACAGAAGAGCATGGAAAGAAATGGAGGAGAGAGAGAGAAGAGAGCGAGAGGGTTGTTGGCAGTCAGTTAGTAGTAGAGTGTAAAATTAGCAGTGGTGGTAGTAAAAGTGGCGTTGTGTTTTTTCTTTTTTTTGCAGTATTAGTAATCCACACTAAGCTGGAAAAACTATGCTGAAAAACAAAGTAATGTGGGAAATCAATACATGCCGTTGGTCTTCATGAAATGAACTTACTTCCTCTCACCAGTGGATGAGTTTGTCATTCTGTTCTGCACACAAGCTGTCAGGCAGCTGACAAGGCTCGGGTACTGGCATGGAGGCCGCTGACAATATAACGTTATTATTCTCTCAGTATCTTTCACTTCGGTGTCTCTTTCAAACTCCACACTGATTTTAAACTTGAGCACTGCTTGATTGGAGAAGGATAAAAAAATACATACATGCCAATGTATTTAACTTTGACGAGCATCATGGCAAAATCGGCATGTTCTCCCGGGTGTCATGTTTCCATCCATCAGAACTGAAGCTGATAAACACACCCTGACTGCTGCAGAGTCATTTGATGGGAGAATGAACGCTAATTTTACCCAATATCAGATGTTTTTAATACAACTGAATTTACAATTGTAAATGAATCTACAGTTGTAGCCATTGACTGTATTTATCCATATATGTGTCAGATAACTAAACACATATGTATAAACTGATTTGATCAAGGTGCTCAAGAATGCAGTCAGAAGGTTCTTACCTTTAGTGCCACCACATGATAATGATGTGCAGTATACCTCATATTTTTGAAAAGTTCAGGTACTACTGTTCACACCTTAATGTATGAAAACCTGTTATTTTTCCCCTATGGCAAACAATTCTAAAATATACATATTGATGGGGTTTAAAACATCATTTAAATGTGGACATATGTGGATGTAGCAGTGAAAGTAGTCCGTATAAAGGTTGCAGCAGTTATAATCGGTAACAGGGAGGCGAGTAGTAATCTCCAGGAAACTTCTGAATTGTTCAGCTTCGCTTGAGCTGTAGGACTCGTGTGTGTCTTTCAGTGGGAACAAGTGCCAAAGCTGGAAATGAATCATGCACAGTTTGCTTGATTAGCGTTGATTGAGGCCATGCCAAAACGTGGACAAACCCAGCTGTCCATCCTGCACAAACTGTTGATCTAAACCAAATGTGGTGCTCCATTTTGGGCACAAACCTGACATTTGGCCTGTGATAACATGCCAAAGACTTCAGTTTACTTGCTGTGTAGAAATAGCAGCAGTGGTAGCAGCAGTACTTGATGTACTGTTGTACTTGCTGTGGAAGGCTGTAGTAGCAGGCACGGAACTGTGGTGTGGAAAGTGTCTTTATTTTCCAGCTCAACCGCAGATGTTGCACACAAACATAAACGGGTACACAGTGTACTGACAGCATTGTAGCACTGTGCGTTTACACCACACACACCCTGCTGTCCTTCATGACATTCTCACGCTGTGTTATCGCTGTTTCACTCTGTTCCAGGGCTGGGCGATATGGTCAGAAGTGTTATCAAGATATGTTTGTTTTTTTTTTTATGTTGATGGATGTCGATAATTATCACGATATATGTTTAACAATAATGATAATGTTGAATTTACAGTTTTAAGATATTCTTTTTAGGACAGAACTCAAAACAAACCAGAAGGTTAATTATGGTTTATAAAATACATTTATTTGTTGTCAGATACCAGATGACAAACATTCAACAGAACCAGTGGAACTGAATGAATGTAACTAAGTACATTTACTCAAGTACACATTTGGGACACTTGAACTTAACTTGAGTATTTTCTGCTACTTTATACTTTCACTCCACATCTTTTATTTGGTACCTTTAGTTACTCATTACAACTATCAGAGCCAAAGTAGCTGATAATCGATCGACCCCATAGCATATCATTCACTTTGACTTGTACTTTTGATACTTAAGTACAGCTGATATCAGATACTTTAAATTTTACTGAAGTAAAATAACATGATGTTTTTACTTTCACTCAAGTTGGGTACGAAACACGACCATGATTAGTCCTGAGTTCTCAGAGGATGGTGTCAATTTCTTTTAACGCTGCTCAAAATCAGATACTTTAAGCTTGTCCTCAATCGTAAATTCAATATCTGTGTTTTTCTTTTGTTTTTGTCCAATTGACAATAAAATAGATTGATGTAAAAGATTCGCTACTTTGGCTCGCATGCACAGTAACTACTAACTAAAGTTGCAAACAAATGTACTAGAGTAAAAACTACTTAAAACGTAGTGGAAGTATAAAGTAGCAGAAAATGGAGATACTCAAGTGAAGTACAAGCACGTAAAGATTATGCTTGAGTAAATGTACTTAGTTACATTCTATCACTGCTTATTTACTACATCAGCAGTTGTGATGCCTAAAACCTAAATATTTAGCTGCCAGTATGCCAAATAATAGACCAAATCTTTTTGTTGTAGGGTCCAGAATTACTGAGCAAGTATGTTGGAGAATCTGAAAGAGCCGTGAGAGAGGTACGTATGTTTCACTTCCCATACCCTAAAAGGGTCACATCAGTCTGTTGTTACTATTGTTCTATTGACATAAAGTTATGCAAGCTGACATTCTTCTTAACCATCCAAACCAAAGTGCTGCCCTTTGTAAATATTTTTAGCTGATGATGGAATGAACATATGACCTGACATCTAATTTCTGACATTAATGCGTGCTGTATTTCCTGCATATGTTTGTGCATAGAGTGATTCATTGGTCCCGTTAAAGATTTGTCCTGTTTTCCTCTCTTCTATTGTTGCTTACGCTTGCAGGTGTTTCGGAAGGCGAGGGCCGTCGCTCCCTCTATCGTCTTCTTTGACGAGATCGACGCTCTCGCCAGTGAAAGAGGAAGGTAGAGTGTGTTGCTTTTCCTAACACAATAGAAAGAGGTATATAATTGGAAGGAAAGATGCAAATAGAACATTAAAAACACAGCTCTTGCACACTTGATAAATTTTCACTTCCTGTCTGAACGTACTATGGGTGATTGTTCGCTGTTAACCACGGCTACTGTCCGCTGTTTGCTATTTTCAGCAGTGTGGTCATTCATTGTCCGGTGTTGACAAATGCACAGTCATCGCTGCGGTCTGCTTTAATTTACCAGCTCGGCTCACAAAGAGTCACTTATGAACGGATGGAGCAAACATCCCAAAATGTCTGCATAGCTGCTCTATGAAAGCCAGCCACTTGGTTCCCATGGTTTCCTCTTAGACTTTTGTGGCTTTTCGCTACCGGCGAACACAGAACGCAGTCTTGTCCGGAGGTGCTTTAGTGGGATGGCACTGGGAACATCTGTCGCTTAAAGGAAAGAGGATGGGGGGCGGACAGAGGACACTGGCCGGAGGCGCACAAACACTTCATTGTGCCAGTCCGCGGCAGATGGGGAAGGCCAAATATGTTGCATGCTTCCTGGTAAACCAGTAGATGAAACTAAATGTTGCAGCAAGGAGCACAGAGAGGCCAACAGGCTGTGTCTGTCACTGTTCTATACATGGGCCCCCGGTCAAATGATTTAAATGTAGTACACTGCTAAGCATAATAGATTTTGACATCTATGATTGAAGAGCCTCATATCATGAAATGTAGAATTGTATATGACAGTTTTATATATTATAATTTTGTATTAGTCTAATTTTAGAGTAGACATTAAAACAGTATCCACTTTGTAAGAAAACAAGGTTTGCTCAGGAAATTAACCATATCTGAATACTGGTAAGCTACTGATTCATGCAACCAGTAGCAACTCTTTAGTCGGCAGTATGATTGGTCTCCCCCCCTTCTACTCTTGATGTTCAATTTTCCAGAATGCACTTGCATTCTCCACCAAGCTGCAGCTAGCTGTCACCAGTAACGCAGCACAGCGTGAGAGTTTGTCAGCTGGCTGCAGTGGATCCGTGCTCGAGGCCACTCACCATTTTTTTTAAAAAATGCACTTAGTCCTGATCTATAAAGGTTATTTATTGGCCCTAACTTCCTGCCATGTTTAATCAATGAAGTGGCTCAGCTACGCCGGCAAGAATTCAAAACTGTTGACACAACCAGACAGCCTCTGCTGTGTGTGTGTGTGTGTGTGTGTGCGTGTTTTCGTTTTCCTCTCGAGGCAGGAGATGAGAAGCACCTGTAAATCTGTCAGCCTACCTGCCACGAGTCCAAACTGGTGGAATCAAACGAAGAAGACAGAAAGAAAACAGGAAAGAGAGGCAAACCAGGAGAGACAAAAACAGACAGCGAATGCGGGATAGAGGCAAGGATCGACAGATCAAAAAAAAAAAAGTTTTACTGCAATAAAAATAAAGTGAGTACATTCCTGACAGAGAACCTTGAACAGAAAATGGAAGATAATTAGGAGAAATGAAAGATAGATCACTGGATTTGAAAAGAACAATAAATAAAAGAGTCAAATGTGTCGGCTCTTTCTCTCTCTATCGTTCTCTATGTCTTTCTCTCACTCCCTTATTGTCTCTTCTTTTCTTTCACCTTCATGCAGCCTTTCCTCATTTCCTTTCTAATTCCTTTTCTTTTAATGGTATCTTGTCTCCTTTTGTCTCTCCGTCTGTCACCCCAGTGTCTCTCACCTCCTTTATTTGTCCTGTCTTCCATATTTTTTAACCACTCTGTCCACCATTCACTAATCCTAATTCCTCCTTCCTTCTCTCCCCACTATCTCCCTTTGCCCAAACTTTCTCTCTCCCCCCCCTCTCTCTCTCTCCCTTCATATCTCAGTGACAGAGCTCCTTTGTGTTCCTCTGTAGCCTTGTCTGTGCTAATGACGTCTGGCACTTCCGCTGGCCTTGTCAACAGAGACTGTGTGTGTGTGTGTGTGTGTGTTTGTGTGTGTGTGTGTGTGTGTGTGTGTGTGTGTGTGTGTGTGTGTGTGTGTGTGTGTGTGTGTGTGTGTGTGTGTGTGTGTGTGTGTGTGTGTGTGTGTGTGTGTGTGTGTGTGTTTGAGCTGAGAAGGCTGGCTATCTGCACTGCATTATGGAAAATAACCACCTTGTGATCCACTGACTAACACACTGAAGAGTTTCTTAAAGGATAGAGCTCGAGATAGTCTACATTGTATTTGCTTTACAGATCTGACTTAAGATATAAATAATGTTGCCAAGGCCTGTTTTGTCTTATTCTTCAGTTTCATAGAGCTCTATTGTTGTCCAAAAACTATTAAAAACGCCTCGGTGAGCCACATTGTTGCACTGGCTGACATGTTCCTTCATTACCATGAACACACTCATACACAGTAGGTTATACATAGATAGTTGGGTAGATAGATAGCTTTAGTAGTCTCCAAGGGGAAATTAGGTCATCATAGCAGCAGGTACATTCAAGTACAAATACAATCAAAATATAAGGGCAAATATAGTGGCAATAAGAAACAATAATGTGCTATATACACCATGCAAAAAAAAACAACAACAGTAAAGTACTATATACATTCAAATGTTTAAGTAGTTATGAAATAAAATTCAATCTTAAGGTAAGTAAGATAAAATGCTGAGTCGTGTTATGTTGAGTCATATGATCTAGCCTTGTATTAATTAACGTGAAATGTGTTACTGATTAGTTTGATTATTTCTTTAAAAATACGGATTTGAGTTGTCCTCGTCATTGATTCAGTTGTGCTACCACCTTTGCTGCCAGCTCAAAGTTGGAATTGCAATGACCCCCATTCAGCCTTTGTACCTTTCCTACTTTTTTACCGCCATTCAGACAACAGTATCTGATCTATAATGACCTGACCAATAAAACGTGTGAGTTTATAAGCCACTAGAAAATGCCTTATCTTTGCCATATCATGACAATCAATCTGAACTCACCTGCTATCATGTTAAGTCAGGCAGTGGATCCAGTTATCACACATTGTGTTTTATTCAATTATATTTTGACTTTAAAAATTCTACATTGTGCAGAAAATATCTAATTCTCAGAGTATGGGAGTCCAAGTGCATTGACAAGCCCAAACACGGTGACATATTTGCTAACGTTGTCTAAAGGAAAGCTGCTTTATTTCAGTGGTTTCTAGGGCCTTGTTTTGAGTTGCAGCTCAGGAGGACATCATTGGCAGGAAAGCTCACATTTGCCGCCAAAGCCTCTTCTTTCCCTTTTTTTAATATTAAGAAGAATTGTGCTAATGAAAGAACCTGCAATCACAGTGTCAGTGAAACTATTCAAAAGCTCCCTCGAGGTATTCCGGAACTGGATGATTTTCCTCATGTTGTAATACAGCAAATATTTTTGATGAACGAGAAAAGTTTGAGGCATGTGATGTGTTGGACTCCTGAGAGCAAAAAACTTGAGTGTTGCTTCATATTGCTATCATCCGCTCAGTCGTCCATCACACGTGATTGTCCCGTCACTCTCAGTTCTTCCATTCGTCCATTTGTCTCTTTTTTTAGTGCACTCTTGTTCCCTTCATTTCTTACAGTACATGCCATCTGTCTGTCCTCCCACCAATCCGACCATCCATAATCTACCTGTAATTAATCTTGTACACCATAAACTTTTTACTTTTTCCCAATCTTTGACTGATTTATTGAAGTCCTTTTACCTTTCCGTCATCCATCTATCCACTCATCAATCTCATCACTCTTTCCCTCTTTTTCGATCCCGTCCACTCATCTATTATATGTTCTCATCCACCCTTTCAGCTCGTCGGGCTCCGGCGGTGTCGGCGACCGGGTCCTTGCTCAGCTCCTGACAGAGATGGACGGCATCGAGCAGCTCAGAGACGTCACTGTGCTGGCCGCCACCAACCGGCCCGACATGATCGATAAGGTAAACAGATGCCGGCTCTCTGTCTTTATCGCTCCTTCCTCCTCTTTGGTCCTTGATTGATAAGGTTTCGGGGATGTTGTGTGTTTGTGTCTCGTCTCCTCCTTTCTACCCCCTCCTCTGTTGTTCATGATTGATAAGGTTAAAGGTCGCTTGCTCCAGTCTGTCTTCCCTGACTCACTCTTCGGATATAGTCACTGTCTTGTTTTGGTGCAGTTGAATTAGATGCTGGAGCAGTCTTACACCTCGGTGGTTTTGGGTGCATCCGTTTCAAACGTGTTTGGAGTGGTTTAGTCTATGTAGTAGAGCTTTGGCTCATGTAGTTTGTTTGGCTAAATTGCGCCAAATAACTTTCCAAGAGATCGAATGACTAAAAAGGGAATTGAAAAACATCAGTGAACTTCTCACATCTAATAATTTTAGATTGCAGTGACCGGTTGTGTGTATTAATTAAAGTCAAGCCAGTGAATAACTGCAACAGAGTTTCACTTCAAAAACAGTCCGTTTAAAACTGCAGGTGGGAGTTAAACGTTTATCTCTTAGAAAATAAAGGTCTTACTGTCAGTCCTTTCATTCCCCTACCTTCCTTATTTTCTATATTCTACCCTTTTATCTCCTTCTCTTCCTCTTCCCATCTACAAAAGCTTTCTTTGGCCGCTTATCCACCCATCTCTGTCCTAATGAAATTTCCTGAGTGCTGATCAAAGACGGAGTCTGTGCCTTGTCAGAAAGGACACAGGAAAGGAGAATGTCGTTGTGCTTCCTAAGCTCCTGCTCAAGCTGCCGTCTGTCTTTCTTCTGTTTTCTGTCTCCGGGTCTCCACTCCTACTTACTTTAGATGTACTTCATTATCTCTGATGCTGTCAGGAAGTGTTGATTATAGAGTAGCATATCGCTCATTTAGAGATTGTTATAACAACAGCACCCTAACGTATGGAGTGATTACTTTTAAGACCTATTCTTAGCTATTTAACTTAAATAGGAATTTCTCAGAATTTGTCATCTTTGGTGTTGGTCTTTTGATCATTATTTTTTTTTCTAAAGTCTGCAGTTAAAGTGACGGTTTTAGAAATCAGGTTCCTTGTTGACATGATGTTCATGAGTGTCACAGTTTTGACTGACAAGGCCCTTTGGATTCTAATCCATAAAAACAAAAGTGTCTACGTGTCTTAAGAAACCACTTCATTTTGTTGAACCCTGAAATCTTTACTTTTGGTGAATATTCTGACTCTAACTTTCAAAAAGCCACCAGGAAAAAGTCTTTTTTTTAACTTTCAAAATGCAAATGACAGTAAGAGTATGAAATTAATGATTTGTTGATCTTCACAAACCCAGATGTGATGGCATAGCCATCAGAGCTGAAAACAGTGGATTTGAAGAGTCATGACACACCTAATGATGTTCGAGACATCAGAAAACTGCATAAAGCTACTCAAGGCAATGTTAATGCACTGACTGATATGCAAATCGATGCACACCACATACTACCACTCCATAGAATAACAAATAAAGACATATTTTGAGCTGTTGATGAACAATTTTCAATCACAAAACTCTGAAAAAAACTCAATTGGAATTTGGATTTTGTGTTAAATACATTATGTGTTTTCCTTTTCTTATCATCTCCTTCCACCTTCCACTCCAATTCCCAATTTTTATTCACTTTATTTTTATACATAATAATCACATCTGCAGTGATTTTTTACATAAACTAGTCACTACTCACTGAAAATCTATCACCACTTGGAGATACTCCTATGAGAAATCCCCCACATACACATTTTGGGTAACCCCCTCCCCAAACCCTCCACCCCTGCTCCATTTCTAGCCCACTTGTGGAGAATTGATCCATCCCTGCGGTGGGGGAATGACAGCGACTTCCTCCGCCTCTGCAACTGGTTGCCGTCTCATTTCAAACTCCATTAGCACTGTGGCAGCTAGGAAACAGCCTGAAAGTGTGTTTGCATGTGTGTGTGTCAGAGAGGGAAAGAGATTCGTGAAGACAAAACTGGAGAGAGAAAGAAACTCTTACAACAGTAGGTAGGTGGTTAAGCCCCTGGGTGGACAGATGGGGAACCCCAGGCCTCCCTCTCAGGAAGTGGTCTCCCGGGCAGCTGAGAAATCAGATTACCTCCTCCCTTCCACACCCCCCACATCCCACACGAGTTTGTGTGTGTGTGTGTGTGTGTGTGTGTGTGTGTGTGTGTGTGTGTGTGTGTGTGTGTGTGTGTGTGTGTGTGTGTGTGTGTGTGTGTGTGTGTGTATCCTGAGGTTGAAGACATTTGAATGAGGGACCCATGACAAACATTGGGAAAGGAAGCTGCCAAATGGACAGATAGCCCCCCCATGTTCACTCTCCACCCCTGATGGTTTTTAGCACCCTTCCCAGCTTTACTGTCTGACTGCTAGCACCGACGCTGACTGACAGTTCACACCGGAGATGGGTGGGCATTTCCATACCAATGGCAGGATATGATGGGACAAATGTAGATTAATGGGACGCTCTGGTGTCAATGAAGTCATTGTCGACTGTTAGTGCAGCAGAGGAGGCTCCTGGGGGCCTCGGCTGCTTGATGGACAGGGTGGGAGGGATGGAGAAAGGAAGAGAGGGGAGAAAGTGACGTTTGCTTGAGTTTGAAAGGCGCAAGCCTGGTGTCCATCTTTCAACCAAAGCCACAAGACAGTGTGGATATCCGCTTCTAATCAGGTTTAAACAAGGCTGTTTTGAGTTGGGAAACTCTTTCTTTCTATTATTCGATATATTGAGTAGAGTTAAACTGGAACCTTATGATATTTAGGAAGCATTTTGGCAAGAATGTGATGGTTTAAATGAAATATTAAACATTGCTTATATCAAAATCCATAAGCCAGAAATCAACATTGTCATTTACACCTTAAAATTTGCATGACCCGTTTCGTTGTGCTGCAAATCATACTTTTAACAGCAATATTGTCGCAAGCATCATTGAAACAGTGGTAGGAAGCTGCTCACAGTGATGTCAAGACTTTTCCCTAATGTTTATATGTTAATATTAAGATTTATATTTTCTAGAGAAATTTAAACCTAGGGTAAGTTGTTTTAGAAATCTTTTTTGTCATATTTGTAGAAAATCTCCTAACATCCTGACAGAAATCAATAAATCTAATGCTCTGACAAAACAATCCAATCTGTGACTGTTGCAGGCCACTGATAAGCCCATCTAATCGTCTTTCTCTGCCACATATGAAGAAGAACTTCTCATTCATGTTATTTTTCAATGTCAAAGCTGTTAGTTTCTTTATGAAGAATGTGTTTCTTTTCTCATCTCATCTAGACTCTCTGGCACTGTATAAATAGAAACTAAAGAGGCCCAAAGTCGTAACAATACTGAAGCTTAACTTTTATAACTAAGACATCCTGTCCTTTTGCACATGCACAAAGTCCTCCAACTTCCTCTGGCCTTTGTATTCCATCCATGAGAAACAAGACCAGATATGCAACAACGTATACACATGATGTGACTAATGCAGCTGAATCACATCCTAACAAATGGATGACAAAAAGATTTTTCACACAAAGCACGCAGAGTCCCTCTGCTTCCTCTGGCTTTTATATCACAACTGTGATAAATGTTATTTAACTGCAGACAAACCACAACGATCTGCTGTTGTGCCTGAAACCTTGAAAATCTTCAACTCAAGTACCAAAGGTGAACTTGATCTATAACATTAATCATACTTTATTTGGTTTATTATGAATCTGAATCTGCAGAGTAACCTGAGCCACAAAACAAATGTAGAAATATGAGTAAGTACAATATTTTCTTCTGAAATGGATTGCAAGTGCAGAACTTGAGTAAATGTACTTTGTCACTTTTCCACTACGAGTCTCACAATAGCCAGTGTAAAGTAGGTTAGTCCGTCCCTCTGCATGATGACATGTCGCCAAACAACCCCCCAAACACCTCCTGCTGCCCCCACCACCTTAAAAAAACTTCTCCCACTTCCTCTTTCCTTTGTATTGTGCCAATCACCCAAGCCCACCTCTGACCTGCTGAGACTCAGCTGTGGTGATTGATTAGCGCCACCAGGAATATTTATCCAGCCTGTTCAGTTGGAAGAACCCCCTGTCACTGTGTTTGTCGAGCAGCTGTCAATGCAGCTGATTGTACACAAAGTTGCACACTCAAACAGGTTGTCCCTCTAACCATTTGTAGTTTGTCTTAAGCCACATTTTGACACGTTGACATACTTTTTCTCCTCCAGTTAGCTGGTTTTGTTAATCCACTGGCGGCTTGATCCAGAGGACAGATAGTGTTGGCTTGTTGTTTCACTGAAAAGCTCGTTTGTTTACCCTAATGTGCGGCAAGCTCATCCATGCTATCAGGAGGCTGGGGTGCTTACAGTGGAGAGAGATTACAAGCAGATGGGTCTTTGTTCGCGACCAGAAGTTCCCAACTGTGCTCTTATCAGATCGAGGGCCGAAAACAAAACAGAGGCAATAGAATTAGAGTTGAAAGCACAGTATGTCTATCTTGATACTCTAGGAACAATTGACATGGCTGCATTTTACAGCTGTCAGTGTAGGGGAGGCTCTAAGGCTTTCCCCCATTTGTTTTCCTCCTTCACTTTGACAGTTGTGATATTATGTTCAACATATATTCATATTCAGGGCTGTAAGTTACAATGTATCATGCCCAAATAACGAGATAGACGATATTATCGCCTTATGGAAAGATGACATGTGGCCTCATTAAAATCCCTCTCTTGCCCTTTTCGGCCAAAATATTGCCAAACTGGCAAGCTTGTTTTTTTCGTAGAAACAAAGTCCTCTGTGTCTGTTTGTTAAGCACTGTGTGCATTTTGCTACATCAGTCCAATTAACATGTAGTAACCTCCACCAGTTTGGTCTCCTTGTCAAATATCCTAGCGCGTTGCCTTGGCTGCCATGACAACTCTCCATGCATTTTCTTTTCAAATTAAAAGCCAGAATATGCAACAACAGCTGTTACATATTTAATATTGTGAAAACAAAATGGAAAATTACTGCAATGTCTGATATCTGATATATGTAATGTAAATGATAAAAAGCAGAAAAACTAACAAATGGTAGCATGCTAGCACGCTAAACTAAACTGATGAATATAGTTCACATTATACCTGCTTGACATCAGCATGTTAGCCTTGTAAATATGCACATAACCCTAACCCTTAGCATGCTGAAGTCAGCATTTAGCTCAAAGTACTGCTCTGGCAAAGTACGGTAAATCCCCACAGAGCTGCTAGCTCAGCTGTAGCATCTTAATTTCATTGCTTAATAAAAAGTCTTAATAAACTGTCAAAGTTTGTTAGCAAGCCCTTTCTCATACTGACTATATGATACCTTAACAATTAATTGATTCAATTCACAAATATCACCTACGTTTCCTAGATCCCGAGCTTGTCCGCTACTCATTACGTGACTTTCAGTAGGCTGTTTTTAATAAAAAAACATAAATACTTTCAAACTATAATTTTACTCATATGTCACAACATGCACAATTCCACAAGCACTTACGCATTTCCCCTGTTCCTGTGTAGCTCACTGTGTTGTGGGTGTAACTTGCCAAAGAGCTGTTCTGTTTCATCAACAGCTCTGCGGGCGTGTTACTAAGATAGAATAATGACGACAAATAAATTGATTTAAAACTTTCCTTCCTGATATCTAAATACTGTTTGCCAGATGTTTTCTGTCAAACACTGCAGTTAGCTTTGCTGTACTTATCTGCTTATTAGAAATTGCAAAATTGGGTGTAAAACTGAATTGGAAGCAGGGTCAAGTGAAGTTCACTGCATAGAGAAGTGAGAATAAATACTACTGTTTTTGGTGTACAATGCAAAGGCTGAGCCATTGTTTTTGTTGGAGTGTGATGAGTTGTCTTATCTTCCAGCAGTTCAGAATGTCTTGTCTATCCACTCATGCTCTTGTTTAAGGTTTTCGCCTTCTTCATGTTCGAGGCTCCTCCCTCTGAAAATCAGCCCCCCTGTGCTGTAGTGAGGCTACTGAACAGGAGATGGTGCCAAACTTGACATGGGTCAGTTCTTTTGACAATTATATTCAATACTGACAATTCCTGCAGATTAGAAACTTGCCAGAATACATGCAAATGCTCAAAAAAATAGTTCAGCACTGTTCATATGTTGCTATGTAAATAAAGCAGGGAAACACTGTCCTCAGTGGAAATACAGCCTCTGAAACACGAGGCCTAGCGAGGTATTTTATGAGCCTTCACAGGGTTGTGGTCTAACACATACTTCCAGTCACACAAGCTAGCATATGTGACTATTTCATGGTCACTATTTAGTCATGCTGGTTTTCACAGAGTTAGTCTAAGACCCACAAAAGTCAGCATTTATATCTTTGAAGTAGACACAGATGACAACAGTGCCTCTTACTCTCCTCTTCTTCCACCTACTTAAGAGAAGTCAAACGAAGTAAATACTCAACATAAGGCCTGTCCGTGCAGCCTGAACATCTGCCAGTGTTTTCTGAGCCAGTCTGGACGTTGCTAATTGTTATTGTTATTGTTCTCCCTAATATCGGTCTCGGTAACCCCCCCCCCCAAAAAAAAAATATATCAGTTTTGAGATCTAAAATGCAGCAGAGAAATGCAGCAAATCAACATATGTAAAGCGAGCAGCACATTTTAAATTGATAAATTCCTTTAATGATAAATTGAGTTCATTCTTGATCTTGGAAACAACAGCTGTCCTGTCTATGAAATGTCTGTCCTTTTTAAATAATTGATTATTTGACAATTCGTTTCGCCACTAGTGGTAAACATGAGTAACTCAAAGTGGGTTAGGTTAAGTAAGGTTACTTTACAAAGAAAACTAAGCTAATGTGAACCATGAAATGTGTGCCTTTAATGTATGTTATGCTTTTGTTTGTGTGCACTGGCTTTGTTGTTGATGACCTCCTAAGTCCTCCATCCATAAAGACTGTACAATATGACTTCAGTGAAGAAAGCCTCGCATGAACACTCAATTCAACAAACAATTTGGTCTTTTTATTCGGCCTCACACGAGGGCATCGGAGGATCCGCGCAGTTTCGCCCCATGAATACCTTTTGTTTTGCCTTTTTTTTTGGCACAAACCTCCACCTGAGCCATGCCTCCACTCAACAGGAAACAACCCTTAGCTAAAAGAGCGGCTATAAGCCAGCCAGTCAAAACAGGCCATATTTTATTTTGTGTTGGACTGACGTTATCATCTCCCAAGCTTTGCTCTCCTCTCGTGACGAGCCAAGCATGATGGAATCTCTATTGGTGCTGTCTTAAAGGATTAGAGCTTATTCACTGTTTTTTCCTGACTGCACAGTTCTGAATAGGGCCCTGCTGCCGCAGTACAGGGTGTCCTGCTGGAGCTGAGCTGAGCTGTCAATATTATCCACACTGTAGCTTTTAGTGTCTCTCTGCTTAAATTCTCTGCTCTTTTTTAACTGTTTTCATCCAGAGGTATTAACCAGCAGCTACAGTTTTGATATGAATCTTTTTTTTTTTTTCTTTTGCTTACACCATCCTGTTCTGAGAGTATTTCCTGCCAAGGTTGTCTCTCTAAAGTGCAGTAGGGAGAGTGAGAGTTTTGGCTTGTGGCTTAGTGAAGCTACAGTGGCAAAAGAAAACAAAAAGTGTGTGTGCGTGTATGTGTGTGTCTTTGCAAGCAAGTAACGGGATACCACCTAGGGATGGATGAGCTCTGGGAAGCTGTGTGCATGTGTGTGTGTTTGTGTGTGTTTGTGAGCATTGGGGGAGCAGGATCCCCAGGCAAGTATCAAACTTCAAGGGCTGTATTAGTATCGGCTTACACATGTGTGCATCTACGAATACCACCAGAGAAAGCTTCCAATTGGACTAAACGCAGAAGAAAACCTGCAAGACCAGATTAACTCTGGTTAGCTAGTCAATACAGAGTTAGCTCAGTAGAAGAAACCGAGCAGTTTTCCACAATGAAGGGAAATCCTATTCTGATGGTACATTAGGAAAGCAGTCAGGAAAGTGTCAGACATACATATTATAAAAAAAGGGAGGAAATGAGGGCTCTTTGTGCTCTGCTACCTGGCAGACATCTCCAGCATGTGTCGTCTTGCCTCTTGGCAAGACGAGACCACCGGCGCCCTTGGAATGCTCTCAGTTCAGGAAATCTCGTTTATACCACCCCCACCTTCCCACCCCCCATGCAATACTGCTGGAGAGCCTGTATATTTTCCTCTTTTTATGTCTCAGCGTCTTGCTCTGTATTCCTTCGTAATTTTTTTTATTTTTCTATCTTCATCAAATGACAGAGGTTCTTTTGTACTGTTTGACAACCTCAAAATGAGACCCAGTGTCTTTCTTCAGAGTCACTTTAAGAATTTGCCCATAGTGTCCACATTAATGCATGCACACTGACTGCCTCTTCTTTTGTTTTTTTCCCTACCAGCAACATTATTTACGCTCTTTGTCGTCCTTAAGTTTTATAAGGTCAAACAAAAACACACCTCACGTTGAGGACTTTTTCACTCGCAGTCCTGTTCTCATTACAGCTGCGTGTGGTGAAAGGCTGTTCATTTTGTAGCTGGTCAAAACCAACGTGCACCAAACAACACGGCAACAACCAGGAGTAGTCTGTTAAAAACAATGGCATAAATTAAACTGATCGTATCACAATCGGTGTGATTACAGGAGGGATGTAATGCTAGAGAGAACGTGTGTGATTGACAATTGACGAGAGGGTAAAAGTAAGGACGGATTGTCCACTAGTTAATCAATCGCGGATAGCGTTGCTCTCTCAGACAGATTAAAAAAAAAACATGTAGGCTATATACTTAAGCGACCGCAGACTTTTTAGAGCCAGAAGTGCCCATATTGGGACAAGAGGGCAGAGCTAGGGAGAATACTATGTAGATTTCACAGAAAAGTGGTTCAAACACCATGAGTCACTATGCCAGTCACAAGTTGGCTTTATTGTCTATTTTACTCAAAATGGGACCAAAACTTCCAAAATGAACATCTTGCCCTGTTGAAGAAGACCTAAAACCAGCAGTGGAGACAATGAACTCAGTGGTAAACTGTTTACCGTTTACTGTTTAAATAAAGTTAGAAGTAGGGCCATTTTCTCATAAGGTAAACTAAAGTCAGACTTCTTTTTAAGATTGTCTGGAGACCTGTCTCTGTGTTTCCTGAGCGGCACTATCTTTCAGTATGCCCACTGCAATAGCAAATCAAATATTTGAAAACACACAATTCCTAGTAGATTACATAACTTTAACATGGCCACTAGGTTTCTGCAGTTCGCCTTATGATGATAACAACTGCCCCCATAATAACTGTCCAGAGTTGTAAAATCCTGTCTGAGTATTTAAAACCCCTCTGCAATGTTTCAGCCTCTGATAAGCTTTTTAAAAACTCATGGATCTATTACTTACACTCACCCTGGATTGTATTTCATGTCTCACTGGTACCTGAATCAACGCGCCTCCACCTAAATACAAAGGGAACATACAGAGCAGAAAGGAAATGGAAAGTATATCAAAACTTGAAGTTAATCAATTGCCTTAATGATGTTAATAGAATATTCTGACATCAATATGATTTAATCTTTAAAACAAATCTTTACCACAAGTATTACATTTATATGTATTGATTAATAGAATGATACTTGTGCCACCTGAGGGGACATTAAACAGCCTGCCTGGTCTCTAGTCTACGTAAAAACCAGGGAGTAGGAGGGAATCATCATTTGCCACAATCAGGATACAGTCAGACCCACATACAATATAAAAACTGGTAGGGGGCCACCTGGGGGGGGGGGGTGCAACAAATAATACCCCCTTTGTATGTTCCAAATATCCCCTGCTGAAGCCCCCTGAGCCCAGCTCTCTGCTCTGGGATCCCAACACCACTTTAAGAGCTGCTTACAAGTGGGTAAGGTGTAAGTTTTGGGGAGGATTTGAAACGGGAGTTGGAGGAAGAGGGGGTAAGGTCGCAAAGGGAGCTACAGTGTGTTCCTGTGATAAAAAGCAGGTTTGTGCTGCCTTTTTGGTCCCTTCAACACGGTCCAGTGCAAGTTTGGAAAATAGCTAAACAAAAAAATGGTGAAACAAATGGGCTATAGACAATTATTATGTATATGCTGCAGTCATTTCAGAGAAGCACTGGTCAGGCCGGGGTAGTAATGGTATCCCAATGTATATTCTTTGCCGGCCTCAGTCATCTTCCTCAAGATTTAGATTTAGTGCTACCGGAGTAAAATCAGCAGGCACGTCGCGCACAGTTCTAGCCTTGTGTGAGCCTTTATTCAGTTCAAGCCACTCAACACAAAATAATACAACTGAAAGAGTCCAATCGCGTCTTGTGCATCTGTCTCCGTCTGCAGCTTCTCCCAGCTGCTCTCCCGGGCATCTCCCATCTGAGCTCCAGCACACTACTGGATTTAAAGGGAGACCGTGATTAGCAAACAGGGGCCAGTCTTGCCAATCACTCACCTGGCACTGCTCTCCTGAGCCCTCTCCACCTCTCTCTCTCCCACAGCCGCACCTCAACCATGCTCACCTCCACATACCTCTACCGCCCGACTTAGGCCGATGAAGCCACTGGAGGGGAGCGTGGTCCGCGTAAAGGACGAACGGCCGCTCCAGCAGGTAGTACCGCAGAGCACCCACCAGATAGCCAAGCAATTCTCTTCAATGGAGCTGCACCATGACTCACTGTGACCGGGACCCTCTCGGTCAGCTTCCACCTGATGTAAGGCACGATGTGGTCGACCTGCACCTGCTGAGACAAAATGGCCCCGAGCCCCCTGTTTAAAATATCGGTCTGCAGGACAAAGGGAAGAAGGAAGTAAGGTGTGTGGAGAAAAGGCTCCCCACAGAGGGCTCGTTTTACCTTCTCAAACGCTAGTTGGCATGGCTCCATCCACTGGACCAGATCTGAGGCACTTTTCTGGGTGAGGTCAGTCATGGAGCTGGTCAGGTCTGCAAAACAGGGAATGAACCAACAAAAGTAGCCAGCCAGCTCCAAGAATCACCTCACCTCTTGTTTTGTCTTGGGTCTTGGGCAGGCAGCAGTCATAGCTGTCTTATCGACCTGAGGAGGCACTTGCCCGCCACCAAGGCGTTAAGTGTCCGAGCCACCCGCACCTCCAGCACTCCTGCCCTGGCGCTTGAGGGGCCCCCTGTGGGTCGTGAGCAGCACCCGTAGCGGCTTGAGCGTGGGATGACGAGAAAACAGAGGGAGGATTAGAGCGGGGCAAAGGGGAGGGCCGAGTGACCAGTTAAACTTCCTTGATGTATGTTTTAACCATTGCTTGTTTGAGAAATTGGGACCACTTAACTGTTAAGGGACAGTGTTAGCGACCATTCCCAACATCATAATGTAATTTGGGCTATTGTGACAATCATTGACTTTTTTTGGGCTTCACTTTGACCCAAGCTGATACACTGGGGACTGGAAAATGAATAGCAACACCTGCTCTTCTACCCTTCGCATTTGCTTCTGACCTACCAAAATGAAGCATTAAGAAGATAAGTGAGCTGGCTTGTCTTCTTTGCGAAATGAATTGGTTCAAGATTTTAAGGAGCACCTTTTATGATAGTTACAGCAGGACCTCTGAGGTCAGGAAGAGATGCAACAATAAAGTGAGACTGAAACATGTCTGAGGTCTTTGAGACCCTGCGGCCCTGCTGCAAGGACTTGGCAGATGCATCGGAAAGAGGATGACGGCCCAGTGTCACTTCATTTCCTCTTTCACAGGCTCTGCATGATGAATGACCGTGTGAAAGGCAGCTGCTTCATAGGTTTGGGATTGCATCTCTGCGTGTATTTGTGTCTTGGTTTTTGCAGAAAAAGGTTACCAGGGCTTCTTCTTTCCCCCGCTCGCATGTCATCTCTGAAGTCAAAGTAATTTATGGCTGTCAGGAAGTTCCCAGAAGCGCTATCATGCCCGAAAAAACCTTGACATGGGTCGGATGGGGGATGGAGGGGTTGAGAAATTGTCTCACCCACGAAATGCTCTGATGTATTTCTTGTGTCAAAAGGCCACGGGGAGGTCCTATCCTAGATCCTGTTGCCTGAGAAATGAAAGAATTTCAGAGGTTGCCTGGTCCACTGTCCTCCAGGCCAGACCCCAGAACTAATCTCTTTCATCTCCTCTTCTTGCTGGCGGGAGAGGGGGGGGGGGGGGGGTCTCGTCCTCCTCCTCCCCCTCCACGTTCTCTGAGATCTTTGCTTCTGTCAAGCAAATCGCCTCAGGGAAATGTGACTGTGCCCTCCTTCTCTATCACCCTTCTCTCTTTGCTATATAACTCCACTGATCCCTACATTCTCGCTCCCTCCACTAAGCCTTTCCCCTTGCTCCCTCCCTCCTTCCCTTCCCCTCCCGTACCCTCTTCTCCTCTCCCTCCCTGGGCCTCTGAGCTGGACTTCCATCCCTTTGGCTTTCTCCTCTTCCTTCCTTCCTCAGTTCCTCCACTAATAGCTCCCTTGTTCCTGACTAGTCAGGGCTGCCAGTTGAGCGGTCATTCGTGGAAGATTCATTCGCAGCACGGTAATTGTAAACAGACAGAGAGAGGGGACGTTGAGCATTAAACCTACTGGTCACACAAAGACAGAAAACAGGATAGAGGAACTCTCTGCTCTGTTTTTTTCTTTTCTTATCACTGTCTCCCTCCTCCTTTTCATCTCTCTTCCATATCTCCATCATCTTTATTACTTTTCCGGTTGATAATCTTTCGCCCTCCCTTATTTTGTGCCCCTCATAAGTCAAACACTTGGGCGACCTGTGTCTTACTTCATCGCTAAATGTTGCATGGAATTACGTTACGCCCTCAAATGCTTAATAGAGCCTAACTACACGCTAACTATGTTGTTTTGCTTTGCTGAAATTGAGTCACATGTTTGTTGTGTTTTGCATCTCGTCCAGCTCCAGGGAGATACATGCGCACAACCACATGATGAAACGAATACAGATTTCCATGGACACCACTGAAACTGTAAACACTCTCTGGCATGGAGTTGAGATCCTTTTAGTTGGTGTTGACAAATTAGTTAACACAACTTCAGGCCTGTATTTTGAGAAAACCTTGACAGACTATCATCTTGTTAGACTTTTATCTTATTATGGGCATCCAGCTGATGTGCTTGCAATAGAAGTTTCCAGTAAAGTCCTCTATTCTATTGGCAAAAAATGGATGCATTTTACACAAACTAATTTGTATGCAATCAGATTGTATTGTAAGTCTCTCTAGACTGTCTGGGACAACGTGAATGTGCAACAAGGACCTTTTAACTGGTTATGAAAAAGGCTCAGTTTCATACTGATGCTTCTGTATGACCTACATTTGCAAGCAAGGCCATCAGCAGTAAGATTGGCTATTTCTATAAAACTATTTCAGTTATTTATAATGCTCGTCAACGCGTTGGATTCCCACTTATTCTGGCCTGGATAAATTATGAAATCAAAACTATTCTTCATGCTGAAGTGCTAAGGGTGAATTCATGAGTATTACAGCCTGAGGAAAGAGGTCTCTTATATGTTACTATTTCTCATAATCTCCCATATCAATAATAAGAAGTATAAAGAGTACAGTTGACACTGCAGAACTCTTAACAGTAAATGTAAAATTATTTCTATGCGTTGAGTAGATCTGTAAAGTTTGCCTAAAAAGTAAACAAAAACCCGCATATCATATTCCAATAATTATGATTATTTGATGTCACGCATTGTTCTAAGTCCAAGCCACTTGGGGTGCAAGCTGGGCCTCTTCACTGCTGTGTGGAGAATGTGATTTCTGTACAGGAGTACATTTCTTCATGTTGCCCCAGTAACAATGAAATGTTGGCTGATGGAAACAGTAAACATGAGAGAGGATGACACAGGGAATGTGTGTGTGTAAGTGAGAATCCTGTGGTGCTGGGCAACCAGACCTGTCCCTGACCTCGGTGTTTGCTCCTTGAAGCCTGTCCTGTGAGCCGTCAGCAGCCAACCAGTCGCTTGTTGCTCTCTTTTCCCTACTTTTATCTCCTTTTCCTCTGTTCTTGTTTTCTGATTCCACATTTTTTCCCCTTTCCTTTCCCACACTTATCTCTCCGGCATACTCAAAGTCCAGCAGAAAGGTGTTTGGGAAAAAAAGATTTCAGTGGTGTTATCAAACCAAGCGTGTTTTGCAACCAGCATTGCATCCCTTCTTGTCTCTCTCAACAGTTTTGCATCTACTTTCCAGCTGTTTCGTTTCTGCTTTTTTCGCATCCAAAGCCAAACCAACACATGTCACAACTGAGAGATGTCAGTAATTGGCTTACCTGCATACCCATACCATGCTCTCACACCTTGAATGGAAAGCTACATGGCAGTGTTTACTCATCCGCGCCCCTGACACAAAACCACTAAAAGACCACATATCGGCTATAAACATACCACAGTAGGCTTTAGCTTTGTGTTCTCCTGTGTGTTTTCACTCACAGTAAGCTTTTGTTGCGTGCAATAAACGTGACTCAGTTGTTAGGTCATGGATAAACATTTGAGTTCAGATAATGCACTTTCCACAAGCCATTATAAAGAGTACTTATAGGCAAAAACACGGCTTTTGCATGAATGGGGCATTATTTATTCTCACAAAAGTGGAGGGAGTAAGTACTGAAGTAATGAGTTGTCTCTAATGATTTTCTATCACATCATTATAAATCAAAATAAGTATCTGTCTCTACGTTTTTTGTTTTGTGGGTCTGACCTTTGACCTGACTTCCTTGGGTGTTGGTAATCAAGGAATTTCAGCTTGCTCTTCTGTCTGAGTCTTTAAAAAGTGATATGCTAAAAGCCAAGAATGTAAGTTCGGCCTGAACACAAATTATTTCCTCATTCTTCCACATTCTCAGAACAACTTATGCTCACAACAAAATACAACACAAGGCTTTCCCTCTGGTTTGTCCCACATCCATATAGATTTATTTTCTTTAGACAAATATGGGGAATACTAAGAAAAGAACGAAGCTGTTTCTCTGCGCGGGTTTGCTTGTGCTGCCCTTGAAAATGTTCATTTTGTGCCTGGTGTAAGGTTTCTCTCAAGACAAACAAAGCATACTAAATGCAGCATGGCCAATTGGTCCAATCCCGAATTAAGGCGGAGGGAAGCTGAGAGAACCAATTAGGAGACGGAAGCCACTAATTAAAAGCTGCATGCTCTACAGATTGCATCAATTTTATTTTCTTTAGCAATGGCCAGGGCCATAATTTTAGAGCTTGCTTGTACGCCAGTGCACATTCCAAGACAGCTGCCTTCTGTGTTTGGAAAGTCCTTGTGCACAGAGGCAGCACTGTCTGTCTACCCTTCTCCCTTGTTGGTAGTTTGGAATGAGGAAAACAAAAAAAGCACAAACTGAGTAAATTTGGAAAAATCCTGGAGACTTCCACATCATTCAGTAGAGACGAGAAACCATTCATTAGACGTTTCCAACGAGAGTGTGTTTGCAGAAATGTTTCCCCTTCCTGGATTAGATTCCGTGGACTGCTGCCAATACATTTTGTGTGTTGTGAATCGGAGATTGCATTATGCTCGAGTGGTTTGGGTGGTTAACCAATGCGCTTGGTTTGGAAGGCTGCAGGGAAACATTGAGCACCTGAGGAAAGCCACAGGGTTGCTCTGAACAGTGGGATCACAAAAGACCGGGTCTTGTATTTGCGAAATACTTCCAGAGTAATAGTGTTCATTTGGCATAGTGACCCAGAGCACTTGTCTTTGTTCTCTTATTGTAAAATGAGGATACACAAGGCATTTTCCCTTATTTTGTTTTGTGGTCAAAGTGGCCGGGCAGCAATCCCAGAAATAAGCAACAAAATGAGCCAAAGAATCACAGAACTATTCAAATATTTCCCTTGCAATGTTGCTATGTGATTAAAGCGACTCTGTGGACATTGTTTCCTGAGTGAAAAGTTGAAGTCAGTGATATAGAAAATCTTTTCAGGATAGCCGTTGAAAAAATAGACCGGGGCTTGTTTTATATAAAACTGTAATTCCTGATTCTATTTCTTGCTCATTGTTTCACAGGTGATTACCTAACACCTCATGCATATTTTTCACCTCAAGTTGTTGTGTAACCGGTGTACATGAACCCTCATTACAGCCACACACACACTTGATGATATCTATTTTGGGAATTAATTGAATATCCTCGAGTTGAATTGATATTTTTAGCCATTGGGGATGTATTACAACATTTGAAATAAGTCATTTTTTGTGATGCACGAGATGTCACAGCAAGGAGACAACATCTGATACACAACAGACGGGCACTTTATGTATGACCCTGTGATCTTGGGGCACCAGATGCACGAGCAGTTGCCCCATTTTGTTGCAATACACAAGTATGTCCTGAGTCCTCTTGTCATTGCTTCCTTCTCAGCAGTTACTGCTGGGACACTTCAAGGAGGATGAAGCCCCCAGCCCCACCACCACCCTAGCCCTTTTCTCAAATGATGGAGAGAAAAGAAAAACAAGAGAGGAAGTAACTTAGACCTTGTCTATTCCCTTACATTACACCTAATGGTTTTTCCAGACCTTGAACGTTGAAGGCTGACCTTTCCTCTCGAATTGGATTTTCCCCGTAACCTACAACATGGACATCAGGAAATGTACAAAACAGGATAGCACAGCACAACATATTTCTTGTGTTAGGTTTTTTTTTTTTTGAAACAAAAAAACTTGAGAATCCAGTGACATCAGCAGCCAAGGCTGCAGTGTTTTTCATTTTTTTATTTCCTTCTGTAGCCTTCTCTGCATGATATTTATATATAAATCTACAGTAGCTCATCATAAATTAATTGCTGTACCATACCAAAACCATATGCAGTGACAGCTTCAAATTCTATATTTTAATTTGCAGAAGACCCTTAACCAGTGTTTGTTACAAGTATCCAAAAGTCATTATTTAGTAAAAGATGAAGATATCATGTTAAAGATATAACCTTTAGTAAAATTGCAAGTCAGTTTTAGAAATAGAACTTGACTAAAAGTCTTTGTATCTGATATGAAATGCAATATACTTGACATAAAAGTCAAATAAATACATTTCTTTACATGTATATTTATACTATATGCATAGATTCACTGATTACAAGATTGGATAGTCAGTATATTTTACCTTTCTGACGTTTGATGCAGATCCGGAATTTTTTCTCTCACTCTTTAAGAATGTGAGATAGGACATTTTTCAACATTTTCGTTTAGTTCTCAGGGAATAATGCATGGATCAGATGAAAAAAATCAAGCATGTTTAAGTGGCTGGTATCTGTGAGTCGGAGCCAAAGGAGGCTGTTGGGTCTTGGCAGAGGTATGTGCTCTACTGTATACTAGCTACAACTCGGTGATACCAGTGATAGTTGTGGCAGAATCACATTGGGTTTGTTTGTCCACTTGTCCCATTCTTGTGACACGTTATCTTAAGAACGCCTTAAGGAAATGTCTTCAAATTTGGCACAAATGTCCACTTGGACTCAACAACGAACAGACTGGTCAACATTTAAAGGTAACTGGCCATAGCAGAATACCCAACAATTCATATGATTATTATGAAAGAATTTTACATGGATTAAATGAAGTTATGACATTTGACATTCAAAAGGTCAAAGATCTACTTCACTGTGACATCATAATATTCTGTAAAAAAAAAAAAAAAAAAACTGTCCTGGCCATATTCAATTGCACGCCACAACTCAGGAACAGGAACTTGATTGGTGTCAGAAGGCATTTTTAGTTAAAACTTGCTACATTAGCTCTGATGAAGTGTGCAATTGGCAAAGTAACTACTACCCAAAGTTATCAAAGAAACGTAGTGGGTAAAAAGTGCAATAATTGTCTCCAGAACATGTTGAAGTGGAGGTACAAAGTAGCAGAAAGTCACAATACTGAGGTGATGAACAAGTACCTCAAAATGATACCCAAGTACTGTGCACAGTTTACAAAATCACTCCTTACTGCTAAGCTTATATTTTCTGTTCATTTTATTGTTTTATTTTATTTGTTAATGACGATTGTTGAGTGTGGCCCTTTTTTTTTTTTTTCAAGAAAGCAATGTTACAAACAAACCCAAAGCAAGCAAACAGGCCTTGTTGTTCCCAAAGGAGCCAACTGTCCCCAAGTCGGATGTGATTTGCATGTTGAAACAGCCAGGGCTAACGGTTCCTGAGCCCCTCTGTAATTAGTGGGCAGAAGGCCTTATTTGCCTTTCAGGCCAGTATGGGCTTTGCCACATGGTTTAGGGTAGGAGCGCTGCTGAAAGCTATTGACACAGCAGTGACTGTGTCCTTTTTTCCTTCGTTATAGTCACAGTAACCCATTGATGAGTTATACAGTTCAAGATACATTCTTTGGCAGTTTGTAACATGCAACCTTGTGGGAATTGTACCAACTTTTCTGGCACTATTTTCTGTCTTTGGAAGAGTGCCTCGCTTTTCTCTTGAGCTATGGATTCCTAATTGAAAACTTAAGACTGTATTCTTGGTATGAACAACCACCCTTCCCTCAATTATTTATTAGCTTGACTTTGTCCAACAAAGGACAAAGAGAATCAGTCATATAATCTAGTTTTAGAATTGATTACCTTGGCATTACAAACTCAGAGGGATAAGCACTTCCAACTTTAAAAGCTGAAATAAAGCTTTCCCATTCCTGTCCTCAGTGTATTTTTAGTACGAATGTGTTTATTGGCAACTGTTGGTCACTGCACCTGTCACAATTTTCAGCAACACCATAACTGTGTTGTGGCCACTCTGGACTCGCCCACGTTCCTTACCATGTTTGCTTTTCCCAGTATTTTTCCTTCTCCACAATCAAGGGGAATTACCTGTCTTCCGGGAAAAAAAAGGGGCAGCCCACTAATTTTAGATTGACTTGATTGAGCCTGGAGGCCAAAGGGATCAAACCCACATCCGTTGAAAACTGGGGAGACTAATTCTAACCATAACATAGCTAACATATGTTTTTCTCTCCCCAAGCGCTGATTTGAGACCTGCTCAAAGCGGAGCTCCGAGGCTGCTGCCTTCTCCACTGCACCCGCTGCAAAGGACCATTCTTTCTTGTGGCATGTTTTGTGGATACTGGCCCACCATGTGTATATTTATAGAGACCGGGTCATGACACATGCACATGGACTACTTGTTCTTTCTCGAGGACTTGAAGCAGTCACTCTCCAATGCTCACTGTTTTTGCGAGTGTGAGTGTAGGCATTTTATTGTAACATAATTAATGTACAGGGTGGTGAACCTTCATTTGTATGAATTACATTTGTAAGAAACCCTTTGCAAAAATCCTGTTTGTGCAGGACCAATGAAAAGAGGTCTTTATCACAGATTTGGCTACTAGCTACCCTTGGCAAGTAAATATATACAGTATAAACTGAAAGCAGTGTAGGCCTAATACAAATCCAATTATCTCATTCAAATCGCATACACAAATCTACATTCACACTACCAATTATTTTTATTGCTACTTTATCAGTGTTTCTCTTAAATTACTTAGTGTTCCAGAGGGAACTTTTGCTGTAGCCTTCCTGTGTTGCATTTCTACTTCTACGAACATCATATTGCAAAAACATCAGTTTTGCAGGCCTGTTTAACATTTACATATTGGTTCTTTCTGTAAGTATCTCTAGATCTATATGTCTAAGCTTTTTTATATACAGAGAGATTTGTTAGGAATTTTCTGAATTCTCACTGATTAGAGTGTTTCTGTTATTTATTGACAGTTTGAGTACTTTTGCTTACAGCATATATAAGTGAAATTGAATGGTGGTGTTTCAGTCAGGCCAACAGTATGTATTATTAGAGGTTACCAGCAGAAATACTGGGCTTCTCTAGAAAAAAAAACATAACAAATGGTCAGAAACAAATCTTTGGTGTCTTCAAAGGGAGCCTAGTAATGACGACGTTGCTAGCGGTCTCGCCCTCAGGGTCCACTGTGGAGATGCTTAACTGTGGCTAACTACCAGACCAATTACTTACAAAAATGACTTTAGGAAGAGACACTCGATGCTGCTGTCACAGGAATAATCCCAGCTCCCCCACATCCACCCGCCCGCTCCATTGCTCTAATAGCTTGAACCTAAATCCCAATCCACTGCTGGCTGAAGCCCTCAGGCCATTTTCAGCTCCACATTTAGCTTTGTGTCGACACTTTTCCTGTCAAGACTTTGTTATGCCATCTTTGCTGAAATTTTACAATGTGTTTATTGCTGGGCGTGGGGGGAATCATTGTATGTGTCCTTTAAGGTTTGAACTCAAGAGCTCAAGGGAAGGCATAAGTTCACAGATGCGAAATGGTTCTGTGAATGAAATTTAAAAATCCTATTTATGTTTTCTTAAAATCATAGGGCTGTTAAACAAGGATGTTTACCATATGACCCATGTAAGCCGTTATTGTGTCATACTCCAGTCTGGGTTTCACGCTTGTATATTTAAGGTTGTGCAGACAGGAGACTTTTTTGGCGCCTGATGTTTGTTTGCAAGCCACTATAAAACAATGGCTGTTTGTAGATCGGCAAAGACAGGATGTACAGTATCCTTTCTGGAAAATACACATAGCCCAGTCACTTCATTAGTATTCTCAAGCATAGCCGTATGGAAGGGTTTTAACACAATCATAGTCAATAAGGGAAGTGAACTGGCTCTCAGACCAACGTACTATCCATCATTCTCTAAGCATGCTGCCAAGTCAATGTAGACTCTTATGCAGTTTGTTGAGCCGGTAGTCGTGTCTCATTCCTTGAGTCTTCTGCAAGCCACCCGGCTTAGTCCCCATCTGGCCAGCGGTTCCGTGCTAAAGCTGGGAGATACGTAGGGCCTAATTCCTACACACTAAAGCATTACCGCCTGTCCAGGGCCCACAGAGACAAGATGGTCGCCAGGTGTCTTCCTGTCTTCAAAGTGTCGGCATCGTTAATCATGCCCCCATCCCTTCTGCGTCGCCTCGCATGTGTTTTATTTTCCCCAGCCCTCGCCCCACACATACACCCGCACTCCTCGTTCCCCTGCCTCTCTCTTTATTTTTGGACAGTCTGTCACCCAGCTGCATTTCCTGCAGGGTTTATGTACAGTTTGGGCCTCTATTGGAACCACATTGGCAAAATGGCGTGCCATCTTAATGAAGTCACTGTGATCCAAATGGCTGGGTGGTATGAAGGGGGATAACTGGAGAAGCTGTGCCTGCCTGTAAAGGGCCAGAGAATACTGATAAAACCCTCCAACCTGCCCTTTAGCCTCCAGCAGACTGCTGTGTCTCTAATGTGGCCACTTTTATTCTCAAATCCCCTCCTCCCCGCTTCATCCACTCCTTCAAAGGCAAATGTATCTTTCATCTATCTTTGCTAATGGTATTAACGCAGCTCATGCTTGTGAACACAGCCTCCACAGCTGCAAGGCCTTAAAACAGCTTCAGAGAAGAAGTGCAAGCAGAACGTTTTTTTCTGTGTATAGGAACAGAGAGGGGTATTTATGTCTTTCAAACCTATGCCAAGTATTTACTGGTTACAAGGCCAGCAATAATGGAATGTTGGGGTTATCTTTTAACAAAAAGGAAGTTTTGACCACATAGTAAGATCGCAAAAACCCCATGCTTCAGTGTTTCTTTTTTTGACCCACAGCACTCTGTGATGCAGATGAATATGATTCATCAACAGCTTTGCATTTTGGGAGCTCTGTCAGTTCTGTTCTGTCATAAAAAAGATATGCACATCCTCTTTGTGAACATTACAGCCATTTGTGGTTCATGTCAAAGTTGCATCTCTCTTTGCTTTTGCTATTTTGAGAAGGCACATTGGATTGGATTTGGCGTGCTGGCTGCCGAGGCCTAGTTTCATTAACAGTGCAGAGGGTGCACTCTCAATGCCCTCGCTGACGCAAAACCAAGCAAGTAGAAAAAGAGCTCTTTCCTCTGGAAAAGCACCAGGGGGACTATTTCTGTAGTTTAAATTGTTAAATAAGGGATTGGGCCAGAGAAAGGGAGGGGGGCTGGTGTTCAGTTGTGAGCAGCAGACTGTTTCACGTGCCAGATCTGTAATGCGTTCCTCCGGGCTGGGAGCTGGCTGAACTCTGGGCCGGGGCGCTCCGGGAGAGGAAGTCCCAAGCCTGGGGAGTTTCAGACATCCTGTTTTGGAGTGCCATTGGCCAGGACCGTGCTGTTGCACGCCACCTGCAGACTGTAGGATCACATCTGCCAATAGAACGAGGACAGCAGCCAAACGTCACACACCTCCTGTAGTTTGGCTTCTCTTTGTCTCGTTGACTCCCGCTATGATTTTTTTTTTTTCTCAAGTGGTCATACTGCCACATCTGAATTTCGCTTTCAGAACACAACCCTAGTTTTTGTACATGACCTGTAGATAAACTTCAAAACAACCCAAAAATATAATTCTTACTAACACCACTTTCCTCGATTGGCCCCTTTCCACTCCCTGCTAACTTATATCTCCTTATCTTGTACTGGCTTTCCATTAGACAGTTTTGAAGGAATGTGTCTTGGAAATTGGTCAAAGGATCAGTCCTTAAAAAGCATTTGCATGAAAGCGAGGACTTGAAGTGAATGATCTGCCATAACATGCAATGTACTATGTGGCAAGAAATTCAGTGCATGTGATTCACTCTTGAGTTTGAGGAAAAGCTGTATGTGGTTTATCCGAGATGCGACGCATATATCCTCCCCTTCCTTGAGCACTGCAGATCTCAATACAATTCTTTGCAGTCACTGGCTGGAAAATATGATTTCATTTATCTGTCATTCATGCTCACTAGGACTGTTCCTATAATCACACACCATTTGTTGGGATTCTGCTTGGAATTTAGAGATAGTATTCCTCAAGGGAAATGTCCCAATTCTTGTCTCAAAGTATCCAACCAAAATGCACATACTTTCATCCCTGTTCTGAATGTTGTCATCGACCTCCAATATTGTAACAGTGTCTACGCTCCCTGACCAGCCCGGTTCTCTGAGTCCGCAGGAGCTGATAGAGCAGGGAATTTGGTGGAGATAGCACTCCTTTGGTTGTTGCTATTTAGGACGACAGGACCCTCTCCGCCGTTCCTCCTTGATTGGCCTGCTCTGTTTATTCAAAGTCAGTCCCACCAGTCCAGCTGCATTTTTTTTTCCTGCCTGTCCAAATGGCCACAATGTGACCTTTTATCTGGCCTTTGCGCTATCATGAGGGCTTTTTGCAGAGTTTTCAGAACTGTGTGATTACAGTCATTCCCCGATAGATAAGACAGGATGTTAGCAATGCATTTTGATGTGGACAACACTTCAGCTTGAAAATTTGATAAAAGAGGATTCAGGCATATGCTCATAGTGGGACCCATTAGAGTTCTAACATTTCTGGCATATTCTTCTAGCATTTTTTTCCTAAAACTTCCCAAGAATCATACAGTTTCTCATTTTGTATGCCTGTTTAGATTTATTTTTGTCTTGTCACACAAAGTTTCTTCCAATTATATTTTCATCATCATGTTCTTTCATCTTTCATTTTTTTTTATTTTCGTCGCAAGTGAACATCACTCTGGTGACTCTGGCACACACCCTCTCACATATAGTATGCAAACAAATTCAGTTGTGTCATGGGACTGTGGGTTACTCATCTGGCTTCCCTTAAGCAGCCTGAAAAGTCCTAAATGCTGTGGGGGTTCAACTTCCAACCCCAGGAAAACACCAATAGACCCTGTAGGCCAACTTCAAAGGGCCAGCACATCAAACGAAACCGAGCACATAGATGGTCAACCGGGATAAAAAACGAGAACGAACCCTCCCATTTGTCAACCCACTGACTTATATACGTATTTTCTCCCCATTAAAACTGGCATTTTGTCAAGGGAGCGCAGGGTTGGTGGTCAAAACCCAAAAGGCTTTCGAGCATTACACTTAACAGTGAGCGCCGCCGGCACACGTCGCAGGCTGCATGAGCTGCTGATCTGCTGTGCCAGGAAGTGCTCATGTGGAATATGAAATGTTATGTCATGAACTGGGGTTTGTCCCCTCCCTAAAAAAGGATAAAGAAAACATCTGCCTATCTGTTTTATTCTCTATCTTTTGCCCCCTTCTATCTCTGTACACCCCTCCCAACCCCCTCCCCTTTCCCATCACTGCCCCCCCTCTAACCCTGACGCTAGCTTGTCTGAGTGGCCTTTTGCCATGCATTCCTCCCTTCCCTGTTTGGCCTCTGTCTCAGGAAGTGGCCCAATTAGTGGATAAACACCATGGAGGAGATGGGGAGGAGGGGTTGGACAACTCCCGCCCCCCTGCGTCTATGCCAGTACTCTGCCGGCAAAATGATGGATAGAAGCCGGGGCTCTGTGATGGGGATAAAGGTGGGGGTTGCAAGCGGAAGACCAAGAAATGAATTAATAATTAAAATTCCTAAGCACAATGAAAATGATAATGCACACCACGCTCGGCTCTGTGAAAGTCAATCAATTTAGTTTCCACAAACAAGTCAGTATGGACTAATTAAGAGCTGTATGCTCCGTTTCATTCTTCCAAGTAAATGAGGCATGACTCGATGTTAACATCTTTTTTCTTTGTTCATTTATTTGCATGACCGGGATATTTTAATGGAGTATTTCGTATGTGCATTAATTCTTTCAGTCAAAAATGACATCTCTTGATTTTAGGTATGTGAAAAGTATATGACATGTAAAATCTTTTCCTTTGCATTATGAATGGAAACTGAGCAGTATATGTGGGTTGAGTGTAAGAATCATGTCATGCAATGCAATCAATGCAAATACTTCCTATTTTTTGTCTTTGTAAAAAGAATACAGTAAGCAGCCCAACAATTCTGTTGTTATGCAGCCCGTATTTGTTGGCAGTATGAATTTGAGGTGAACAATTCTTAGGAATCGCACCTTGAGTTAACAAATGTTAACAAATATATATATGAACACTAGTTACGCAGATTTCAACATTAAAGCAATAAATCACACACCATATTTCTTTTATACCATTTATGTTAAGTCATAACAAGCCTTCAGACCTTCCAGAACTTTAAAGTGTAAATGAAATAAGCTAAAACAAGAAAAGCAGCCCCGGGGCAGGAAATCTTGATCTGCAAATAACACTCTTAATTAGGCATGTTTATGATCAACTCAAACCACATTTCACATTTCAGTTTATTTCTTGTCAGGTTTTGTTGTAGTAGTTTTCTTTTAACAAGAAGTTCCCTGACGTTGGATAATCTTTGGGCTTCAGCCTTTTTGTCAACTTTCTCTATTTGGCACATCAATATTGTATGTGGAGATGCATGGAGATGCAATAAAGTGTATGTTGCTTCTGTTGTCACTTTTCTGTGGAACGAAATTTCCTGTTTGCTTCTGATCTCTTTAATTGAACAGTTCCAGAGAATAATATGTTAGGTGGTGTTAGAGGCTCAACTAAAAAACTTAAATGTACAGTAATATAATGTCTTTGGTTTATCTGTTCACCTCCTCCCCTCAGATTGCAGTGGAATGCTTTTTGGCATTTAGTGTAGTGTGATTTACAGGTGACACTGACTTGGTGTGTGCACGTGGCTAACCTCAGGAACCACTTAGTTTGACATATGACTCTCCAATGACCCCAAGGTAAAAAGCATTGAATCTGCTTAGCATGTTAAAACTCAACGTGTAGCAGACACTGCACGTCAATGTCCCTCAGACTGCCACTTAAAGGAAATGTGTAGGAATTGCTCGGTGACATCGGAGACATTATGAAACTAACTAAAACACACACATTAAGATACAGTACAATGTGCACAGAGTGCAAACCATATAGTGATAAGTGCAACAGTCCACATGCATTACATGAACAAATGACAATATTTTATCCAAATGCCAGAGCTTTGTGAAGTTTGATCTTGTTTGCAGCTTCTTTTTGAATACGAGTATTATAAATGAAGATACATTTAAGGCAGGTGCTGAAAAGGCACCATTAGAAACAGTTTGGAAAAAGGCAGACATTTAAAAAAAAGATACATGGCAGGTGACATCAACCAAACAGATCATAGGCACTACCACCAGCAGAGCCAGTTGCTACTGTCAAGACAACATTTCAGTGCTGTTCTTTACTCTTCTTTCAATTAAATAAACTCTCCTGTTCTGATATAACCGATACAATAGCAGCTATGCCTGCCTCTTGATGAGCTGCCATGGCTCAGTGGTTGTTACACCTAAGCAATGCCAGCTGCCGTCTCTATCTGCCAGTATTCCACCAAGGATGCTGATTGGTTGAGCAACTGTGTGTTGGGCAACAAGCACAGAGCCTGAAGCCTAGCAAGATGGATTTGCAAGATCACTTGGGCTTGTGACCCTGCAAATCCAGTGGTACCAAAGTTCTTGAAGTAGGTCGATTTCTATTAAAATAGGTTCAAATTATTAATTAAACTGGCAGATTTTCCACAAATTTTGAGAAAAGAAACAAGCTGTTAGGACTCACAGGCATGAAAGCATGATAAGGAAAGTTTTTACAGCATACGATTGGCTTTCAGGAGAACAAAATCTTGACTGATGTGTATGGATCCCCTTGGCACAGCACTCATACTGGTTATAGAAGGTTTAAATTAAGGCAGCAGCTCTGTACATTTGATAGTTCCACCGTGAAATGTGGTCACCTCTACACAAGCTGTCCACAATCATACAGAATTGTTTTTTTTCTCATGCAACCCACTGAAGGAGCATGCCATCCAAATTAAATTAAAGCAGTACTTCTCTTGTATGCCCTCTCTCTCTGACTAAACTGATGACTGCGCCCCCACCCCCCCTTTACCATATTACAGATATTTCAACTGGCAAATGTGTACTGTGCATTCCACCTCCGTCAGTGGCGGCACATGCTGCTCCATTTCCCTGAAACAGTCACTTAACCACCATTGCAATTGCTGTCTCTATATGCCCAAACACAGTTGGAACCGATGGTTAGATAAACAAATGTTACCCGATAGGTACAAATTATAGATGTATGGTGAAATTATAGATTCACAGACCGCTTTCAGTTTTCTGGGGGGAACCCTTTGTGAGGGTGTATTTCAATCAGGGTTTTAACGTTGCACTGTGCCGTGCCAGCATGTCCGAAAATGTTTGCATTCTTATTGAGATAGCAGGAAAAAGACCCCGTCAGGGGTATGTATTTTCTTTTTTCTATTTTTCCTCTGCTTGGTGGCTTGGCGTTTTAAAGATGTGTTTGTGGAGCAGAGCAGTATACCATATGGCTGTCAGTGTGGATGAATTACTTTGCATGGTCCCTCTGAGAAACACTGAGATGCAGAAGATAACTGGAAAAGCAGTTTGCCCGCGCCTCTTTACACAGTGCACACCTTTGACTGCAGAAAAAAAGAAGTAATGAGTTATTTTGCTCTGGGACCTGTGTATGGACGGAGACGATACAGGGAAAAGTCATCTTCAGAATCTGCTTCTTAGATACAGAAGAAAATGTCTTAAACAGCACGTAGTAGTCAAATATTCGTACTCAGGATATAAAGTTTCTTTCATGAACAGGGAGTATTGAAAGTGCATAGTCAGTGTAAATGGAGATATTAAAATCAAACAGGCACTTTGAAGTGACAGCGCATTGCATGAAATATGTTCACCATTGCCGACACTACAGACCGGAAATGCTTTCATGAACGCTCATGAATTGTAAGTTGAAAATATCTGAGGCAGTTATGGCACCTTGTGGGCTTCAAGGAAAGAAGGAGGGAAGGTAAAGAAAAATAAAAGAGAGGATGGTGTGTGAGGGTGTTGATGAAACCAAACCCACAGGATATAAGACACTAAGTATTATATTATTTAAATTGCAAGAATGCAAGGCTTGAAACAAGATCTCCCAAATTACACATCACAGTGTTTGGTACATAAATAGTCATTTCCGAACACAGACCAAAAGAGAAAAAAAAGCATACCTCCCACTGAAAATGGGATTCCTAGCTGTGAATGTCAAGCTATTTATGGTATGCGCCACTTTCCACCCCTGAAATATCCGCTCCGCTCCTTTTTTTCCCTCTCTCTCTTTCTTGACAGACAGTAAAAGCCACCTCCAGTCGAACTGTGAGCCAAGATTAAGTTTGACAGGCAAATAGACGCTCTTAAAACCATGCTGGCTTGTCTGTTGTCATAGCAGGAGGTGGAATCTCAGATTTACAGGGTCTGAAGTGCCGTGGAGTTACAGTACAGTGGGGGCCCGCTGTGGCGAAGGGCCTCAGACAGAGAGAAGGAGGCTGGGTCCCAGGTTAGGGGCTCTAAAAAGGTTGTAGGTTATAAATACTTGACAGCGCAGTAAAGCTGTCACAGTCTTCCTGAAGCAAGCATGCACTCACACATGAACACACACTCACATATATACTGTATACACACACACACACAACCCATCCTCAGGCCCAGCATCCTCCTCTTTGTGTCCCTACGTATTTGCCTACCGTCCAAGCAGTGGTTTACTTCCTGTGTAAACAGGAAGTTAGATGGCAGAGAGGACATCTAGGCAGCTCTGTAAAGCGAGCTTTATTGTGTTTGCCTTGGATGTGTGTATATGTGCATGCTATGGAATTACATTAATTTTACAGTGGAAACAGCTATTTGCTGTAAAAATGTCTTAAAGTGACTTCTAAGAGCTTCTGTTGGAAACCAAATAATTGACCCACACAGTTCTCTCTAGTTAACTGTGTTGGAAATTTCTCAAGTTGTGTATTTACATTTTCCCAAATGTTCAAACCCAGAGAGACAGAGAAATCAGAGTGAGGAAGGAAATCAGCAAACATGTCTTAACGTTACGTTAGTAAAACTTCAATTCATTACATTAAAATAAACACCTAATTGCATGAAAGACAATACACAAAGGGGCACTCTTGTGGATGTTTTTACCTGTTACGTTGAAATAAAGGAATCAATTCAATGGGAATCTGTAATCCTGTAGTTAAAACGATCAACAAAGTGAGACAGAAAATTGACCTCTAGAAGACATATGCAGCACACGCACAACACACCCCAACTCCATCCATCATAACGCACAGACCACTCCCCTTCCTGACACACTCACACACAGTTGGCCTGCATGGCCCTCTCCCCTGACTTACATGCAGGTTGGCTGCTGCTGATGCTTCACAGTGATAATGCCTGTCATTGGAATGAAGGGATGGACTTACAACAACATCCTGACCCTTAACAAAGACTCTCAGAGGAAGGGATATGCCTTTTTCTTTTCAAATTTATAATGCACCAGTGCCTGCATGAAGTGTGAAAGGAGCTTAATCATGTTGAGCACTGCTCACCTGATGCTCAGGCTCTGATTTCTGTCTCTTTGAAAGATCAGGAACAAGGGCCCTTTTCTCTCAGGTGTTTTTGTTTGCTTCATCTTTTCTTTCATTATTATGATCTTACACAAGGTGGAAGGACAGGAGAAAGGGGGCCGACGAGAGGCCCGCCCCCCCTGAGGGTTTTTATCTCACCCTGATTGTGGATCTGCAAGGTTACCTTGAAAGGAAACCGACACGAAGTCTCGGTTTGTTTATGTAGTTTGTCATCACTCTATTGAAACTTTGAGGACACTGAACAGCTAATTCGTTCATCAAGACACCATCTCTGTCTTTTTGCTAAGATAATGTTTAGTAAATTTTCAGGACTGGTTTTGGTGACATACACCCATGACATGACAGGTTTTAGCAGCACATTGTCATCGACTGTACAGTATAAGTGTTACAAGATGTCACATGCTGTTTATGACTCCCTCCTCGAGTTCTTTAGGGTGCAGTTAAGGTACTGCAACTAATCATTTCTTTCATTATTGATTTATCAGTCTTTCTTTTTTGATGACTTGATCAATAATTGTGTTCAACTACCATTTAATTCAATCAGCCTTAATGCATTACTATGTTTATGATGATGGAGGATGTCACCTTCACAAAATGATTGGAGAAAAAGTAGCAAGATCATCTCTTAAGCTCTCTTTTTTCATCCTGTACAAAGATATGTCCTTTATTTTATGTGTGTACAACTGAGAGCAACATCATGAGTACCTGAATATATTTTTTTTTTCGAAAGCGTGTGCCTCCAAATTTGTGCAATACATCGGGCCTCACTTACATTATGAAACGTGATCTTGATTGTATCTGACTGAGAACCCAAGGACTCGCAGTGGAAGGGACTTATCAATCATGAGGTAGGAACACCCTAAAGCATACCCTGCCTTGTCGTTTATTTTACTCTAAAGGGGAACATAATTTACAAAATGAACATCATGCTGTATTCGAGAAGACTCAAAACTAAGGATTGAGATCATAATATTAATTGGAAACTGTTTCTTGAGGTATTAAATCAAGTGAGAAGTAAGGTCATTTCCTCATAAGCTTAAATACAACCAGACTTCTTTTTGCAACCATTGCAGTCACCTCCTGCTGCCTATCAGAAATTCAATTTAATTCAATTTATTTGTCCCCGGGGGGCAATTGAAGCCAAGTGAAGTAGTTTTACACAAACACAAACAAGTCAGCACATACACAAGTCAGCATGTTGAGTACACAAAACAGCATGTTAGTTACACAGACACAACAAGTCAACATGCTAGTAACAAGGACACAAAACAAAGCAGATATAATAAAAATAGACTAAATAAACTAAATAAGAAATGTACAGTATTTACATGAGTAGCATTGAAGTAGGTTGGGTTGCGCATTTAGAGGCAACAATAAGATAGTAATTTCCTAGTAATTAAGGAAGGATTTCCTGTTTACTGGAGGTGAAAAATTACAACATGGCAACTTTGGGTAATCTTTTGATAGTCACCTCACAGTCACATCCAGTCTCTCTCACAGATTATGGCTCATTTTAATCACTTTGTTGATTAAAATGTTCTTAGATTTACAAACTAAAAACATGTTTCCAGCCCAGCTGAAAGGTATGTCTGCATGTTTCAGTGATGTCAGGCAAAGAAATTCCCCCGTGAAAACATCAGCAGCCAGACAAATGTCATGGTGAGTTCTTACATTGTCACGAGTTCCCACTATCTTGCAAAAAAGTCACCAGAATTAATTGTGAAAGACCAGAAACTTAAAAGAATGCTTGAGTAGAGCTTGTTTCAAATCAAACAATGAGGACTTTGTAGCTCAGCCAATGTACTCCTCACATTGAATCATTATATTAGCCCCTTTTAGATAGAAAAGGCAGCACAGTTGCAGCAAGGTAAAGGCTGCAATGTGCCGCCTTGTCTGTCTAAAAGGGAAGTGTGATATTCCTTCTTTTCCAAAAAGCCACCACTTGGCCGCCACTGGGGTAGGTGTAAAGATGTGACATGACGTGAAGCACGAAGTTCGCTGAGAACAGTGAAGCAGGTCGAATTTGTCAGAGCTTTACAGTGCACCCCATTGGAGCCTAGAACTGGGTTCTTAGTGGGTGGCTTTTAATTTGAAAGTAGCGACCGTTAGTAGCTTGCTGCTACAACAAGCAGATGACAAAGACAGCCACAGAAATCCAAAAGACGCTAGCATCCCCTGGATCTCAGCGGCTGTCCAGTTGCTCATCTTGACGTCCGTGGATGAAGTGATGGACTGACTGCTGTGATCAGCCGTTTCCTGGTTTTAAAACTCCCCAGCAGTGGGTCGCACAACAGTGCATGTTATCGACACCTCCGCCCATCTCATGCAATTGCCGGCACATCGACGGCTCGGATTTAGATAGCAGTGGAGGTGGAAAAAAGTGTATCCTCTGAGGCGGCAAATTTGCGGACCGAAACAGACCACCAAATTGGCGGCTTGCTGCCCAGTATAGAAACTGCTAATGACTAGAAGCTATAAAAGGGGTTTGTGTTAAAATATGAGGCCTGAATCAAGATGCCCTCAGTCTCCTCGTAAACATGAAGCAGTATTCAAGATTGCAAAGTGTAATGTTGAGTCTTTGGATGCCTGTATGTGGGTTTTCAAGACTTTTGTCAGATAAATGACAGTCATAATAAGATCTATAAAGGCTCAGCCAGATTGGCTGACTTCAAGGTGAAGCTTTCTGTGTTTGTGAAGTCATTAAACTGTCAGACGGGAGCAGAGATATAAGAGAGAGCCTCATAATTTAAGATTTTCTGTTCCTTTTGAATTGAATTCATCTCAAGGGAAAAAAAATGTTTTATGTGCCTCTGCTTTTGTTGAGCAAGTTGTGACCCAAGAGGACATGAACTGTATTCTAGTTTTTAAAATTTCCTGTCTTTCTTGTGATGTTATATTTCATTGGGACAATTACAGCAAGATTCACCACAAACTCCACTTTTTTTGCTATTATCTTATAAATGCACTTGGATTTCTATAGCACTTTTCCAGTCTGCAGACCACTCAAAGCACTTTACAACACTTGCCACATTCACACACTGATGGCAGAGGCTGCCATGCAAGGAGTCAACTGTACATCAGGAGCAGTTTGGGGTTAAGTGTCTTGCTCAAGGACACTTCGACATGCAGCCAGGGGGAGCCGGGATTCGAACCATCCACCCTCTGATCACTAGACGACCCGCTCCACCTCCTGAGCTTCAGCCGCCCTGCACTTCTCATCCCATTCCTCTTTCTCCCTCTTCTCCTATATGTTTGCTTAGAGAGAGAAAGAAGTGAGGTGTTACTGGTTCAGAGGGACATGTACATGCAGCTCCTCATCTGAATAGCACTTCCTGGCGTGTGAAAGGCGAGCTGAGGAGGGAGGGGAGGGATGAAGGGAGTGAGTGGCGGAGGTGGAGTTGGTGGGGGGGCACCTCCTCCTTCTCCTCCTCCTCCTCCTCTTCCTCCCTTCTCCCACTGCTGAAAAAGCCTTGTTTGCCATTCTTGCAAGCTCCTCTCTGAAAAGGGGGTCAACGGGGGGGAGGAAAGGGGGAGGAGGAGGAGGAGGAGGAGAGGGAGGGGGCGGTGTGACAATGAGAAGGATACCACATCCGTGTTTGCCAGGTGTTCCTTTTGTGATCCTCACCTTGCACTCAGGCATGGAAGGCGAAAAAGAGAGGAAGTAATATACAGAGAGAAAGGTGGATAGAGATAGGGAAGGGGTGAAGAAGAAAGAGAGAGAGTGGGAGAGAGTGTGTGGGGAGGCACGTTGACACACACACACGCAGAGAATAGAGAAAGGGAGGCAGGGAGGGGAAAAAAGCCCCTAGATCCCGCCATTCTTTCACAGAGATAATCTGCAGGAAAGGTGCTGCACACACATTTGTCTTTCTGTGGGTGTGTTCTGCCTCATATTTATTTAGCGCAGGTTCATGGCTTTTATGCACGCTATTATGCTCCAGTGATAAAACGCTTTTCCACAGCCCATCAACAATGCCTTATCAAAGCCCCAATCACAACCCAGACTGCAACAGCCTGCTAAACCTGAATGCACACCGACTATGTGATAGCGCACTTTTTTTAGACCTTCACATCCTGAAGGACCCCCAAGTGCAGTCAGCTTAAAATGTATGTATTACTGTAAATGCTATTACCAAACTCGCTTTTCACAAACTACTTAACTGCACTACAGAGGACATAAATATAGATAATGGACACAAATTAGACCGAGGACCCTCATCTGAGAAAGTTTTGCCCAGAAGATGCTTATCTCACAAGACCTTTGCTCTTAAAATGGATCTTACATGAAATTGCAAGCAGATGGAAGCCTGTGAGGAAGGTTGTGTGATTGATGCACTGCTGCAGCACTGTTCTCACCAGCCTTAGGAGGAATTGTTTGTGCAGTCTTAAAGCAGTAATGCTGGGTAGTTGCAATAATGGGCGAACTGTATGGTCCAAGTTGGGGGTTCTCGTGGGCCTCCAAATGGGCACCATAAGCTCATTTGACTGTGGAAGTTTCTGCAGTTCACTGACCACATTTTGATATTTACCTTTGTTGCCTAGCTTGATTTTCCACAGCCAAAATCTAGAACCACTTGTTTCTAATTTCATGGAAATGTGTGTTGTTGAGGAATCCTTCTGGCAGACAAACTAATAGCATAACTTCCTCTTGTAATGAAGTATCCTTTTATATGCAAGCCTATTATCATTCCGACTGATGGAACACTTTAATTTTTCATGCCCGTGTAGCTCAGTTGGTCTGTTCATTCAGATATTTGGAACACACACTTTGTGAATTAGTGGCTCCAGACCTGACCTTAGGTGGGGGAGCAGAGGTTTGTTATTGGAAAGCTAGTGACTTTCAGTTTGTGCTTTGTTAGTTTTGAGATTAAGAAGTTGACAGCATGCGAATGGACCAGTTTATCTATCTTTAGAAACTGAGGGATGTTGTTTTCTTGCCAAAGGGAATCACCTAGATCCGGAGCTGTTACACAACCAGAGGTGCGGTTAATTTGTGGGTTTCTTACGGAGCAGACATGACAGAAGTCGTTTTTCTTTATTCAACATCTTGTTTTGCATCACTTTAATGCACAGGTAAACAGAACACTTTGCTCTTTGCTTTTCATAGGCCACTTCATGTTTTTGTTTCCTCCTCTGCTGTTGTACTTCACACCTCCTAGGTGAAATCTGCCAAAAGACATTGCATACTGAAGACATGAGTCATGATGAATTCACCTTGGTGCCAAATACACTTGCTAACATGTGACTAACTTTCTCTGCATTGTATATGTGGTATTTTTTTAAAATGCAGCGGTATTCTGTTGCTATTACATGTCTATATATAGCTTAACCTTCAGGATTATAAGTATAAAGAGCCAAATGCTAAGAGCTTATTAATGAACGGCTGTAAAAAATCTCAAAACCAAGTTTTAAATTCGGATCCCCTGATTTCCAGTGTGGAAGAACTTAAGTTGTTAAAGTAATAAAAACAAAGTGGGGGGAAAAACAAACATGATTGAAGTCACACGATCTACACATAGTAACCACAAGATTATGCCTTGTTCGTAACCACTGTGACTAAGTCTGAATGTGTCCGCAGCACCATTCATGTCTAGCAGTCCTGGAGAGCACGATTCAATTACCGGCAGCTTACTGTAAGACAAATACAGAAATAGACTGGTGGGCGGTGTTGTGTTTCACTCAGTGTACCCAAGGTCAGGAGACTGTAAAATAATATCCCCTTGTAAAAGGAAGGATATTTGTCTCTGCAAACAGGGCGTTGCAGAGTTTGCTGAATGGATAGGACTGCGTATAATGCAATTATTACTTTGAGATCTCTATATGTCTCCTGTCGATGGATCATCTCCGTTTGATGTTTGATTTTAAGCGCCCAGCCCAAATAAGGCTACAAAACGTCTATATATTATGTTGTAATATTCCTGAACAGTGTCTGATACTATACAAGTACACTGTTGTTGTTCCCAGGCTGCACAGATAGAACAAGTGTCATCTTGTTTGACTTCATTTGTCTTTGTGACATGAAACATTGGCTGCGTTTACATTCAAGGCTTTATCACTCAATACAAAGGTAAGTGTTGTTCACAGTTTTTGTTATTGTAGTCTTGAACACTGTAGCTGGGTTTCAATACCACTATTTTAAAAACTATATATTTCACAAGAGCTTACTTTGAGGGCTGGCCAATTAATTTTTTGAATCATCTGTAAATATCTGATTAAAGAATAAGTACTCAAGCAAACCAATCTGACCTGGCATTATGTGGTGACCTAAGCAATTATGAAGGTCTTGCAGTATAGCCAGCTATTCTCAGTAGCTAACCTTTATGGCCAGGTCATGAAGTATTTACTTTTTTTTAATGATTCCTTGGATCCAGTCGAATTCCGCCCAATCTATAAAATCACAAGATCTGTTGCTTTTAAAATTTCACTAAACTGGGGGCCTGGGATTTATTGGTTTATTGATGATTGTTTGTTTTATCAGTTGTACTGGCAAGTCCCTTTAGGCAAATCTTGCCACTCGGCAGCCATCTTGGCAACTTAGCGAGACCAGGGCCCTATCTATTTGAAGATTTAAATGAATGAGTCAGAAATTCACTTCTAATTGCCGCTGAAACATAAAACCTGCATGTAAAGAATATGGGTGGTGGAAAAAAATCGATTAATCGCGATCATAATATTGACGATTATGAATCGATTATTAAATTTCCAAAAATCGATTTAATTTTTTTTTTTTTTTAATTGTAATGCAAACTGGAGTCCTCCTCTTACTGGCTTTCACTACATGGTCCACAGTCTGGAGCCAAGATATGTTATTCCATCCCAGAGCTTTTTCACACTTAAATTGATTCCAAATCTTTACAAGGAGACAAAGCTTTCCGTGCAAGGGTCCCACAACTCTGCTCACAGGGTAGCAATAACGTGCGATGCCTGGACATCCACAGCTGCAGTCTCATACATGACCGTTACAGCTCAATATGTCAGCAGTTAATGGAAGCTAATGTCCTACGTACTTCAGACGAAAGCTATGGATGATAGCCACACAAGCGCAAACATGTGTAAGTTTCTCAAAGCAATGACTGACGTGTGGGGAATAGAGAAACACGACCTGGTTCTCGTCACCGACAATGCTTCCAATATGAGTCCAGCTGCTGAGCTTGGCAACTTTCTTTTAACAGTGAAAGACTACATTTAAACAAAGTAAAAAATAATAATTTGGATATTACAGTTACACTATACAATATTGAAGGTGCTCTGAGGTGTTACTCAAAAGAGAAGTAAAATAATTCAGCAGCTGACTGATGTTAAATGGAAGTTAATAATTGTCAATAATTGAAAATCGAATCGATAATCGTTAATTATCGAAAATTGATTTGTAATCGATTCGAGACTTCAATAATCAGAATCGAATCGAATCAGGAACTTGGGCTGATTAACCACCCCTAGTAAAGAAACATCAGTCACATCTTATATAATAGTGCTTGAAAGGTTCAGTGACTTTGCCCTAAAATAAGCTTCACAACACAGGTTATACTTCTACTATGCATTCACACTGTAATGCTATCAGCTTTTCCCACCAAAGCACTTGATCAAATGTGACTTTAATGTCTAATATTTCAGAGAGCCTCACTCAAAAATCTGTGGCTTTGTCGGTTGAAATATGAATGTTATAGCTAATCTCATTGAAGATGCAGATATTCTAATCAAGTGCACAAGCCATTTTTTTTTCTGAGATATTTGTAAGAAATATTAAATTCAGCTATGGCTATCGGTTGTCTCACACAACTGCAACCGCTACATCATTGATTAACTATAATTGTCCAGCGTGTTTGCTTTCAGTATATGCATCATATCCATGGCTGGGATGCTGTGATGGCCCTTGACCCTGTGGATAAACCCCCTATCAGATCTCTTAGCCCGAGTGAAGGATGCTAAGCCTTGTAGCTGCAGCGTGTTATGTTGCCCATGGCGCTGACCTGTCACTCCGTATCCATTTCCAGCATCCAATCTCGTCCACGAATGGTGTAGCTAGACCTCCCCCCCGGCCGTCGCTATGGAGACAGCCAGTCTGACCTGGAATGCCGCTGTTCAGCACTACTGAGGGTTTCACTCCTCTTTCGGAAGAACTGAAAGTATCAATTAAGGCAGTACCAGACCCCTCACACACACCCCTAGCCTCATCTCATCCCCCTCCCTCAGTCACATAACTCATGCAATCGGAACTCAAGAGGATACCAATTTGACCAGAATCCACTTTCTGAAATTGCAGGAAAACACACTTAACTGATGGGCCCTCCCGACTTGAGAGGGGTCATTGTTTTGTGCCTTGACCCTTCACCCCACGCTCCTCCCTTCACCTTCTTTTGGCCTGTCTCCCCTCCATGTCACGTAACAAGCTGAGAGCACACCTTTTTCCAGCAGGCCCTCAACAGGCAATCCTTTGACAAGCGCGGGGCCTCTTTGGGCATTTGAAGAGCCATTCTCCATGGTCAGGGACCACAGGGGAAAGTGTGTAAAGGCTACCTGAGGGCATGTAAAAAGATCATGTGATAGGTCTGGAAAGACAGACATACCTGTCAACACCACAGGACAACTGCACTGCACGAGACAAGCTGAATTAACTTGAACAACTGTTGGACCTGCACAATGGCTGACATACGCTATGCTTACGTACACTATGCAGAGCTCCCATCCACAAGACACAACTACAACCTGTCTTTCTTCATACTGTGTTTCAGTGCAGCAAATTCCCTAACTTTTGGGACTTCTGGTGGTCTTGGGACACAGGTCAGTTGCATGCTTTACCTCGTTGGTATTCCTACATTAGTCCTTTCAAACGGGTCTAAAATGAAAATACCACCGTTGCTTGAATAGTCAGATGCCACCAGAAGTAATTCAGTTTAGCTCCAAGGCTGCAAAAAACGATTTTTTTTTTCAATATCATTGAATGATAAGATCTTCAAATTGCTTTTTTAGTCCAACCAACAGTCCAAAGACTCTTTTTTGCAATTTTTGTTTGTCGGTGACTGCAAGTGAGATACTGGGCAGCTTGTGCCATTGTCTTTATCCAAAGACAAATAAAAGAAACTCACATAATGTTAAGTAAAGCAGGATTTCCTAAAAGAGTGTCTAACAAAGGAGGATAGAGGATTGCAATCAAAACATTTAGAAAAAATGTTACTAACTAGTCCCCTGTTAACTATCACAAGGTCTAACCTTCACCAAACCTAAGCCATACTGAAGGTCCCCAGTGCAGATGTTGTAGAAATACATAGAAACATTACTATTCAGTGATTTCCAGGATTTTGTCCAATCGTCTAGCGATGCATTTTCCAACACAGTTTTGTTGTATGAAAGACTATTGTCATATTACATTTAGAAGATGCATTAAATCCCATTGGAAAACTAGCCATAACTGGAAAAAACATGCTAAGGGATGCACTTAGCTGCACATCAAAATTTTTGTATCTTTGTTAATCTGCGCTGCCATGTCAACTTAGATACCAAATCTTGGCTTTATCCATTTTAAGCAAACTGCGAAAATGGCAATAGTTAATAAGTGTGTGATCGAAACAACTGTTCCCCACAATTATTCCGTAAGCCTGTGTGTGTTTACCTGGGGTGATTCACAAAGCTGTGCTGTGAAACTGTGCCAGCATATCCAGAAACCTTTGAGGTGTTATAACTGCATGTGCAGTTAGAGTTTGCTTTGGTTTTCAATCTCTCCATCATCACTGAGAGACATTCCTCAACACACTGGGTAGGAAGCGCAGTATGTAATTTGCGCTGTCTGAAATAATTATTAAACTCTGCTCAGCTGCTCCAAATTTGATGGGAATTTCCTAAAAAAAGACCAGTGATTTAGGAAAAGAGGTCAGTGATCACCACATAAATCACCTCACCACGGCAAATGATTGCCCAGGAGCAGATGTGTCTTTGGCACTTGGCACAGGATTTCTCTACTGGATAAAAAAAAAGCCCAACCCTCAGACCATAAACATGTCCTTCCTCAACTCCAAACGGAGGCTGCAGCAGCACAGCGTGCCTACCTCCCTCCCTGCAGCCCTCCCTCATTCTCTCTGTTTCAACACATCCCTCTCTCGACTTCCTTCCTGCCCCACCCATTGAATTTTAATACCTGCCTGTCATGTTTTGTTCTCTTTTTTTCCTCTGCCTCCCCCCTCCTTCACCAGACCCTTGCTGCGTATCTAGTAATTACCAGAGCACTGAGAAAACCCTTTCATTTAAAGGATTGGCAATTATCTCAGTGGAACACAATAAAATGGCTTCCCCTCAAGAGGAAGGGGAAGTTTGAGCTGCGGTACGCCGCTGCATGTCGCACCGCCTTGCTCTTGAAGTGGGAGCAGAGGTGGAGGTCCTGAAGAAGGTGTATTTTTTTTTTTCAGTTTTATTTTTTTCCCCCCCATCTGCTCCTGCTTGGATATTTGATAATCAAAGAGCCAGCTGGGAAACAACGTTGGTCAAGTGGTGGGGCTTTATTGCCGGAGATTTGTTCCTTCTTGTTGTTAGGTCACCACTCTTAAAATATGAACACAGTTTAAATTGAAAAAGGTTGAAATAGCTACCTCTAACCAACCTTGATTTAGAGCCTTAGCCTCTTGTTCACCTCCAGGGGAATCTATAAAGTTGTTCAGGCCATTGTAAATAGCACTTTAATGGTACTGTGGGGAGAGATTTATCCCAACACCTCATTGGGACCAACATCACTGTCAGGAAGATCCTTCGATTTGGCCCTTCTTTGGAACAGCAGGAAATTATACTGTGACAAAGCACCCAGAAATTTAAATGAGCATAAAGTTGTAAAATCTGTTATTTGGGGAAGTGTGGAAAAGGGAAGCTGTTGAGTTTGGCAAAAGAAGCTGTTTTTAGTGTTTCAGGCTGTGTAAATTTAGAACGTGTTTGAGTTAGATCATAGAAGACGTGCTAAAATTGCGATCACTTAGCCAGATGTGATAACGTGGCTAGTTAGCAGCAGCAGGCTGCACTGATCAGGGCAGCAGTTTATCATATTGTGAGGCAGGAAGCCAGCTTGTTTTCCATTGGTTTGAGTGGCCAAAGATCGGAATGCACCAACTTTTTCTCTCACATCACTGATTCCATACTGATACTGCATCCAATGCCAGATGTATCTTTGTTCCACATTTAAAGTATGTTTACTTTACTGTGTGTTAAATTGAAATCATTTATATGTGAGGTAACATGAGTCCAAGTACTGCCGGGGCACTAAAAAGTGAGTTGGCAATGTGCCGTGACATTATGGCTAACACACGATCCACTTAATAGGTCGGTTCTGGCACCAATGCAGACTCCGTAGTTAAAAAGTCAGTTAAGCTCCAAAATATAAAGATAAATAAAATGATTGAAATAAGTAAATACGCACATAACCGAATACAATAGGATAATGATAGTATTATAATCCACAGTTCATTTTGTGACAACCCAGTCTCACATGAAAATGTATAATAGCCATGTTGGTCCGCAGGGCAAAATGTAGTAGTTTCACAATAACACCTCTTAAATTGTGAGCTGCCATTCCTTTTATTCCAGTGAAAAATGCAATATTTTGAGACGGGTATTACGTTAAAATGTCTTTTGATGGCATTTTTATTGAGAAATATGCACTTTATTTTTATAATCCTGGCTCAGTGAATGTATGTGGTCTTTAGTTTGTTATTTTTTATGAAGATTATTGGCAGTTTCACCAGAAAATTGTGGGGCTGTTACGTGTGATATCGTTGCTATAGAGAGTTCAGCAGCATTTTGTTTGCATGGCGGCCGTTGTTAGGTCCCTGCCCCTGTGTCGTCTCAGCATTGAGCTAGCTTTGTGTTTTCACAAGTGCCTCAGCGCTGCTTCTACCCGCATCACAGCCCCACCTGTCGTTTCCGCCGCCGGCTCAGAGTGAGAGGCAAAGTTTGGCTGGAACAGCTGGTTGCCTTGGCAACGCTTTGTGCCACCACAGCGGATTGGAACAGGAACTGGCCTATCCATGTCAGTCTGCAGGCAGGATCTGGGCCATGCCTTGTGTTAACAGATTATCTGATTTCCATTCAGACGGCTCGGGTATCGGCCCCACTCCTCCGCTCTCTGGAAAAGCGACCCCGGCCAGTCTCTTTCTGAAAGCCCCCAGAGCCCTCCTCTCTTCTCCCATTTCCTGTCTTAATTACGCACTCTTTTGTGCCGTTGTTGTTTTTTTTCTTCCCTGTCTCCTCCTCCCCTTCCTCCCCCATCTCCTTCTCTTGATCCCTCATCCCCTCCCTTCTCACTGTCTGTCTCTCACTCTTTTGTTTTGTGAGAAGATGAGGACCAAGATTTTGAAGTTTGAAGTCTGTTGCGTCCTTGGTTCTCCCCCACCACCACCACCACCCACAGCCCAGCTCTCCTTCGCCCTTCCATCGTCTCTCCACCTGAAAGGGAATACTGTGTTTTCGATGCATAAAAGGCTTGGCGCTGTCAACAGGATGAATCCACCAGGGCCCGTGGAAAACATACACAGTGCTGCAGCTACAGTTTCTCTGAAAGGAGAGAGAGGAGGAGGAAGAGGAGGGTGGATGGGTGAGTGAGGGAGGCAGCTGGAAGGGATTACTGTGCAGTTTCATAGGCAGCACAATTAAAAACATACCAAGTGTTAACTTGGCTGTGCAGCATAACACCAATGATGATGCTTTGGCTCTGGAACCTTTTTATTTTTTTGGTGTTGCACGTGTGTCTGTGTGTGTGTGTATGTTTGAAGAGGTGTTCCCAGCTGTGCATAGTTACACACAACTCCTCGAATTCTTCCACAGGAAAAGTAAAGTCTTGTGGTGAAAGAAAACAAGAGAAATAAATAAAAATAAAGAGGTGTTGTTCACACAATGGGCATGTAAACCAAGTGGGCACCTCCGTTGTGACAAAAACAGGTTTGTCGCCGTCCTGCACCGGATCCGGTTTCCAAGCCAGGGCATTGAGGCGAGACCAAGAGAGGGTGACCTTGTCTGTGGCGAAATCTGACACAGGTTTTCACATGCTGGGTGGGGGATTTTTTTCCTCCTCCCTCCCTCTCTCTTTCTCTGTCTTTTTATCTCGTGCAGTAGGTGGCTAATTGCTCCGATGTTGTAGATTACACTTAGCGCTCAGCTTTTATTGTTTGTGTGCAGTGCAGTAAGATGAAGAATAAGATACGGGTAAACTGAATTCAAGGTTTCTAGAGACAGGTATTTGGATTCATACCTTGGGAAAGTCCCGGGATTTTGGGGAAATGTATAACTTGGGCCCTTCACAAGAATATACCCAAATGTATTTACATTGGATGCAGATTTTGACCTGTTTTAGGCATGTAAGAGCCCAAATGTAGTAGAAAAATTCAACTTTAAATTCAAGTTAAAACCTTAATAATCCCTGCAGAATTATGATTCAGATCTTAGAGAAAAAAGTCAGAAAAGATTGCATCAGGGAAATGATGGGAGCCCTGTTATTTTGATATGAACAAAAGTATTGTTAACCAGCCACAGGACCATTAACAAAACTCCACGCAATTCAGCAGGTGCAACTTATTATCAAGTTGAGTTTTTCAGTCTAGTTCCGCCTGTAGCTCCACCTGATTTTTATTTTTGTCAAACTTTGTTTGCCAAATAGTGAAAGTGAATTTCAGTGGATTTTACCAACAGCTCACTCTACAGGTATAAATCAGAATTTCTCTCCTCCATGTTGCGTTTAAGGAGACAAAGAATACAAAGGGTCGTATGTGTCTTTAGTCACAAAGCACTCTTGGAATTTTCATATCAGGGCCAGACAGTGAGGCTCTGTGTATGTAAACATTGAGTTCGTCTTTGAGTGCAAGGGACTATAACTCATTGAACTTGTACTATACATATCATGTGATGCATATAGAGGCTTTGCAGCTGTGTCATCAGTTACTTAGCAACCATATCTCGTCCCTTCATGGTGGTCTATCGATGATTGCCTTGAATGATTGATAAATATATATGCAGAGAGTGCCTTTCATCACTTTTCTCACGTTTGCAACTTTCTGTTGGTCAACTAATCGATCAGTTCAATAATTGCAACTTTATTTACTATAAGTAGGCACTGCTGACAGCTGTGCAGAAGATGTCTCTGACATCATTATAGAAGGATCAGGCAGGTGAGAGTATTTTCCCCTCTCACTTGCGCACGGGTTATTGTCTCTATTAACATTTTCTGGCGTTCTGGACACACACGCTTACATGTGGAGACACACACTCCCCTCTCTCACCCCGGTCCGGTCTCAGCAAAGATTCAAGGTAAACAAGCTAATGTTTAGATTTCACAGAAGTGGAAACTGATCCGGCCGAGTCGGCTCTGTCACTCAGCAACTTGCCTGTTGATGTTTGTCTCTTTGGTAAGTATCTGTGAGTGGCAGCGCGCGCGTGTGTGTGTCTGTCTGTGTGTCTGCGTGTGTGTTGTACACATACCAATTCCTTGTGTGTGAGCACAGCAGGGATTTTGTTGCCTCCACCAACATTGAGCAGGGCCTCATGGTGATGATGATGATGACGATGAAGATGGTGGTAAAGATGATCAAGGTGGTAATAATGATGCAGTTGACAGTGGTGGTGAAGCTGATGATAGTGTCGTACTGATACCCTGCTGCAATCAAGAGAACCAAAATCCGCAGGTGAACTGATCTCTAGACGTCACATTCAGTTAAATTCTCAACATGTGAGGCTAAGTAGGCCGGCTAAATGACATTTGAACAAAAGAAGGTGCTAAATTATGGCAGACAATTTAAAATGAATTTTTGGATGGACAAGACCTATGACCCATAATTCGCCATTAGAAACTGTTTGGAAAAGAGAGGTAAATACTTGGCGACTGGACAAACAAATTGTCTTTTAATCTCTATTGCAGGTTAACTTGGACCAATAAGGTCAACAACCATATGACATGGTAGGAGAGCTAGTTGAGAGGATAGTGAAAAGATATTTTCCATCAAGAAAAGCCTTCAGTGTCGTTCTTTGCCCTCCTCTCAATTATATATGCTCTCCAACTCTGATATAACTAATGCTATAGAAGCAGCTATGGTAACCTGTTGAGGAACCACTGTGTTTTGCTTGAAAGGCGGATTTGTAAGATCACACATCATAAAGTCAGTTGGCTGATAAGGAAAGATGTGACATTGATCTGTTTTTACACTTTTGTCCTTCTGATGTCGCTGGACTCTTCCTTAATCTTTCACCGTATTTTCAAAGATTATATGATTAATGGCCAAGGTGGTTCAAAATGGTTCAAAACGCACAGATGTTTCTAAAATAGCAAAAAAAAAAAAAACAGATAATCCCTTTGAATGCATTAAAATACTGGCTGGCTGAAGAATTGTATTCTAATCCACCTTATCATAGCTTTATCTTATCTCCTAACCAGCTAGCTGATCAAAATGGTTCACTTCAGTGCATGGAAAAACTAGAACTAAGTGACAGATCCTTTAATTTTTTTGACAACATCTTGAAAAGTTTTAAGGCCTTATGGTTTCTGCCCTTTTACTACAAATCACATAACTTTACTACCAACCTTTAACCTCTCATCTACATTGTGATGGATTGTCTTATCTAAAGTGAGTTTTAAGAGTGTGTGGACCATGTGGAAATAAATTAAAAAACCCATGTCTGCCTTGAAAAAGACAGTAGATGGATGATGGTGATAGATGATAGTAGAAAGTGGATTATGTGATTTCAGAATCAGTCAGAATCAGTATTCCTTTATTGTCCCACAAACGGGGACATTCTGTTTGCCACAACAATAGTAAAAAATAAACAATATAATTAAAAAGGTAAGAAATAGAATAGACTCATATTTGTAGCGTATTCTTTGTAGCAAATGAGCAAAAATATGCAAATACACTTGAAAATCGGCATAAATGCAAGGTGAACCTCAGCCTTGTCGCTCTGTCAGATTCCTCAAAGAAATAATCCCTGAAGTCCTCCTCTTCTCTTTCCTTTTTTTCCACCACTACATGAAGAGGACGACAAGAGCTGTCAGAGAAACACAAAGCAGTCTGGGCTGCGTGTTAGGAGCCGCCTGAATGGCACCAGGCCTAACGAGAGCCCGGCAGGGACCCCGAGGTGGGCCTGGCACCTGCAATCTGTCTCTGGGGGGGGGGCTCTTGTGTGTGGGTGTGTGAAGGAAGGGGATTTGAGGTTTGTGTGTGTGCGTGCTTCTGTCTACTGAGACTGTGCATATGAGTTTTTACGTGCATGTATGGAGGAAGTTGGGATGTCACTGACCACAGCGAAGAATTTAACCTCTATCAGTACTAACTAAACTGGTGATGGTGGATTGTTGAAGCAGGATAGAAGATACTGTAGAAGATTTTTAATGTTTGTTTGAATAGTTGTAATTTAAGGCTTAAAAGATTTTACTGAAACAGGCTGACATCAGTGTTCATGAATATGCTAATATACAGTTTTCTGAGCAGAGACAGTATTTACTATCCGTGGGCAAATTCTAGGGCATTTTACTGTCTTGAAATGTGTTTTATTTACCGGCAACTGTTTTGATAATAAGGTACCAGCATCTTAAATGTGAAATTCTGTTTTTTTCTTCGGCTCAAATTATTTTGAACTGAATTTGTTTGAGTTTTGGATCATTGGTCAGACCAGACGATACATTTGACGGTGCCACCTATGGCTGACCGAGCCTGTGATGGACATTTTTCACACTTTTCTGATGCTGCATCCACCTTATTCCTTGTCCCCATGCTACCTTGTGCTAATTATGGTCACAGCTTCCGGTATGCCCCGTCACATTACCAGAACTGGTGTTTTCCATTGTGCATCATTCATTCATGGAGATCTAGAGTGCAACTTAATTGAGTGAATTCATTGGTCCACTTACCGAATGCCTCTAAAGCCTTCAAAGTGCAGTCAGTCCTTTTTTTTACATAACTAGTTCCACTGAGCACCAGAAGTGTCACATAGAATTGTTTCCCTAGTGTCCTCTCCAGGAAAGTCGTGCATAGACTAAATGATTTATTAATTGCTTGAGAAATTAAGTTGTGGAATGAATGATAATAAAAAATAATCCTTAGCTACAGCTCTGTGTACTTTCCTTGTATTTTTATGATGGTGATGGCGTCAACAAAAAGATCATCTGTAAGCAAACACAGCTGTTAAGTCCTATTTATTTTCCTGTGAAATACTCACACACAAACAAACACACACACACACATACACACCACTGATCAGCTTTGCCTGTTGTCACTGGACTGTGCCTGTTAGATGACATTCAGATGCTCTTCATCCCCAGCTCACACCACTCTACAGATGCACTTGTACGTACACACACAACAGAAGAACACAAATATTGATAAAAAAAAAGGGGAAAAAAGAGAAGTATAGAAGAAACGTCAGCCATCAGTTGTTTCTGATGGTTTGACTGTAACAGCGACTCGATCGTAGAGTTTGGAGGCTGCGACAGGCTCAGGGATGGATTATGGAAACCAGACCTGGCGAGTTTACACCAAACTCAAGGCCCCGTAGAATTAAACAGCTAACTGCGGACAGCTCACAGGAAATGCCTCTTTATAAAGCAAACATACATGTATTTTATGGCAGCCGCTTTACTGCTTTTTTATTTTGGGCGCCAATTAGTCGACATTTCAACATGGCTTCAGTCTAATTTCCTCTGCTTTTCTTCACCTTTTTTTTTGTTCTTTGCTGGGCGACCCTTCCCGCACATAGACACAGTTTGCCCACCTATGTCTATCAAAATAAGACTGCTTTTCTGGCAGTGCCCATTTTTATTTTCATGGAGGTGTGAGGGCCAGTCAGTCTGGGTTGTTTTGACAGATTCAGGGACTTTATTGTGGCCCCCAGGGCAGCTGTAGGAGTGTGATTGCCCCTACACCCCCACCTAACCCTCCACTTCGGACCCAAAAGGAGAGCAACACAGCTGCTGCTACTTCTTCTCTCCCCTCCCTCCCCTCGTCTCAGCCTCTTCACCTGGTCTCCATATGATTGTGACCCTCAAACTCTCTCTCTCTCTCTCTCTCACACACACACACACACACACACACACACACACACACACACACACACACACACACACACACACACACACACACACACCATAAAAGGTAAAAGAGGTGTGACATCTAATTCTGTAATGACCCTATGCTCAATACCACCACGCATACACACCATCTGACATCCGACACACACACATGCACCTCTGTGGTCTTGCCAGAATTAAAGGCTGACCCCTGCCGGGGTCACACATACTACAAATTAAAATGTGTAAATTCATCAGACTGTACATGTGGCATGAAAACAAACCCCAAACTGTCAATGCATTAAAGGAAAATGGCTCTTTATTACAGCTAAGTCTTATTTTCCTGATAATTCCTATCAGTAATGATAACACTGTGCTCACTCAGTTAATTGCTGTCATCTGGGGACAAAAGCAACACTGCTAAAAAGAAGTTTTCCAAAACAAGAAACAAGATCTGTCAAAAGATCATGCATGTTTTAAACAAAGCCTCATATTGGCCAAACATATTTGGACAATAAAACAAGGGAAAATCATTAGAGCCAAACTCTGTAAAACATTACCGACTGCTTACTCACTTACGTGAGAGTGAGGGACTACTACCACATCTCAGCACAGTGTTTCCTACACATAGAGTAGTAGTGGACAATCAATTCAGCACAAAGTAAGGTCATTTCCTAAACCTAACCACAAACTACCTTCCAATAGTCATAATATGTCATGTGAACTGTTTGTCAAACTTTATTTTGATAGTCCAACCAGATGTTGCATATAACATATTATTTCTAACTTGACTAAACAATAATGTGTGAAACTGACATGAAAGGGGCAGGTAGAGTGTCAAGCTGCTGTATTTGATGAGTTGGAAGTGAGAAGCTGTTGGTTGGATAGTTTGGTTTGATACACAGATACAGTTCCCTGTATAATCTTGGATTGGTGCTGCCCTGTCAGACTTCATTGTTGCACAGTCAGCATGGTGCCAGTCTGCATTTTTTTTGGTGAGCACAACAGAATGGTCATCTAAATAAAAAAACAAGTTTTTATAGATTTAAGTTAAAACATATCCATTCATGTTGCTCTATATTAATCAAAAAAGGTTAAAACCAGTTTAAAGGTGTTGATCTTAAACTATTTGTATTCATTTAAGGGACATTTTGTAATTTGCACTACATTTTGTAGGAAATTACTCGGAATTTGCAACCGTTGTGATTTTCCCACGTGGGTTTCCCTACCGTGCCAAAAAATAGATTTTCTCTGAAGAAATATAAGTGTTCTAATAGTTTTAACTACAAATCTTGACTTCCTCCCGCCTGTGAGTATGTGGGGCAGCAGGGGGTTAACAGCGCCAGAGTTATTTGGTTCTTGGACACGGTGGCCTCGCCTGCCGGATGCGAGTTTGACTCAAGGGCAAAATCCAGAGTGAAAGCCTCTCATGTTTTTGACTGGTTGCCAACTCTGCTTCTCTCTCTCTCGCTCGCTCTCTCTCTTCTCACTGTTGCGCTCTCGCTCGCTCTCTCACTCCCACTGTCATTCTCATCCCTCTCTCTCCACTCCGCCGTTCCCTCCCCTCTCCCTCTGATTTACTCTCTCGTTCTCCCCGCTCTGTTCTTCCTCTGATCCTCTCCCACATCAAAATCAGGACTGACATGAAGCAGGTCCAGTGTCCCTCTGAACACAGCGTGGCAATTATGTCATCTTTTTAGAAAGATACGGTGTGCACAACTCTTCAGTGGATAGTATAAATCGCTTGGGTCACAAGTCAATATGTGCAGGATTTGAAGGAACTTAAAAACAGAACAGGGTCGATGGGATGTTTGTACTCTACGCAGCTGTAGAGTGATTAGATAAAGCTCAGGGGTGTTTTCACATGCTTTGAGAACTTTTTTTGTGCGACCATGTTTTCCAGGAGTTTGCAACGTTTGAAGGGAGAAAGCTGCTGTCGAAAGCGCAGTGCAGCAGTTTGCCTCCAGAAGAGTCCCTGGAGTTCACACCAATCACTGCAATAACTGATACTCATGATGTGCAGTTGTGCACAGAGATACAAGCACAGAACGTTTATATGGCAAAATGTTGCATGCTGCATTAGTACATGCCCCACAAAGTTAAACAAATTCAACTAATGACTGACACCTTTCAAATTAGAATTTGGAAAAAATACCGCATTTCAATAAGATGAGGGCAATGCCATGAATATGTGTTGCACATTAACTAATTTTTGGAGTGATTCTTATCTATGAAAACAAACTTTCATAACTTTCCAAAACCACGGAACACACACACCTGGGCCTGGACCAAGTCTGCCAACACCTTTCATTTCTTTCGGAATTTGAGCCTCTCCCTGAAGAGAATGTGAGATGATCAAGGCACGACCTTGTCATCCATTGGTTGGCATATCCCAAATGTTAAGCAGCTGCTTTTGGGGTGCCCTGATAGCTCACATTGTAGAGCATGCACCCCATGTATGGAGGCTCTGTCCTTAGCAGCAACCCAGGGTCAATTCAAACCTGTGGCCCTTGGCAGCATGGCTTCCCCTCTCTGTACCTCCATTCCTGTCTGACTGTCATAGGAGTCCTATCAAAATAAAAGCTAAGAGCCTCAAATCTGAACTGTCGTAGATGACCTCTCTGACCTCTCTGTCAGCTCTTGGTTCCCATCGCACTCTCCACATTTTTTGGTTGATGTGTGTTCTGCATAAATCCAGGGTGGCCCATCATCGAGTCAGTATGACTCACCGTGGCCTCCGAGGATTGCGGACTGACAGGTTAGAAAACCACATACAACAAATGCCTTCAGGCAGGGAACAAAGTCAACTCATTTCTCCTCAGGCGAGCCGCTTAATCAGCCAGACAGTCTGCTATCAACCTGCACACTGGAAAAAAAGCACCAACAAAAATAGTTTTTTAAAGAGAAATTGTGCCAGATGTGCAGGGAAGAACTTAGTCATCATGTTCAGAACCATGGACCCAGTGTTTCCTCCCATTCTTCATTTGACCTGAAGGGAGTGTGAGCAACAAAAGCAGATCTGATCTTGATTTAGCCACGCCGTGTCTGAGCCTCCATCTAAAAATAAGACACCTGAATTGCGGGGGTGTCCGTTTGTTAACAGTTTGCAGACGTAGCTCAGAGCAGGTCAGATTGAAACTGGCCAAGAATGTGCTCAGCAACAACGCTCCGAGGAGAAGATTCCCAGCATTTCCCCAGGAAGAGCTACAGGCCTTCACAGATAGGAAGTCGTCTGTCATTAGGGGGTAATCACTTTTTGAGGAGGATTGAAATGCCTGGAATGATTACTGTTGTCATCAGCAGGGAAACTTGGCGCAGAGAGAGCGGATTCCTTTTTTTTTCCTCTTATGTCTCTCTGTTTTCTTTTTTTGTGTGTTTTGATCAGCTTGACTGATCCGGCATAGGCCCCGCTTGATTTTCCAAAACGTTCTCACCATTGCACTGTACTTGATTTTTTTTTTGCTCTACAGGGTAGTTCACAGTGCACACTCACCCTGGTTTAGTGGTGTATGAATGCTTTAATGTTGACTTAAAGCAAGTTGGTATTTCTGACCTGGGGGCATTTTCTAATTACTAATGGCTCATGTGTAATGATGCCTATCATGTCAGTGGTTCAGCAAGGTGGATGCTATCCGTCATGCAGACTCGTGGTAGAAAAACAGATAAGTTGTCCAACTGTGTTTGTGGACAGTGGTTTTCTATCTCCCACACTACTTATCTGTGTTTGTTTGTGGGGTTTTAGTCCTGTAGTCCTTTCAAGTGTCTGGATCCCTTGGTCTGGCTGTTTTGTCCTCTCCTCTCCATTCACCTCACCCCCTCCTTCTCCTCTTGCCTTCTGCCAGTCGAGCCAAGACCTCAGGTGGAATGATGCCGTTACAAAAAGAGCCCGTCAACGCTTGCCCAACATGCCAAGCCAAGTATTTGTCTCTCGGGGTCCCCCCCTTACCTCCTCCTCCTCCTTCTTCTCCCCTGTCCCCCTCCTCCTCCTCTCCTACTTCCACCCCCATCCCGTATCCTTGAGAACAGGAAGTGTATCTTGTTAAGTGATGGATGGGCCCCCTGCTCTTGTTGAGAGGAAAGGGAAAAAAAAGCCTTTCTTTCCCTCCAGGGCAGTCAGATGAGTTTAGCAGTCTCAAAGCTGAGGGTCAGCTCTGCTTTTGGGAGCGCCTTGGAACCCTTGGAGCCTGAGCTCCTGGAAGCCACGGGCACTTCTCCATTATGTGTGCGGAGAGAATTAACGGCTAATAAAGTAGCAGGCGGCGTCTTTGCTCTTGAAAAATGGATCCGAAATGAAAAAGGCCAAGCTGAAAAGCAGTTACCGGAATTGTGTATTTATGTGCGTGCTCACTTATGTGCCTTCGGTGTGCAGTGTGGGAGTGTCTGCGTGAGTTATTTAGCCGGGGGTCAGCAGGTTTGTGTTGGCATGCAGCCGCCAGATACTTCCAGGGAGAGCAACTCAGGAAGTGTCCCTGGCATGTCCTCTGCATAGTGCAATACACACTGCCTGACTGGCTCGACCTGCTGTGACAAACAACCACAGACTGCAATCCCCATTGCACCCGTCTCACCTCCTGCACACACACAAGCCTACCCTGTGGGAAGAACCATGACATCAAACTAATTCTCACATGTGTTGTTTTATAGTTGTTTTGCCAGACACGTCTTATCAAGTTCCCAGAGTCCAAGGCCCTCATGAGTTTAATTTAATACTGCAGACCTCAAACCTGCTATCCATCCGTTTCCCAGCAGGTCTCCCCAATACCCGTCCTTTGAATCACGGTGATGTTATTCCTCTCAGTCCGTTTAATGCCGATGGTTCGTCACCCACAGCCAGACCCTCTACTCAAATGAGACCTGAAAAACAGGAACATTTCCTCTCATGGTCCGTCTCTCCTTTGTCAGCCATGGCTATGTTGTGGTTACCTAAGGGTAGCTGCTAATGTTTGTCTCTGGTTTCCATCCTCTCATGTTCCATGCACATACACAGGAACACAAAAAAGCAACAGATAAAAGGCAGGAAAACCGTCCATCGCCCCCGTAAATGGGAATTGGTTATCCAGAGGGGAAATAAAGAAAACCATAAAGCAATACTCTTAAAATGGCATCCGGCACACTTTGGAGGCAGATGGACCTAGAATGTAGCAGGGCAAAGACCAATGGTGGTTTCTGTCATAGTACCTCACCTTGTTTCTCATTACCGTTCAGGTTCCGAGTTAATTAACAATAGAAATAGCAGGTGACAAAACAATCTCACGACAAGGTTCATTTAATAGATGTTCTGGAGCTTTTGATTATATCACATGATCATTGTGGATGCTCAAATTTCTAAAAATGTAAGCGCTGCAAGGACTTCGTATCAAGGTTGCCCCAAAAGCAGCAGTGGAAAAAGCAACCTTACCTCAAAGTCTGATTTGTTTCAGTTACCTTTTTTGTTTTGTTATTGAAATTGAGATTGAGATTCAAGTATCAGCAACTATTTGACACACGATTACGTGATAAATTACGTTTTTTTTTGTTTTTATCTATAAACTTGTCAAAATTGTCAGTCACTCGGGTGATTGGGTCAATGCCAGCCTTTTACAAAGAAAAAGGTAACCTATGCAGATTTTCCTTAACCATCAAGCAAACAGGCTGATTTACTAAAAATACATCTTAATGTCTATTACGTGTGCATAAAAGAAACAAGGAGGCTGTCGAGCTTGGACAGATACATGGTGCGTTCAGGGGAGTAAGAATAGCAGTGTGATGACTGTGTAAACAAAAGTTCAAAGGCTGCTGGTCCGGTCCCTCCAACCTTCACTGATCACTCCTGACATGACCTCCTGCATGGCTTGCGTCTGTGTGTGTCTCCTGCCTCGTCTCCGCCGGCCGGGGTTTAGCCCCGCTGTGGCCTGTCTGGCCCAAAGCCAGGCACTCCACTGTCTTTACAACTGGGCCTCACTGAGTCTTTGGGGAGGAACAACAATGAAGCTGTCAGTTCCAGTTGATAGTTGTCCTTCTGTTGATTCTCAATTCCAGCACTGAAATTAAATGCTAATTCACAGTGAGTAAAATGCATTTTGTCATTTTCGAACACCACTCTTCTTCAGCTAGCCGGCTGGTCAAACGGATAATCAACCCAAACCAAACGACACCATACCCTCCCACAGCTTGTCACGGCCTGGCTGAGGAGAGCGAATGGAGACGGGGCATATTTGTCTGTCCGTCTGCCTGTCTGTGTTTCAGAAGGCGCCTGCCACTTAATGACATCTGACAAGCAAGACAGCGGCAGCTTTGGGTACTCAAGGACTGTTTTGGGGTCACGGAGATGTGATCTGTAGGACGTGGAGGGTTTGTCAGATAATGTCAACATTGTCTCCACGCTGACTGCTACAAGTGGAAAACTTACATTTCACAGTTTGCGTTTTAGTCATTTGGTTCACGTTCCTAAATCAATGCGAGAGTCAAGGAGGCTTCAGTTCCTGACAAGCATGCAGTGAGGGGTTCAAAGGTCAGAAGCATAATGTCCTGACAGTATTTCTTTGACGACAAAGTGATCTTGTAAGATGTGCTGGAAAAGATTTAGAAATCAGTTTTAAGTTAACACGTGTCACCCTCAGAAAGCCAAAGGAAGATTCCCTGATGCTCAGTGACGATGTGCCTTATTTGTGTGTCACAGTTTGCGATATATGAAGGTAAACCCGATGCTGACTGCCTTCTTTCCATCCAACAGGCTCTGATGCGTCCAGGTCGCCTCGACCGAATCATCTTTGTACCTCTTCCAGATGCTCCAACCCGCCGTGAGATATTTTCTCTCCAGTTCCGCAACATGCCTGTTGCCCAAGACGTGTCTCTTGAGGACTTGGTGGCTCGGACCGCCAAGTATTCGGGAGCAGAGGTTAGTTACAATTTCTTCAACTGGAAAGGAAAGCAACTTAACGCAGAACCAGGAGTGACTGCCACAGAAGCAAAACACGTATGTGTCAGCAAAAAAAGACATCATAAAAAGAATATAAGGGTTGTTATATTCTTTATATTTCTAGTATCAGAAATGGCTCTGATGCTGCTTAAAATTCTGGAATCTGTAACTCTGTAACCAGTATAAATGGTTCTCAGCCAGAGGTTTCACACCAGTCGCCTAGCATTCACAGGTTTGCTTCTTTACCTTTTGACTGTTTTATGACCCCCCCCCCCCATAAGACATTTTGACCATATCCTACACTGCAGTGAGATGTTGCTGTGCTTTTCCATGATGTCCATGTGGTGTCTGTGATGTGTCAGCCCCCTCGTGATCTCATGTTTTCTGTGTCGTGTCTGTGCTGTGTGCGTCCTCGTGAGCTCACGGCAGACCGGGGGTAATAGTACAAACACTCCTTTGTGTGACAAATTGTTTCTCGGCATTCGTCTGTTGCCTGATTCACGTTGTCTTGAGCAGAGAAACTACTGTCCTCCAAGACACGAACGACCATGAAGCTGTAAGAAGGGCACTTTTTAAAGGAATACATAATATTTTAGCCAAATATTTATCATTTAGGTTGTAAGAGTCTGTCTGAACTGGATCTCGTCCCTTCGAGTTTTTCTCTTGTTCTTTGTCAGAGTAGTCATGTTTGTCTTCGACTTTCAGTGTGATTCATAGTTTATATACCGTTTGAAAGTTTGAAAAATAACATTCCTAGAAGATGAACAGTATCTCTCTTCCCCTGAATGTAAATCCCCGCCGTATATTTAGACTTCAGGGGTCACGGACTTGATAGAAATGTCACGCTGGTCTTCTGACAGCCTCTGAAAACAGGCGTTTTTAAACGATTCAGCCACTTCCGTGTCTCGGTGGGCTGTGAAAACACACATTTCATTGTTGTCCCCGTCACTCTTTCTGTAAGACATTTTTGTGAGCGCTGCTGTGTGCAGAAGAATCTGTCATGAGTTCTTTCTTTCATTTGACTGCCTAAGATGATAGAGAAGTCACATATTTTAATCTTGAAACAAATTTCTCCATCAGCTTCTCATTAGGAGCAATGGGGTCTACACAAACACTATTCCCCAGTTGGCACTCGTGTCATGCCTGTATCTGTATTAACACCGTACACAAGATTGCCTGTGTCCATAACGACAGCTGTCTCACGTCACCTTACAATGGCTGCCTAGCTTGCTGTAATGGACAAGAAAAGATGAGTTAAATTTTAGCTTTAGTGAGTAAGAAGCATAAACATGTCGTTGAGGAGATGATAGATACCCATTAATAGCCTACACAGTTTGGGGATTTTAAAGCTAACGAGCTAATGTCATTTTTAGCTTCTCCGATGGGCTAGCATTGGTGTGAGCTTCTCCAACAAGCTAGCATTTGTGTTAGCTCCTCCAACAGGCTGACGTTAGTGTTAGCTTCTCTAACCAACTAAAATCGTTCTTAGCTTCTCCAACAGGCTAACATCAGTGTAGCTTCTTCAACAGACTAAAGTTTGTGTTAGCTTTTCAAACAGGCTAACATCAGTGTAGCTTCTATAACAGACTAATGTTTGTGTTAGCTTCAAACTGGCTAAAATCGATCTTAGCTTCTCCAACAGGTTAACATCTGTGTTTACCTCTCCAACAGTTCCTATCAGCGTAGCCTTTCAACCATGATATTTCTGCGTTCATTTTGTTGCATGTTGCTGCAACAGTGTTGCTGCCGTGTGTGGCAGTTATTTTGAATTTAATTCAATTTAAGGAAATTTGTCTAAGTTAGTTCTGTAATAACTGCATTTCTATCCTCAGATTAGATCACAATTGTTAGTGAGTCTGCTGATTTGTGCTCAAATATCAGAAAAATTAACACAAAGAGGCAACATCTATAGTACAGCATTGAGACGCTACCAAACTGATTGATTATGTGTTGTCAAGCAACTCTAATATCAAAACGTTTATTCATGTTTAACTATGGATTTTGGATAGAGTACATTAATGATTCCACATTTAATCATAATCTTATAGAGAATTCCTCAAGGTATGATACCAGATTTCCAGGCATGTTGGCACAGATGCATGTGTACACTCCAGCCTCTCCTTCAGCAAGCTCATAAAACCGTTAACCTGTTCTAAATTCTGGTTTGATCAGGACATGGAGATTTTGAGATGTTTCCGTCTTTCCTCTTGACATTATGATCCTAGCAGGGGCCAGTGTGAGGTTATATCATATAGGGCCTCCTCATGTCCTGAAAGCTCACACTCTCTCCATGACTCCTAACTTGGATGCCCCCACTCAAAAAAAGCAGCCTAAAGCAGACGTACACCTGGTGGAGGTATGCAGTAAGAAACCAATCCCCCGCTATCAGGTGTTGCGTCTGACATCGGGTTTCTGGGATAATGTCTCATCTGTGGAATGGAGGGTTGCAGTCACTTGCCACTGAGTTCTTGAAACCCCGCAAAAATTCAAAGACGTGCCACGGTTGAGCTGATAAGAGTTCACGAGTGGAAAAAAAAAGTGGAGTCTCACCTGTATTATATTTTTACATACCGATGCTATAGATCAAATTAGATTAGATGAGCCTTTTTAACTCCCCTGATCACAGAGAGGAAGTCTGAGAGAAAACAGGATACAGATAACAGCGCAGCGCAGGACTGAAGATAATGCTGTGTTTACAAAGAAAAGAGCACCGAGGGACAAATGCAACAAATCAACAAGGAAATAAACAAGTATTTAGTCGGAATTCACTGACTGTGACTGCAGATTTGTCCCATCATGACAGGACTCGCTCTTCAGGCAGGGCGTTTTAAGTTTTAACATCAAGACACAGACCATGGCACTTTAACGGATACTGTGTTTAAGCATCAAACAGTTTTCGAGTAGAAAGGCTCGGCATTTTCCTTTTATTTTTAACTGACTTTTACAAAAAAAACTGGTAGATCGCTCTTTCATCTGGATGTTATCCCCCTGCAAATCCAAGAGTGTTTGTGTTTCCTGCTGCAGGAAGACACAGATCACTGCAATTTACAGTCTTCCAATGTTATCCACTCAGAAAATGTCTCTGGTAATAGAGAGGGGAAAAGACATCAGGCGAATTAGCTGCTGATTATGTGAGTTCCTCTGAATCAAAGATAGTATGATAGAGTTCAACTGCAGCATGTTTGCACTGCAAAACATTGTTTTCAAAACCTTTTTTTTTTATTATTGACTATTTAGACTGATTTTCATGCAGTGATTTTCAGATCTAACAGTAAGGATTGCCTGACTGCCCTTGGGAGGCAAATCGAGCAACTCACTTGCCAGATTGAGGAAGTGGTAAAAAGAGAGTTAAATACATTGTTCTCCCCAGAGCCGATGATTCTAAAAGCATGTCTTTTTCTTTTTCTTCTATTGAGAGTTGCACGTACGCAGAGCCGATCAGCTAGAAAATTGCGCGGGGGGGGGGGCGGTTATAGACATTTATGAGCTGAAGCACAAGTGAACATTTCAATTTATCCTGGAAACAAGAGTTTACTTTGGCAGCATCAGAGGATTTGGGTGAAACTCCATCTATGTATTATGCAATTTGCCGCAAGTTGTGGAGTAAAGCTGATACGATTAAACTCCACAATTAACTTCAGTCTTTGTTGTTCTTTGAAAATCCCTAATAAAACATTTTATTGGGGTAAGTAAGTGGATTTCTGAGCTCTGAAAACAAGATTATAAAATATACAAATGTATCCAAAAATATCAATTATAGATGAGAACAACACCTACAGAAAGAAGTTATTGTCACATCTGTTACCTTATTTTAGGTGACTTAAAACATAACAAACAGAATTTCTTAATGTTCCCCAGACTTGCGCTGTCTGAAGTGCATGTTTGACAAATAAAACTTTATGACAGAAGTGATGCCTTTTATTCAAATTATGACACCAAACAATCATCTCAATCTCTGTTACTTAAATATATTTCTGTGTATAATTTTGCATTTTCTCAGTCAGCATCACGACAGGCTGCTGTTCCACACACTCCCTGGCCCAAATTGAATCTTATATAACGTGGGGGAATGAGTGGTACTTGCCTCGGTGGGGACACTGAGTGTAGCTGGACCTCTCTGTTTCTCTGTGACAGCGCCGAGCCATTATATTTGACTTGGCACACTGACTCGTAATGCAGTAGGCAGCTGGGTGAGCCGCAGCCGGCGAACGTCAAGAACCCCCGCGCTGCCAGGGAGCAAGCTGGATGAAGGCTGGGAGAGGGGGGAGGCTCATAATTCAACAGCGAGATGCTTATTGACGATGGAGGCCACTGAGGAGAGTCCAGTTTCAATTTTCATATCGTACATCTCTCATTGTTGATACATGGCAGCATGGGGGTCTGCAATGGAACCTGTAGATGCTTCCTAAAAATTTCAATTAAATGTGTCAGTTAATGGGACATGTTTTTGATGCAGGCCCTGCATCTCTGTTCCTTTAAAATGTAACAGCTTTGAGATAAAACACTAGGAAAAAAGGCAGAATGTTTATTTTCCTCTGATATTAAAGGGAAACTCTACCAAATGTACACATTAAAGCGTCTTTACCAGTCTCCTCGTTCACTATAGCATATGTGAAAAAAGCATAGCAGGTAATGTAGGCGCCGTGTTTTGAAAAGGATTCTACTGGTTTAACACTGCACTTGGATAACACAGCAGAACCCCGGGGTATTGCCTTTTTTATTCCCCGTGTCATTCTTCCTTTTCAAAATCCCTGTGCCTACATTACCCAGAATGCAATCTAGTGATACCGTTATCAGGTTATCAGATTCATCAAATTACATGCAGCTTACTCTGGAGCTACGAAAGGCTTTATGCTGCTATTTTCACATATGTAGTACCCCTAATCAACTTGAATGTGTGAAATTGGCAGAGTTACCCTTTACGTCTGTAGAAGATGGAACCATCCTCTGCAAAATACCATATAACTTGAACACCCTTAAAATGTGATGCTATTCAATACAATAGCCCTGTGACAAATACCATTGTTATATGCTTTTCATTGTTACATTTCAGAGAGGTTTCGAACTTTGAAGAGTTGGTTTGTGATGATGTTGTAAATTTATGATATATTTCGTGCTCAAATAAGTCAATTTAAAAATGATCCTCTTTGTTTAAGAACAGAATTGCTGAGTATAAACTCTATTTCACACCCTCCTACATGCTCTCACACACCTGGAGGTTGACTGATACGACCACAGTCCTTTCTGTTTTCACTGACATGAAATGAAGAAAAAGCTCAAGCTGAAGCTCGACTCTCCCTGTCGCTCACGTTATGGTATGGCTGACGGACGGAACAGGCGCACTGACCTCGTTTCCGTACTTAGTCTTGGCAGTCTGACGACCTGAAGCTTTGAATTTAATTACATTCCTGGGATTTCAGACAGGCAGGGTCGAGAGGAGTAGGAGGTGGTAAGGTCATGCAGGAGGACGCAGTTGTTGTCAGCTCGGAGCTAGCAGCTTGTTGAAATCACCTGTCTTCCTACCTGCCCGGAGTGACATCTGGTTTCCCAACCCTTGCCTTCCCGCTAAACCTTCCAACTGACAACACACACAAACACACACACCTTTAATCACGCTCAGCCCAGAAAATTCCTGCCGGCTCTCCTTCTTCACCTCTGCCATCACTTTCTCAAAACAGAAGCAACATTTGATACTGTAATCTTAGTGTTGTCTCGAAGAAGAAGAAAGGCTTAACTTGCTCCCGAAGGAAGTTGTGATGCTACTCCACTTCTCTCTCTTTTTTTTTATTTTTTTTATCTATGATCAAGCCCTGACAAGAAAAGACCTGGAGGATTTATTGCAGCCTGTCACATGCACCGAGTCAGTTCCAACTTGCTGAAATGCTGAAGCCCTCTCAGGTTTCCAAACAGCCGTTTTTAAATTTCAGTATCAGGAGATATCATTCTGAAATGAGGATTTTCAATATAGGGATGCAAAATATAACACCTGTAAAAACAATGGGCAAAGACTTGATCACGCAGATACTCGTTTTATTAACAAAACTTTTATTTTATGAAGACATTGTCAGTGAGCACATGTGCATGTTGACTTTCATCTCACGCCTGCTTTTTTATTTTTGATCGATTCAACCAAACCCCTAAACCCAGAAACAAAGAAATAAATAATGTTCTTTTCCAAGTCCATATGTTGGGTTGACCAAATAAGCCTCCCGAAGGTTCATATATTTTTCAAATGCATCTGGTGTTGTTGCAGCATTGACAGCGGTGTCTGCAATCAGAGAGGCAATTACAGCATTGTAGGCAGGAACAAGAGTGGAAGGTCATCATCCAGCAGCAGAGCAACGGAGATGTTGCCATGGACCACTTCTGTTACTTTGTTCTTCTTCTTTTGCTCACTATACCATAATCTTTGCCCTGCTGTCATCCCTGCAGCTACCTAAAGTCTTTGTTGCACTATGACTTAGACTAATATTTCACATCATCAGGTCGCTGACTGAGTGTATTCATTCAAGTTTCTAAAAAACTTTCTTACTGATCAAAAACATTGACCTGAGCTCAAGTCTGAGGCTGTTCTGTCATTTTTGGGGAATAAATAATAAATATAGCAATTTCTGACCAACCCATATCATTTTTAACTTGACTTAGATTTACAACCAGTTAGTCCCACCCACTTCTTGTTTGAACATCTACGCAACTCTACCCCGATGCTTTGGGATGGCTGCCAACCCGACCATTGTTTTTGATGAGTTGAGGATGAGACTCAAAAAATCCTCTTTTTAAATTAGTACTTTAAAGTTGTTTTGTTTCTCTGGACAAAATCCTCAGATGCACAGGAATTGTGTGTTTTTCCTTCATATGGTTTGTTCAAAACGATCGGAAAACAAGTAATGACAGTCACTAGGTGCAAAACTTACAGAAACTCAAACTTCATTAGCGGAGTCTGTCAGGGACCTCCCTGTGCCGTGTGATTGGCAGCTGACCTCCAGGAGGTGAAGTGTAAAAACACCACAGCAGTGAGCCCTTAGCAAATGTTGACAAGTTGTTGACAAAAAAAAAAGAAAATCAGGATTTCCGTGCACGAACATAGTGAGAACAGAAGTGGAAGTAGCTTTTTAGGATGCAGGACACGCAGAGGTGACGACAGCTGACGGGCAGTGCCAGCTCTGCTGCCGGCTCTCCCTCGATACCTCACTGTGTTGTAACTTCTATCTCCCTTGAAGCGGGGATCGGCTGTTGAGGCATTTTAATAAAACCTCCAGCAGCAACTTCCAGCCATATCAGAATATCTTTGTGTTAAGTCACAGATGCCTTTGACCGACCGCGACCTCCATAGCGGTGGGTCTTTTCCCTCCAACAGGGGGAGAGCTGTTTGGTCCGGGCCCAGGTGTCTGAGACGCTTGGCTGACAGCCATTCAAACTCACTGGCCCAATTGTTTTCTTAACTCTGTTTTTTTTTTTTTTTTTTCTTTTCACACTGGAAGGAGCAAGTCTGTTCTGATGCAGGACGCACAAATCAGGCTGATCAACAGTCTGCTTTGACGTCAGTGAGCCGCCTGAGATCATAATAATCCCTTTTCAGTATGTTAACATCAACTTGATGAACACCGATAGAAGCTTTTGCATCAATCCAAAGCTATAAAAAAAAGTTTGATCACAAATATGATGACAAACACACACACACCACAATGACACACGCACAGGAAGACAAATGGTTTCCTCTTAACACCTGTTGTGATTGTGGCTGTTCCTCCTCTGACTGTGTGTGTGTCGTCTGTCTGATTTATGACCCGGTATTTGTTGTTGCAAAGATTTTTATCACCAAGGACACCGGCGCGCAAAAATGCATCAACCAAACGTGTTACTGTTTGGATAACAGCGACATTACACAACGCGCAGAGCTGAGGAGCGCGTCAATCCAGGAACTCTCCGAGAAATATAAAGATCTGTAATCATCATCAAATAAACATGTCAGCTTTGGTGGAATGCGTGTCTGACAAGATCTGGAGTTGGCTGAGATTTTCCAAAATATGGTTTAACCTCTTGTCTGTGTGCGTGTGTGAATGTCTGTGTGTGTGTGTGTGTGTGTGTGTGTGTGTGTGTGTGTCTGTGCGTGCGTGCGTGCGTGCGTGCGTGCGTGCGTGCATGTGTGTGTGTGTGACCACAGAAGCAGTAACGCTGCCACTCAGAAAAACATAGTCGACATGGAAAACACAGTCAATAGTTCAACCAAGGCTGCAAGGAAAAAGCCTTTCACACCTCTGTAACTCTGTGTGACTGTGAAACACTTCGCCTCACTTCCTTTCGAACAAGAACTCTCGCCTCTTATCATTGTGAATATGTTGTTCTTAGTCGACACTGCGGGTTAAATAAAGGTTAAAAAAGAAAACACTTCCCTCAACGCTTCAGCCAGCAAGCGGGCTGCTTTGTGGCTCGCAAAAGGCCAACGATCGCTGAGAGGAAAATGGCTCCAATCGGCCCCAATGTTACGTTTTTATACGTAAAGCCTTCGCTGTGGTTTATGTGCATGTACGTGGCGAGCACAAATTGAATTCTTCCTGGGAAATATGAGCCCTTGAGCGGACAAGTCATACTGTTTCCATTGGCCGGGCAGGACGACAGAACGTGGGTAGTAAAAGCCAAAAAAGAAACAAATGGAGAAAGAAAGGAAGAGTAGAAATGGAGGAAAGCAGAGGAAGTGGGAGGAAAAGGTAGGAGGTGGATGCCAGAATATGGACGGAGAGGGAGAGGAAGGTGGAACAACCTGAAAGGAGCTAATAAAACTTGAGAATGACATCCAAGTGGGAAATAGTATCAAGGACACACCATTAACTCAGGTTCAATTATATAAAAGGATTTTTAAGAGTGATCCAAAAGGTCATAGAATAAATAATGATTTGCATTTAAAGTGAGATTATGTAACTTTTGAATGAACTGGTGATACCGTATTTCTAAGTTTAAGAATTTTAATTCAGAGCAAATAAAACATAGAACATATTTTCTCATTCAGTACACTAAGGTTTTTTTTTTTTTGCTAAATACTTGCTTGGTATGACAAGTAGCTTATGGTGGCTAATGTTAGCTAATGTGAGCAAACACATAAAAACTGCTTTATCTCTCTTCTGTACTTGTGTTTTAGCATAGAACAGAGCAACTCAATGACGTCTTTAAAGCAGCTGACTCACATATTCACTGTTATGTTAACTTAATTACCACTTGTGGCCACAGTGGTCGCTGTTCAGCAAATAGTATGTAGTTTCGCTTTACAGAGGAAATCCACTGATTTCACAGGCCAAATTCTTTTTTGTCAGTGTTGTGCCGTACTACTACAAATGTGGGGGGGGTTGTATATCTTACCTTTTGTGCCTCCAGAGGAAGCTGTGGGAAGTTTGATGAAGTTGCCTCAAACGATTTCACTTGAGTCTTCGTTGGCTGGGGGACGAAGACGACATAAAGCGTGTGCACAAGCAACTTCCGTGGATCCTGCTGGCTATCTTCCATATTAGCCCTCTGTTAACCTCAATGGGAATAAAATCATGTCATTGTGAGATTTTCCAAACGTTGTCTGACAGAATGGCTCAAATTCTGATAGTAAAACAAGATATTTCATGGGGGTTTTGACCATCATTTTACAGCCACTTCTTTCTCAATGTAAGCTTCAGCAAAAATAATCATGCTGTGCACCCGGTGCACTGTGTGACATTATTACAGTTTGGCCACGATGAAAGTTGGCTTCAAATTCTGCTGCACTTCCTGGGGGCTTGCTTGAGGCTTGCAGCTCAAGGCTAACACACCTGAAGCCTAACAAGAATACTTATTGCTAACCGAACTGTCATCAGCCTAGTTGGATTGTGGGTTCTGTACGCACTAGGCTTTGACAAAGACGAAGAATCCATCAAATAAACAAAAGGCTAAATAGTTGTAACGCTTCTTTATGTACATTTGGCATTTAGTTTCTGAAATACATGTTGAATCTGGTAACCCAAAATTATAGAGCGAAAACTTCACCTGTGTTCTGTCTTTGCTTGTTGTTTGCTTTCTTGAATTACTAATGCATGTGAACATTCGCTGCATGTATACAGGTACTCTGTATTGTGAAAGAGGGAGCTTGCAGGATAAAGAAAGCGTACACACATCGCACAGGTGGGTTTTACCTATCTTGACATTACCACATGGACACACATCACATATACACACACACACACACACACACACTCGCACGCACACAGACCTGAGTCTCCAGGTCACTTCTATGTGGGTGTGTTTGGTAAATATGCCATCCCTGCCTTCCCAAGTCCAGGGAGAATGTGGAGCTTTCATTCGTCTGATTAAGGGGCGAGGACAAATATGCCCTTAAAGGCAAGGCCCATTTATACCCCCCAACACACACACACACACACACACACTTACAAACCTTAACACTGTGTAGCCCCAATACAGGTGTTATCCCACACAGGTCTTTCCAAAACATAAGGTGCGTAGGGGCCTGAGACAATAATGTTCTATTCATCCGCCTGACATGGAAGTTATTTGGTAGCTTTTTGTAGGAGGATTCCATCTGAAACTAACTTTATTATCAGTGAGTCATGCAGCCGGGTAGCATCCTCCAGTTTCATGACTAATGTTTTCTGTGCGGCCAGAAAACATCAAACCTTCTCACACAGACACAGGTCACAGGTTAGATTTCTAGTCATTCAGAAAGCATTTCCTGAAGGCAGATATCTTAATATATATTTATAGCAGATGACTTATTTTTTTGCTTTAGCTGCTATGAGTGGAGCCAAATAGCAAGACGTGGAACAAGTACACACACACACACTCTAGTAGAAGTGCAGATTCCTGTGTAAAAAAGAATCTGGTAAAAGTAGCTTTTACCAGATTTTATCATCTTGCACTAAAAGTAAGAAAGCACAGGCTCTGAAATATAAAAACAATTAAAGTTAAAAGTATTTATCTGAAGGACATACTACCAGCCATTTCTGTGCAAAGCTAACTGAAGCTCAACTCATCCACGTCGCTGCCTGCTGTCACTACACGTATTTTCTGGCCGCTCCAGTCTGCCCGTGTCAGCTTCCGTCTCGTCACGTCTTTAACGTCATTTTGTCTCACTACTTCTTCGCATGATACGCAAGGATAGGTTGAAATCAGTCTTGTGATGTTGGGAAAGCAGCGAGTGAATGATGCAAAATAAAAATAATCGATTATTCCCCTCAGATGCATTAAAAATAAAGTCACGAGCCTGTTTTGAGAATCTGAGGAGGAGAAAGTTAGTGTTAAAATGTAGGGAGTTGGAGTAAAAAGTTGTCAGAAATGAATAAAGTAAAGAACAGATACCACAAAAATCTGCTTAAGAACAGTCACAAAGTATTTTTACAGCATTACCCCCTACCTCTGAAAACATTTTGTACATTTCATTTATTAACTTTGAAGTAATCTTGGTTAAATCATTTAGAAAAAGATCTTGCTATCAACAGGTCAGACAAATATGATTAAGTTATGAGACTATATATGTAAACAGACATGTGAACTGAATATTACAGCGCAGTACAGTAATATTGAAGTTGTAGGGGATTTTCTTGGGCCGACAAGTTTCTGCTCTCGCATGCAAATGTTCCCGTCTGCTGCCGTCCTCGTGTGCGACGTCTTCCCTCCGTCTCTGTTGTCTCAGCTGTAACATGGGGCAAAGCAAAAGCCCACACCAACACACTTTCATCATCAGAGGTGTCTATGGAATCTAAATTCCTCTGCTTAGAGCACAAGCACGTGCACGTTCATCCACGGCTCACACACACACACACACACACACACACACACACACACACACACACACTCCATTCTGCTATTTATGATCATGTGCCATGTTTCCGTTCTCCCCCTCTCTCCCCACGTGACTCTATCCCCTCCATACTTAACCTCACCTCCCTCTCTCTCTCTCTCTCTCTCTCTCTCTCTCTCTCTCTCCCTCCCTCCCTCTCTCTCTCGCCTTGCAATAGCAAATAGGTTTCACATGGAGTTGTGGTCAGGCCTTGTTTCTCATGTCACTGCAGACACTTCCTCTTTGCCTTTTGGAGGATGAAACGTTGTATTTCTGGTAGAGAGTTTGGGTCCTGCGCTCCTGGCGATGTTTGATTTATGTATTATTGAATTTCCTCTCTGAAAATTGGATGCAGCGTGGCTTCTTTTTGATTTTTTTTGCCTGTGAAGGTGGCTAGGGTGACGATACTGTGGTGTGGTTGGAGCAATTTTAGTGGTAGAAGTTAATATTTAGTTATTTGCATAAGAGCACCTCTTAGAGCCAATATCATCTGTGGCTTTAGATGTCAGCTCCCCAACAAGTAATGCACGTTGGATTGTGTGTTTTCTGGTCTGATGTTCTGGAGTCTACGGTGTTGTTTTTGTAACTCGACCTTTTCCTCTGGGTTTAGCATTTAATTACCTCATTGGATGTCATCATTTTCCATGACATCAAGATCAGCAGAGTGCTGTTTATCATTTTTACTTCTTCCTGCACAGCAGAGCTTAAACGATTACGTGATCAATATGGTTTTTTTTTTTTTCTGCTGGCAATAAATATTTTAAGAACAGTTTATGAGACAGTTTTTAAGCAAAAAGGCGATAGAGACTGACTAGTTTATAATTCTTGTTTTTTTTTGTGGTTGATGCTCAACCAAGTGTGGGTAAAATATTCAGATATAGATATATCAGCCGGTGCACACACCATTATTGCAGTGATCCCATAAAAGTTGTTATCAAACGTGTGACAATAGCAGAATATTTTACAGTTTATCATTGAGCATATTGTCCAAGATGACACCAGTGCACTGTAATTGTAGATTTCACCAGTTATAACTATAAATGACCTGAGCATCTTTTTCTGCATTATTATCTCTAAAAAAAAAATGGCTTAATATTGGTGCATAGCAGACAACATACGTATGCAGACACCGGAGATAGTATTTATCAGTCAAGCTCTAAAATGCAACAGATAAACTAATTCCTACTGTGAAAAATACAATGTGGATCATTGGTTTGACAAGAAAAGCCATTTCAGGATGTCACCTTTGTCTAGAAGACATCACCCTGAGAAATTGTGAATTTAGCACTATTTTGTGCTGTCTGCGCTTAGCTTTGAAGTCTTGCCTGCATGGTGACAAGATTTTGTTCCCACACCTGTCTTATGATTAAAGCTTCAGCAATAATGGTTGCTTTCTTTTTGCATTTTATTTAAAAAAAAAAAAAAAAAAACATTATTGGATCTGTCTCTTTATCTTGATCCACACTAAAAGTTAATGGAATCTGTTTTTTCTCCAACAACCATCCTCTATTCAAGTTTTGAAGACATTTGTTGTAGCTTTTGTGTAATCCTGCTGACAAACCAACAAACAAACGAACACATATGTGAAAATGTGTCTTCCTTGGCAAAGGTGATAAGAGAATAAGCATTTTCAGCTTCTGGCTGAGTGGTTAACTGTTCATCAACCAAACATTCATGTGTTTGCTGTTCAAGACCTTCTCATGAGAGATTGTACATGTTTGCATGAAGGCGTGTACCAATTAGGGTTACTAATGTGTGTGTATAAGTACATGCATTTTTACCTGTGTATGAATGTGTGCTTACACATTCCTGTGTAGCATGTGTGTAGGTGCAAAGTATGTGTAAGTGCATACAAACCTTATCTGTGTGGTCCTGCAAGTGCAGGCTGTTAGGTATGAGCGTGTAAACACGTGCGCAAATGCATGTTCAGAGCATTATGAACTGTATGTAAGCAAGTGCAGTGTGCTGAGAGTGTGTGTGCACTGTAGCGTATGTGTGCAGGACTTGTGGAGTGATGGAGGAGAGGTTTTGTGGGAGGCGTGGAGGAGGGGGGGTTTGGGGCTCGCTCCTGTAAATGTGGCCGTTTGTGTGTGAGGGGAGGGGGGTGAGGCAGCAGGGAGGAGGGAGGAGCACTGGATGTAGCCTGCTGTAGACACAAGGGCGGATTGATAGTAAACACACACTCCGGGTCTAGTGGATCTGCTGCCGGTAGCCCGGCTAACAAGCCCTTCATTAAGGCCGTCTGATACACTCACTGAGCACCTTTGTTGAAGGAGGAAGCGAAAAAGTACACCAGACAGATCTGACCTGAGAACGCTGGTATGAGCTGCCAGCAGTCGCAAGCTTTTTTTCCTTTCACCCCCTCCACCTCTCCAGAAGGGTTTATTTCCGTCGCGCTGAACAGGTTGTCTCATGGCATGCGCCACTTCTCACCTCGTCTGGGGGGAATTCTGCGGGAAAAAGGAACACAGATTTACATAGTTCTTTTGGTGTTAACGTGTAGGATGCACGTAAAAAGTCGTTGTGATCCTCTGGGTGTGTGGATAAGTGTGCATTTTTGTGTGTTAGCTGTACAGCGTGTTTGCGGCATACAGTTGAGTTGGAGTTTTTGTGTATTTTTCATTTCTTTTAAGTAATTCTGACACACGGTTCAGGATACTTCCATTTTTAATGCACCTGTATACACTTCCTTTTGAAGCCTCTGATTATAAACTCCACCTGATTTTTCATGCTGATCAAGTGTAATCTTTCCATGTAAGTAAATGCTAAAAGTTGTCACAATCACCTTTTTGCACTCCCGTCTAAACGTTGATGCTCCTGACTTTTTATTCCACTCGTTTATTTCTGCTCACCATGTTCTAGTGCTTAAAAGTGTTGGGTGTGTTTATGTTACCCCCGCTTTGCTGCGTTCCTATTTGTATTCTGTTATTCTTCGCTGTATCTTGTTACCGTTTGCTGCTACAGTGACCTAATTTCCTCTCCCGGGTTGTTAAAAGTCGTGCGTTGCCTTATCTTACAAGGACAACAGGACCTCACATACAGTGCTGGACGTGCTGTAGTATCACTCTGCATACGGTGCTTGCATCCAAAGTGCTATCGCCTGTGTACATTCAGGCAGCGTGATAGGGTGTAGTTGTGGCTACAGAGGGAAATGCGGTGCACCAGTAGAGCATAAAGGCCACTGTTGTATCCAAGGTTTCGTATTGTGGCACCCTAACGGCTGGGAGCATGGGAGGTGAGCGAGGGCCTGCAGCCCTGAGCAAAATATGCGTAACATCATAGCCATATTAAAATGGTTGCTCTGACCAATTTCCATCTGTCTCAATACTAAGATTTTCAATCGGACACTGATATGACATATGGTACACTGGGCCCAGTTTTTTAGAACAATAGAAACAATAGTATTGGATCTAAAGGACTCTTCCTGTCTGCATTAAATGACCAACAGACAGCGGAGGTAAATGTGACCGGCAGCCTCCAGAGAACATGACATTATGGTGGCCTGACCCCCTGCCTCACCATCTCACCAGAGCAACTGACAGCGATTCTGAAGAGTAATGGTTACAAATGTTCGGCGAGACTTAAAGATGTCCTAGCATAGATTTAAGTCTTTAATAATAAGTGTGTGTGTGTGTGTGTGTGTGTGTGTGTGTGTGTGTGTGTGTGTCTGTACTTTAATGTGAGGCTTGGTTTCAGAGGGGTTTGAGAACCACCAGGGGAAACTTGTCATTAGAGGAATATGTGGAAACAAGGATGTGAGGGGCGCTCCAGTTGGGTATCTATCACTTTTCCAGCAACCCATTTTAAAAAGCTCTGTGGTTTAAGAGGCTCAGCTGACATTTTATGAAGGTGGAATGACTGACACAAGGATTCCGGACATTTCTGCTGGTGGTGGATGTGGTGGAGGAAGGAATTTTATACTTCTGGTTAGGACAAGAGGTGATGAAATAAATATTATAGTTTTATGTCCCTTATTTATATTAGATTGATGTTCTCCATATTGTTTTTGTACTGCTGCTACTTCTTGTCTACTCTGTACTATTGTGTGTTGCGCACATTGTAAAGCTTTCAGGCGGTCTTGGAATAATTGGGCCATATAAAAACATAGCCTTGATGTGAATCAAGTTGATAACTGTGAGGTTCCTCCTACAACACTTACCAATCACCAGCCACCAGTAGAGCTCTGATTCGTGGATCTAGCATTTTTCTTCAGACCTGAAACAAACTCATTGGAAACCTACTCCAACTGGACATACTTAATTATTTGTAAAGGGACTTGAGGACCTTCAAAATGCAAACTAAACAACAGGATACATTGTTATTATCATTCAAAAACAAATATACAATCAATCAGTGAGTTTACATGCACAGCTTAGTCGGATTACAGCCATAGTTCGACTATGCTACTCAATCAGACAACTGCAATGGTTCGAGTATACATGGTCGGTGAGAAAATCGAATTATTGTCCGAAGCATGTCATACTACAGTACGACAGGTGGCGCTGTACCATTTCAACTAGTGGTAATAGAGCCACCTCCGGCTGACCTTTTTACGTCTCCAGCAACAACAAACTCTGCCTCGGCATTCAAGAAAGATGGCGTACGAAGAGCAAGACAAAGCTACATCTTTGTACATTTCGTATATGGTGTACATGATAATTACACAAACTAGATGCACAATGGCGCTCTTGCTTGAGATTGTTTTGGAGGAAAGACACCGCTGCCGTCCTTCTACTTCCGGCTCACGGCCCCGGGAGAAAAATCTCGAGCCTGCGCAGAACGCAAAATCCAATCCGATCTGATGCAGGGCATGTGAGCGGAGTGCGGAGCGAGCGGGGAGTGGAGTGTGCGAAAGATAGTCGGAGCGCAGAGCGGGTTTTAATCCAAAGGCCAGAGCGATGGTTCCGTTTCGCTCCAGTTCTGTTCCGATACCGCTCTCCACGAGTCTAGGGCATGCACAAGTCCAGACTCATGTGTGTCTTCAAGGATTAGCCTACATCAGAGGTCATTCGTTGAGAGATGGAGTTTGTAAAATATTTCGAAAAGCCAGCAGACTGGTCATATAGGTGCGGAGAGCGGTCTTTGAGCGGAGCTGTCTGGTATAACTTTGAGCAAAGGAGCGAACTCCCACGTAAGCGGGGAGCAGAAATTCTCGCCGCTCAGCTCCGCTCACATGCTCTGATCTGATGTAACGTACACATAGATGATATGATATATACGAAGTGTCCTTGAGCAAGATACTGAACCCCAAATTGCTCCTGATGTGTGGTTGCCATCAGTGAGAGTCCTGCGATGAGCTGCCGACTTGTTCAGGGTGTACCCTGCCTTCGCCCAGAGACAGCTGGGATTGGCTCCAGCAACAAACCCTGCGACCCCTTGAAAAAGGGACAAAGCGGTTACAGACGATGGCATGACATGACCTTTCCATAACCAAAGTGAATCCTGTGTATTAAATTCTGAGTGTTTCTTGACTGAAAAATATTTTTAACCAAAGTTTTTTTGTTGCCAAAAACCTAACCTAACCTAACCTAACCACCCTGGATTGTGGCATGACGGTCCTGACCTTTGTATGCCCACCATCCGCTCAGACCGTCTCCCTGCATCCCTCAATTTAAAGTCTGCTGAATAATAATATGAAGAAATGATTCAGCGAATATGTCTACGAGTCAGTCACAGCCGTTACTGTTTAACCTGAACCCGTTGCGATGGAAGAGCTTATGGTACAAATTGCAAATCTAAACAGTTTTTGCTTCTTCATCCAAACCTCTCTCTCTCTCTTTGACTCACTCTCAGGCCCACTTGTCGAGGGTCATCTTGAGTCAGCAACTTTTTAGCCCGTCTCCGAACTGAGAGGCTCTTGATGATGACTTTTTTTTTTTTCCTTCCTCTTCTTTTCGTTTGCTTTGCCTTTACGACTGGCTGCGTGCCATGTCCAGGAACTCTGAGCTCGCCCACATCACCAGAGAGCAGCCACTGCAATGCATCAGCTTAGCCCCCTCCATATATTTAAGTGATTGCTGACATAATTTATGAAGGGAATGAAAAATAAAGTCTGCATCGCAATAAAAATTTTAAGAAGAGAGAGAGCGATCTGTAATTTATTTGGGCTGCCACAAGTCAGCACTCTTGCCCCCCACCCCAGAACACACACACACACACACACACACACACACACACACACACACACACACACACTCAGACACTCACACACACACATTCACATACCCCCACCCCACACACACAACTTATTTCTGTGCTTCTGCAGTTTTCTCCTTCCTCCTCTTTTTCCCTCAGAAGCGCGGGGGGCCCATCTTTAGGGGGTGGTGGGTTTCTTTATTTTGGGGGGGTGAGGGGTATCAAGGTGGTGCTGGACTCGAGGGGGGGGGTCGGCGCTGGAACTTTTCGCTCCGCTGTAGGAATGCCTTCACGTTTACAAACAAACTGGCTCTTTCCCTCACCCTGTTTGCCTTTGTGGCTTTAGTTTTCTTTTTTCAAGGCCTGTACGGGCAAACACACAGCAGGAAACATTGACTTGTTGATCGCCTTCACAGACTAGCTCATAAACCCTGCCAGCATGAATGTGGGGGCCTGTGTGTGTGTGGGTGTGTGTGTGTATATGTGTGTGTGTGTGTACTTCCTCCCTGTTTTTAATAAACCCGAAGGGGTGTCTTGGAAGTAAAGAACCAAATAATTATTAACTGTTGAATCAGGAGACGGAGGCACGGGGGAGGCTCACATGTCCTGTAAGTCGAGTTTCAACGTAAATAAGAAATTACCGTGTGATTGTGCTGTGAAGTTTGTCTGTTCCTGTTTATGGATGTTGCTTGGAAACAACACTAAATCACATTGTTCAACATGTGGCATCCCTCTCGCTCTCCCACGCACTCACTCTTTTTTTTTTCCTCTGCTCGCTCGCCCTCGCTGCGTTTGTAAACAGGGAACCGAGGGTACATGGCCTCATTGTTTTGCATCATTATTACTGACAGGCCTAAATGACTTGAATGATGGGAAACCCTCATACAGAATTAACCCGGTCCCGTGTGTTTACCCTGCTTAAATCACGTTGCTCATTGGCTTGAAACAGAAAAAGACGGGAGGGGGAAATAGGCCTCAACATCCTGACATCTGCAAAGCACCTGTCCTGAGCGGTGCATGCTAGCAGAGCACATTCAAGCAGCTATCTCCCGTCTTTTTAGCCTCCAGCCTTGAAAAAACATGCCATTACTGTCATGTGCTTTATCGGTTGACAACCTCTGCTGCTATTTGTTCCTGTTTCCACTAAATCTATGTATTGCATGTGTTTCAGATGATGTCACCTTCTGTTGATATTTTCATTCAAGATGTGGTGATTTCAAATCCGGACTTAAATCTTGTGCATTTGAATGCTGTTAGACAATATTAGTCCAAGAATGATATTTGTTTCACCAATTATATTTTTACAGATAGGCTACTCAAAGTCAGTGCAGTTTTTTTCAAATACGAAATGCTGACTCTTGATATGCATAGTCTGGGAAAAGGACTTTTCATTTCGAGCTCCAGATACTTTGATGCATAAATGCAAATTCATGAAAAAAAAAACAACATATATTATATATCCATATCCACATTTTTTAGAGTTGCACAATGCCAACATTTTATTCTGTTGACTGGACTGCAAAGGAAAAGAGCCTGGCAATGCTTGCTTGCTTGCTAACATTTGTGAGCTAGCTACATTAGTTACCAACTACTTTTAGGCCTATGATCTTGCACCTCTTCCAACCCACTTTATTTAATATCACAACAAACCGTTAGTTGAACGTGTATGCTGGTTTGCTAACTTGCAGCCATTAGCCAGATGACTTGTAGCCTACATGCTATCTCCTTAAAGAATAAAACTATAGCTAGGTCAAGCTTTATGTCTTGTTTAATCAACAAAGTGTCATTTTGTAATCAGACCTTCAGCATTTTTTCAGTCATAAGAGGGTGTTTTGTTTTTTAGAAACTAAAACTTGAAAATAAGTAGCCATGATTAGCCTCAGACACAGGCTTGCCCATCATTGTAAATGCACAGTTTTTCAGTCTGTGACCCTTCAACTGGCATGCAGACATTATTTGATTTAGTGGTATTTATTCATTGGTATGGTGCAAAACAGCAGGCCCTCACATCCAGTGTAAATGGACAGTGAAACATGCATAATAGCTGTAAACTATTCCACTCTACTGCACATGTGAGTCCTCAGTATCATCTTGCATGTCAAGCAGTGTGTCAGTGCAGCTGTAGAGGGAGGGGCAGCGGCCAGCGGTGCTACGGTCCACTGAACAATTTCAGTGCACCCACACTGCTCTACATGCATACTTTCACTGTTCACTATTCCACAGCGCTGCTGCGCCACATGACTGCCTGTCCCACTAACCTCCCACCTGACGTTATCAGCGGTTGTACAGGCGAATAGTTTCCTGCGAGCCTGCTGTTGGAGGGAGTTGTGTAAGCTGCCCCGGCTCAGAACAAAGCCGCGTTTCTAGAAAGGGAGGAGGGTGGCACTGCTAGGAAAGGTGCCTGGCCTCCATCAGCCATCGCCACCAATTCGGAAGTGAGTCACTCCTCCGCCACGTGCAGAATCTCTCCCAAAGGTCACCTGTAAAACTACTGCAGCACTCCTCCACGTCGTTACATAATTGCATCAGTACTATAGTAAGGAGGCTGCAGGAAGAGTATATATTTACACTCTAGAAATGGTCGCGCATTCAGTAATTAAGTACAAGTTTTGATTGAGTTCTTCCATTTTCTGCTACTTTATACTTCCACACCACGACATTTTGGAGGCACATATTTTACTTTATCCTCACTTTATTTATTTGATAACTTTAGTTACTAGTTGCTTTGCAGATTGCATGATAGCAGTGCGTTTTAACTTGACTTGACTAATACATTTATGTAAGTACTATTGGTATGGATGGCGTTTGTTCACGGAAGTACCTTTACTTTTACTTAAATTTGACTGTAGGCTAGTTTTTAAGAACACTAAAAATAATAACATTAGTTCAATTAAATCAAGCAGAACCAGCTTTTCTACCTACATGTTGCACAGTGATGTCCAATTCTTTTTCATGGCTGTTATTATTATTGTCATTAAACATCCTTGTTAGCTTGAGTTTATTTTCCAACAGTTTATGTCCCAACAAGATGTAGCTCTTTGGCTACATGCAACAGCGAATGAGATAACGAGATATACTTTTGTGTCCAGGGGCCTGAACTAAATGTCCTCTCTCTTTTCCAAACTAGATCATAGAACATTTTCTTGCGACTCTGTGTCAGCTCCTTCCAAATTATAAACTCATTCATTAAGGGATTTTAAGGTAATGCTCATACATAGACTTTTATTGACCTTGAAAAAATATAATGTTGAGGTTGATGCTACTTGATGCAAATGAGTGGTGTCCAAGTGTGATTCCCTGACTCTGGAAAAACAAAAAATTGGAAAAACATTTGCCCCAACATGTGTCGACAGCTGCTGAGGTTGTACTGACACACTAAACTTCACTGGGAATTGTAATTACCCTAAGCATCTTTTTTCTGTATTATAATCTCTGAAAACAAAGGTTTTCATATTGCGATACAACCAATGACATATATACCAAAACCAGTACATCTGTGATGAGCCAATATCGGCTGATAATATCAGCCAATCCAAACAAATTTATGGGACTTGAATAAATGCCACATTATACAGGAGTGGTTGCCGAGTTGAATAATTACACAGAGCTGAAACAGCATTAAAATAACTGTACATGGTTTTACACAGAGTCAAAGGAATGGACGCATCCTAATGTCATCTGTATCATAAAAGTGTCATTAAATCAGTTTTCTTTGCATCTTTACTTGCAGTGCACGGACGGTCATGAGGGATTTCTGTCACCCGGCTCTGTTCGGCACAGTGTGTAGAGATTATTTGCAGTTTGATTCGAGCGGGTCCTGCTTGTGTTTGTCCGTCTGTGTGCTGCGACGCTTTTGATGTTTCAATGCATTTCCCTGAGAGAGATAAATAAAGCGCTTTTCCGTATTCATAACACATCACCTCTCAATGTCCTGTCGCTGCATCGGCCTGCGCTCTCATGATGCGGTGGTGTTAAGCTCTGCCCTGACAGCTGAATATCTGTGTCTGTTTCCTGTCCCAGATAACGGCAGTATGCAGAGAGGCCGCCCTCCTGGCCCTGCAAGAGGACATCAAAGCTCAGCACGTCGAGGCCAGACACTTTGAAAGTGCCCTGAATGCTGTGAAGCCCCGGATCCCCGACTCTCTCATCCAGTCATATATCAGCTATCAGCAGCAGCACAGCCGCCTGTGCTTCTTCTGACCACGCTGCTGAGGAACCTCTTCCCTCTCAACTCTGGTGTTATTTCAAAAGAAAAGGTTTTCTGCTGGACGAGCGCTACCATACGAGAAGAAGCTGGTACAAAACACCAGCAGCTGACTGAAAGGTTGATTTATTTTCTGTCGTTGCTGTTGTTCCGAGTTTCTATCTCAACTGTGGTTGTGGTTTGTTACTGGCAAACACATCATGCCATAAAGAAAGTGTATTTTTCATCAAATGTTGTCGTGTTTGATCATATACAAGATAAACAATGTAATAAATAAATGATGTATGTATTGTTGCCTCTGGTTGCCTTTTTATCAGCAAGTTAACAAAAGCGCACCCAAAAAAAGTTATGAAAAAGCTAATAAACACTGGTGATATTTAACATAAGTCTAAAACTTGAGTTTACAGCAGAGGGAACCTGCTTGGAAAATACACAGATTGTGTCAAAACCATGTCATTCTCGGCTAACATAATGCCAAGATTGTTTCTTGGTTTAACAGTGTGTTTTTCTGGGCACAGGTTTGGACTGTGGCCCGCTTCAGCTCAGCCATCAGCTACTGACAATGTGCCTGTTCTAATCTTTTCAGTGCCACTTTATATTATTTGTCAGTTTGAATATTTAGGGCTCCTGGGGATGCTGGAAATTCTTACAAGCACTTGAATTTGAATGCGGTATTTCTAAGGTTGGATAGATGCTTGGATTTTGGATAAAGCGCTCAACACTGCTTGATGTTATATAGGACACTATATCTGCTACAGACGTGGCACATTTTGAAACGTGCAACTTTTTTTTTCTTTCACTGTTTTTAACACGATGAGATCTGAATCAATGTGATTACGTCAAATCATTTGGAGCACATATCTATGAATTTATCAAATTTACAAATGCACCTGGAAAGTTGCTGGTAAAGTGCTTGAATGAGGCTGAATGAAAGGTGGAGGAACCTGGAGTATCTCTTGCTCTTCAAAAACACACCTCCACTGATTGCATTTGACAAGATTGAATTAAATCCCAAGTTGTAAAGACTGATAACACTGATGGTGGACAGCATGATCCCTCTAATCAGAATATTACCCGTGCTCCATGGCAGGAACATCTCTGGAGTTAGAAAGTATAGTAATTTAATAAATTAAGTAAATAATCATAATTGTATTTGGGGACCCCTGATGGCTCCTAAACCACTAATTTGTGGAACTGTTGCTCCACATCCACGGGGAGGAACACAGCCGCGGCTGGTACATTCATCACATCCATGCATGGAAAATCAACTAATTGCTGTAATCGTGAGATTTCCATCCGCACTTCCGACCACTAAGAGCAGGGATCCAGGCGGCCATCTGTCGGTCTACCAAGATTTGCTTTATCACCAAGAAGCTGAATTTCTTCCCTGCGCCACAGAGTCGCTGCAACAGTCCGTTAACTCTAACAGCGTGCTCTTTTCTGGAGCATTTGCTGACCCTGAATAGCTCTGGAGGTCATTCATCTATTGATTTTTCCATTTGAATAGGATAAATTGACTTTGTATTGAACTTCCTTTTCTCATGGATCCGGATGTAGCGCATCCGCGACACCAATCAAACCAGACAGTCAGGAACAGAGGGAGGGGGAGGGGGGAGGCAGGAGTGAGGGGAGGGGGGGAGTCTTTCCCCCGGCTGCAGGGTTGCTTTTTCTTAAGGTGGTCCTGGATTAAACCCCCCTCCAGTAACCACCACCACCAGGATCACCCCCACCCCCCATCCAGTCCAAAAAAATAACCCATGAAACTTGGAATGATGGGAAAACGTCCACATGAGAGCGTCACGCGGGCTGCAGGCTCATCGCGACGCCTTACATTTCCTCTGATGACATGCGTCCGTGCGTAATGGGAACATTCCAGAGAGGAGAGAAGACATCCTGTTGATGTTTACCCCCCGAAATGTCTATAAAATGACACAGTTGTCTGCGCAGCTGCCACGGCGTGTTTTAATAGAGTCCAGTTTCACTTTAATGCCCTTTTAAATGTCGTCATAACTATTTCATATGTGGTTGTCTCTAAAAAAAGATAAACACAACATAGACTAGTTTTATTTCCTTTAAATGCCTCACCCTGTTGAGGACACTTGATCTCTGATTATAAATCATTTTCTATTAATTCGAGATTAATCTCAGACTCCATCACTATAAATCAGTCATTTCAGTTTCCACAACATGTTTAAATAGTCTCAGAACTCTCATTTAAACACATGTAAGGCATTTAACAGCCTTCACTTCTCATCACAGAGCTGCAGTGATAAAGCATTTAAGTTTGTTAACAAAAATACAGCACGTTTTATTTATATTACCTTTATGTTTTATCTTAATTATTGTGTATTACTATAAATAATATGCGTTTTAGGGCCTCTGATGGCCTGTATCACGTTTTCATTCACTTCATATGTTAGAAACAGAGCAAAAAAATATTCAAATGAGGATATAAATGTGCATGTACTTGTCTTTTTTAACGTGCGTGCGTACAAGAAGTGACGAATCAGCAAGTATATAAATACACGGCGCGCTTATTAGTGATATTAGACTTATTCACACCATTATTCATAACCCGACAGAGTGGAAACTCGTCGTTATGTCTTCCCTGCGCCCCCTCGTCGAGCCAAAGCCAAATAAAAAAGCCCGTTCCACCTTAACTAGTGCACACATCTCTGTCGCCCGGCCTTCCACATCTGCCCAATGAATCAGGAGCGGATGCGATGTATCCTTTTTCAGTGGAGTGAATGGCCAATGGGAGTTGGCTTGTCGAGCAAACACTGAGCCCTGGGTTCCCATTCATTCAGTGCTGAACAGGCCCGCAGAGCTGGAGAGAGCGTACCGCTGCCTGCGAGCCAACGACGCTGCGTAACGCGAGCGCACATTCACCCGCAACGACAAGTAAGAGCCGGGACTCAGAGAGCTCGGTCCCCCGCACAGACACGCAGCGGAGAAACTCTTGGATTTAAGCTCGCTCTTGTTTGAACTCCCGTGACGTTTCTTTTTTTTTTACGCTCCCTTTTCCATCTTTACAACTACTCCTGCGGGACTTCTGTAACTGGGTTGTCTTGCCTGAAGATCGGCCTCTCGAGTGCGCAGCCCCTCTCCCATCCGAGCTCCATCGTGGATTTACTTTATTTCATCCTGGGACGAATGCAGGCGTGACCCGCGCTGAACTCTTGCTACACCGACCGAGGAGAAGGGAATAACGCACAGGGATACAGTCGCACTTGGATTAACAGGCTGTAAATGTTATGCAGCAGACCTCATAGTCTACGCTTGGACATTGCACTCTTCCTCTGGATGGAGTTTTGATAGGCTATCCGGTTGATGGATTCGACGTTATGGATGGTTGCATATAGGTACGTATCTCCCTCGCCGCTGTGCACTTCTTTAACGTCTATTATTCTGCTTTTACGCCATTTATTAAGTGATAGTAGCGCAAGCCAGTGCGCGCCGCTGGAGCGAGAGGGCCCACAAACGTTGTGTCACACTGCTGCACGGAGCTCCGGACTCTCCGTGTCATTTTCTGTGCATTTGGCACAGAGGGAAAGAAAAAAGAAGAAGCGCACCCGCAGCGGGTTAAATTCATTAGCTGATGCAGCTGATGGATTTCTACGTGTCCTGTCCTTCCGCCGCGGCTCTGCTGTAACAAACACCCTTCCCCCCACGACGGTTGTTTTCATTCATAAGTTTTTTTTCCCCACGTCTATTTGGATGAGTTCTCTAAATGTCTCTTGACGTCTGTGCGTGTTTAAAGGATCCCGCTTTTATCACAGCGCACGACGTCTCCTCTGAACTCTCTCCACGCAGATCATCTATTTTACAGTGCGCTCCTTTGACGCGCAGATTTATTAAAATAATTTGCAGGAGAAGAAGGGCAGGAGTGTGTGTGTGGCTGCAGTGTGAGCTGTGTGTGTGTGTGTGTGTGTGTGTGTGTGTGTGTGTGTGTGTGTGTATCACGGGGCTTCATGTTTTTGTTGTTGTTGTTGTTTGTTTTTTGGCGAACTGAGGAGGTTTTTTTTTTGGCCTCGTGTGTGTCGGAGCTGCTTCATAAAATCAAATTCCTGCTGCTGATCCTGGCATGTTCATGTCCATTCGTAAGTAAATCCTCCAAATAATGGTTCCGCGAGGTGAAGTTGTAATACGACAAACTTTCAAGCGCTCGCTTCGCATTTTTTTCATACACAGTCTGTATTTTGTCGGAACTCGGTCTGACCTTTAGGTTTCTGTTTTTTTTACTTCCCCTGCTCTACTTTTGTCCCCGTTTCCCTGAAATCCTTTTTGGTGTAGTAATAGAATACTAAGTGAGGCAGCTCATTTAGTTCCCTTGGATCGCGTCCTCAATTCGTCGCCGCGGTGCATTTAAATGTTAACTAGTCATACAAATGTAAATGAGGAGGGGAAGTATTTGTAGGGCTTGCTGAAGTTTAGATTTGTGCGTATTGGGGAGGAAGGTACAAAAAGTCTTGTGAATAGTCAACTTCTTCCCCCGGGTTGCCTCATTAACGGAATCAAAAGTGACATATTGTCCTGTTGACAGGATGAAAACACTGAGGCTGGAATATGTTCCAACACACCAGCAAAATATTAAAATACTTCTGCTGCTCATTCCTCTTTGAATAATAATGACTGCAGAAACTTGTTATTTCTGCTGCTGTGCAACAGTTAGGATGTTATTGTTTGGGAGTAATGATAATGATATGAAACAGAGTGTGTTTGAATCTGAAACGACCTGAGAATCTTGTTTACCCACCCTCCATCAGGAAAGTGTGTGTTTGCCAGTTATGCCATGTTTTGGCCCTCTCTGATCATGTCCCCTCCCTCCCTTCTTCTCCTTTGTCTCTCCCCGGTCTCTCTTCCCCCCTCTGGCAGGTTTTCCGATGCATGCCAAGTCCACGGTGAATGTCGGAAGTGGTGATCCCCCCAGATGGAGCTCCAAAGTCAACATGGCCCCGGCGGTTCATTAGTGGTGATCCAGCAGCCTTCCCTAGAGAGCAGGCAGAGGTCGGATTACGAGCGGGAGCTCCAGCATGCCGCCATTCTCTCCCTGGACCAAATCAAGGCCATCCGCTCCAACAACGAGTATACCGAGGGGCCCTCGGTGGTACGGAGGCCCCCTGCGCCCCGCATGGCCCCCAGGCCCCAGGACAAGCAGGAGAGGACTCACGAGGTCATCCTCGTCAATGTGAACAACAATTATGAGCACCGGCCGTCAGGTCACCACCATCACGTCGGGGGCGGTGTGGTGGTAGTGGCCGGGGGACAGCAGTACGGTGGGTCCCGGGTGCCGGGGCTCAGCCGCTCCACTAGCACAGGAAGTGCCGCCAGTTCAGGGAGCAACAGCAGTGCCTCCTCTGAGCAGGGACTCTTGGCACGCTCGCCCCCCACCAGGCCTGGTATGAGCTTACAGCACCAACACAGAGCGGAGCGGCCTGTTCGGACTCAGCCCAAGCCCAAGACTCTCTTACAGCCCCAGCAGGGACCTCACTTCCACCAGCCTCCACTAGAGGCACCACTCAAGCCCCAGGGCAAAGGGAAATCAGACTTTTCTAGCTCTGGCGACTTGGTGGTGGCTGCAGCCGGGCACCAGTTCATCTGCGAGCGTTGTGGGAAGTGCAAGTGCAGTGACTGCACGGCTCCCAGGAGCCTGCCTTCATGTCTGGCATGCAACGGCCAGTGCCTCTGCTCAGCTGAGAGTGCGCTGGAGCACGGCACGTGCATGTGCCTGGTTAAAGGCATCTTCTACCACTGCTCCAATGACGATGAGGGGGACTCATGTGCTGACCACCCCTGCTCGCTGTCACGCTCCCACTGCTGCTCTCGTTTCCTGTGCATGGGATTAATGTCGGTACTCTTCCCCTGTCTGCTATGCTACCCACCTGTCAAGGGGTGTCTGAAGGCGTGCCAGGGCTGCTACGACCGGGTTAACAGGCCCGGCTGTCGCTGCAAGAACTCGAACACTGTCTATTGCAAACTGGAGAGCTGGGCCTCACAGACCCAGGAAAAACCTTCCTGATCGCCCCTGTGTGTCGGTGATTGCGTGTGTGCGGGAGACTCTTTATGTGGATTTTATGATGACAATGATAATGATGATGATAGTCACAAATTAATGTTTATCAACATTCTAAGCACCTCCCACCCGCCTCCCCTCCTCGCTGCGGAACCCTAAGGAGCTAAGCAAAGGAGCAACGAAAACCACTCGATTATTTTTATGTTTTATTTTCTCTGGATCAGGACCATGTTTTTACAGACCAGTGTTTGCCTTAACTGTTTCTATGTCTGTCCTCAGCTCCTCATTAACACTATTTTTTTTTTATATATATGAAAAGTTTTTCTTCCGTTTTAGGTAGGCAGTTTGCTCCAGGCCTGAGCGCCCGGTGGGAGCTGCCTCTCACCAAATCTGTGAAGGACGATCTACTATAGGGCAATTATGTAGCTGTTACCTGGTATTCATAGCAAGCAGGTATGTTTGAATTTATTGGTTGCTGCCACACTAAAACCGTGGTTCCTATGCTCATGTTGCATTAACGAAAGCACATCCATCTCATAGTATTTTTTTTTTCTTCACTTGGATATGTTTCTCTCCTTCCACCAATCTGAACTCTTCATACACATTCTGTGGCATTCTCCCATGTTTCTTTTTGTTTTGTTTTTGTTTGTTTGTTTCTTTAATCTTGTGTAAATTGTATGCTCAAAATCCATAAGAGGAATTCTGGCTATTTTTTAAAAGAAAAAATGTCTGTTTAAAACATTTTTTTGTTGTAAAAAATATTTATTATGTGAAGCTCTATTATTTTATGATATTTATTGCAAGAGATGGTCTTAAATTTACTCATGTCTGAATATAACAAAATATCAAATACTTACTGAAAAATTAAAGGGTGGCACAAAAGAAAACTATGTTAACTTTAATGCAGAAAATATATTAATTAATGAAAAAATAGCACTGTCTGGTGTCTTGATTGAACTGATGAGAAAGAGGTTGGCTCGAGGAATGAAAGATGGGGCTGCTTGTTCAGGATACGCGGGTCAGTTTTCAAGAAGTTCACTGGTGAACAGCAAATCACTGTTGTCTGTGTGTGTGTACGTGTGTGTGTGTGTGTATATGTGTGTGTGTGTGTGTGCGCGTGTGTTCACGCTGGATGTGGAATTCCTGGTGGAAATTTGTGAGTAGAAACAGCTTTTAGCTCCAAATGTGACTGTTTACATTCTTGGAGGGCTTCTTTGCTGTGATTCTCCTCGCTAACTTTGAAAGCTAAACAATATAGGTCATTGACACAATTAGCCCCAAAGCCGCTAGCATCAACACGGCCTCCACGTTTCCATTATCCACGAGTTATGCTCGCAGGAAGTAAGTCTCCTCCTAAAACCAAGAAAACAAGTCACCACAGAACTATGCGCTGTAGTTTACTCCCCGGGCTTTAACGCAGCGAGATCAGGATGTTCCCAAACTCCCAAATGGTCTCCAGTGTATGCCTTGAGAAATGAGAGTGATCATTACGAGTACCACCTGTTCAAAGATAATAAACCGGGGCTATCAATGCTGGGCTTTTATGGCGTGGTTCCTGCACTAACCCCCCCCATTTGGCCGCCTCTTTTTGTCAGCGAATTTATCACTTGGGAAGTCCGCTGACCAGCCCACCCCCCAGCCCCACTGACACCCACTCCAGCCAACCCCCTTCTCCACCTCCGGGCCCCCAGGGGATGAGATCATCACTTTGAAAGTTGGTTGGTCAGCCAGAAATGCCAACAGTTGGGGAAACACAAACTGTGACCAGGAATCTCTCTGAGACAAAGGAGAAAATATACAGTGGCTTAAGTTTGGGAAACTGCAGCGTTGGCAAAAAAACAACACCAGCGCGTCAATAATCAGCCACATGTGATGCCCTCAGGTGCTCTGTGCAACACGCCTTGGATCTCAGCAGTCAGTGTTTTGAAAGCTGCAGCCGCTTTGAGGAGTTTCCAACACTAAACAGAAAAGAAGCTAATGCTAAACATGAGCACAGAGGAAGTATCTTGTTGCTTTTGTCTTTTACCTGACCAGGTTTTCACACGGACCGACCGGCACGCGGCCCTCTTACAGTTCTTCACCAGTTTGCATTAAATGAACCATCCCTCCAAATGGACCTTCTGTACTTAATGTGCCTTTCTTTCCTCCTTTTTGGTGGAATGTACCTTTTGTTGCCCTGAATAGTATAGAGTGGATTAGCGATTTGTCAATTTCCTGTTACCTTTCAGAGCTGCAATCCGATCCCCATTTGCTCCTGGCTCCTGGATAATGGCAAACAATAGGAGGCCTTTTTTCAGGTTTCACTTTAGTTCCCCTGTATGGATGGGGGAGGGGGTGGAAGAGATCTAAACTGTATTCAGAAGGCGGTGAACAGGAAGACAGTGTTTACTTGATATTTTCCAGCCTAAGCCAAATAAGGAAACAGATCCTACTCCCACCATTTCCAGAAGTTGGCCCTGCTAAGTCCTTAACATGTCTCCTAAATCTCCGATCTAATCAGCGGAGGTGTCTAAAATAACATTGAAGGCCCGGGAGTAGTTCCTTTCTCTTTTCAGTCACCCTGCCACGTGAACGGTTCTGTAACTGCGTCACATGGTACTCATCACTGGACTTGCCACTCCACTGTGAAAAAATGTGAAACCTGAGTCAGTATTAAGTAATTCAATGGTAGAAATGGTCACAACCTGCCCCTCCTCCTCCTCCTCCTCCTTCTCCTTGCACTTGTTTCAGGGTAAATTTAGCTGCTCCACACGCCCACGTAATGCTATTTGGAGTTGTCAGGCTTGGCGGGTCCCTTTGCTGCAGCTTTGGGTTTTTTGGGGGCCATACAAGTGCAAAGGCGCATGACTACCAAGTGAGTCATGGTGGAACCTCCAACCCACACATCCTACCGGGGCAGTCCTTTCTCGTAGCCAGGGCACCGCTGCCGGCACAGCCGCGATGGAGCAGGATACTCTATAAACAGTCATCCTCCTCCACAGCATTCATCACCAAAAAGGCCTGCCTCAGCTTTCCTCCGCCTCCTCATCTGGTTTTCATTATTTCCCCTCATGGCATATAAATAGAAATTAGCAATCAGGGGAAATGTAGGGTGGGTAGATTCTGGAGAGGTAGGCGGCTTTTGTGGACTTCAGCACGATGACCAAAGTTTATGGAAGTTATCTCCTCAGATATTCGTTTTTTTGGACGACGTCAATGTGCTGGAGCTAAATGTGAGAGATGATGTGTTTAGAAAAGTGCTCCAACATCCACACTCAGTCTACACAGGATTTCAGTGACATTAAGACCATATGAAGTAGCAATAAAACACTTAAAAAAGTATATAATTCACTTTGTTTCAAATACTAGAAAAATACAGTCAGCTGCAGTTGTCGGGGGAAAATCGTTTAAATCCAAAATGTGAACATCTTTGTAAAGCAGCGTTTTGTTCACCTTGACTGCTGTGCATTTCAAAGTTTATATGACAGGTTTTGAAAAGGTTTGGATGGAAGAATATTCTCAAACCAAAGAGGAACTTGTAATCCTTCAATTTAACTTGGAAATCATCCACAACTTGGAGATCATTTTCACTTAACAGCGAGATGATTTTGTCAAGTTGTTACAAACATTCTTTAAACTCGACGTCAGAAAACGACCAGCAGATTTTGTGGCTGTCAAAGAGGTCAAAGTAGCTACCGACTGAAGAGCGTAAACTTGATTGGAACCGCAGCTCCTCTGTTCGACTTCTAGTTTGTAACAGAGAGTATATCTGGAAGATCTCATCGAGTCCGCTGCATTTGAAAAATGACATTACAAGATATCAACCAACGTTGCAGAAATGACAATCAACAGACCTCACTGTCAACGGTTTTCATGTGGAACTACTCTCTTTTTAATTTAAGAAATAGTCCCCATGAGAAGTGTTGACAGCGGTCTGCAGATTATCCAGATTAAGTGGGACGTAGTTCCTGGAAAGACATGTTGTTGTTGAGTTTTGGACTCGACTCAACTTTGAATGTGATTTAAGTGTTTTGAGCAGCAAAAACAAAATTAAAATGCATCTCCCAGTATTTGAGTTCAGTCAGAAATACCTCGAACCCAGAATTTACACTTACATTTACATTTAGGGCATTTAGCAGACGCTTTTGATGTAAGTGATTTCCAGTAAGTACATTTGTCACAAGAAAGAAACCGCAACATATCACTATTGATAAAGTAGGAATGAAACAAAATTACTCATTTAGTAGGTTTTTATCTGGATGAACATGTGCTGTAGAAAACAACATTCAGATGCAAACGGCTGCTTCCTGTTTGTCAGACTTGCAGTGTGTCATTGGACAGGCAGTCGTTTAGCGGCCTCCTTCCTCCTCAGGAGCCGTAAAGAGCCTGCGGGGACGACCCTGTGTTTTATCAGGTGTCGAGGGCTATTCAAGATGGAGGTGTTTCATTGGGGCTTGAGCCTCTTGAGCATGTGCTCCTGGGCTCACACACCCACAGGAACTTAAGTGTAAAACTTTCACACCCCCCTCCTCTAAACTGCTATGTGTTACTAGCTATCTGATACGACATTCTTCTCCGAGCCTCCTTCCTCTCTCTTGCCTTTGTCTGCCATTTTATGGACAAAGGCCAGTTGGAGGGGATGGTGATGAGGATGAGGAGGAGGAGGAGGAGGAGGAGGAAGAGGCACATGGATCAATACAATACACAACCTTTGGCAATCATTCAGTTGGCTCCTTTTGTAATTAATGGCCGGCCGTTATTTTGGCTTCAGACGGGTTTTGCTCTTGATCAATGGCTCCTTATTCATCAGTGCGATTGACTCGTCAGTATTCCGAGTATCACCTTCTTCCTGCGAAGTTAGCGCAGAAGCCCCTGCCAGCTCTCACAGACCCCAGTGGGCTTTTGATTTTGTATTCCACTGGCTAATTAAATCAGCCGGGTGTTTGTCTCAGTGTTGCTCATAGTGGAGACTGTTGCTGGAAACAGCCAGTTGTCAAGAGTCGTTACATTTGATCCCTACATATGCTCGGAATGGTTCAAGAGACACTGAAAGACAATAGTTTATAGTCAGGGAAATTTAAGAAAATTGCAACACCGTGATAGAATTACATAAACAGAGCCTGCATTACATTCACAAAAAATGAAAAACTGAAAAATCCACAAGAGTTGTGCTTTCATAGTCAAGTACATTTCTGATACCTCAGTGTCTTCTGAGCTGCTTTAACTTTTTCTCACATAGCCTAACCCTGACAAGATCACGTCCTTGTTCCTCTTTTAACAGCCCCAGGGGACAGTTTTGTGTGTTTACTGCATTCCAGCCCCCCTACAACCACTTTTGTTCTGTTATCCCCTTTGATATCTTAACCAAAGACAACAAAAAGCATCACATATGCACATTAGATAAATAACAGTAATTGATCCATAGTACTGATAAAGGTTTTTGTGTGTGTTTGTTTTTTTTAAGTTAGCTCGTCCTTTATCCACCTTCCCCCCTTGATTCCCTCTCTTTTTTTTTTAGATCAGGCTATGCATCCAGACAGATGGTTCCCGTCTGCTGGCTTTTCTTCAATTCACTTCCTCTCCTCACAGACAGCCACCCTTCCCCCCTCAACGCTCTCTCACTCCCTCCCGTCTTCCCCTTTCCCTCTCTTACTCCCCCCTCCCCCCTCCAACGGCTCCTCTGTTATGTGGCTAGAAATAATCTTTTATTGCCCAGTTGTTCGGAAGTGACCTCCTGCCCTTGATTAGATAGGGCCAAGTCCTATCACACGATTGTGTTTGAGCTGACCCCCCCCCCCCCCCCCACACACCCACACTCACGCACACACACTATACTCACCCCCTCCTATACCAGCCCCATCCTCTTTCCAACCCCCCGTCCCTCGCTCACGGCCGGGGCCTTGGTGATCCTGTGTGAGGGGACAACAATGGGGGGCTTTAGTCCCGTCCGGCTCTTCTCGGCTGGGGGGCAACAGGGTGGGGGTCATGAGGGACTTTCTTTTTCTTTTTTTTCTTTTTTTACATCAGTCAGCCAGTTGTGGGTGGAAGTTCCAACCCTCCCCTCCATCCCATCCCTAGTACGATGGGTAAGGTTAACCTGCCGGGTGCTGGTTTGCTCACCCTTCAACCCTCTAAACCTCCTCCTCCTTCCTCTCCTGATGACCCCCACCCCTTCAACCTCAAGATCCTCACCAGACACAGACAGATAGACTTTAGTCTCCTGCGCTATCTGTGGACCTTTGAGTCTGCTGTGGGGTCGACTGACAGTTGGGCCTGCAGAGATATTTCGACCTTTGAGGGGATTTTGATTCTCTTAAACACCCATGTTGCCTTGCAAATATTCAGGTCTGGCCTCTCCAGATTCCAGATTTTATTTCTTCTTATTTTTCTCCTCTTTTGTTTTCTAATGGATCTGGGATCAGTTTGGGGCTGACACAAGGATACTAATTTTTGACAAGGGTGTTTAGATTTAAATTTGTGCTCATGTACTCATAAACTCTCCTAAAATATATTCAGAAAGGTTTTCATGTTTCCCCAAATGAGCAATATCACATACATATTTAACTATCTGTATGGGACCTTCATACATGCTGCAAATGCTGTACAGGTGACTGACAATTAACACCAAGAGTGACTAAGGTTCCGAACACGCCAAACTAAAAAACTAGCAGCAATGAAGGCCAGCTGTTGCGTTGCCTCATGTCACCTGTGTCTAGGCCAAAAGGCAGCACTTGAACACACCACAAAGACCACAGCTGATGTCTAACTTGCTCATACATTCTGCCCCTGGTGAGAGGAAATAACCCTCCATACCAGCAGGTGGCAGTAGTCTGTATTTGTCATTCATAAAGGGAACCTGGAGGACAGCGGATACAAATGCTTAATATTGTAAAGCTATGTTTGCCGACCACTTCAACACACTAGTTCAATAATATAGTCACTTGATTGGAAATATGTCTGATAAAGTCTTGTTGAAATAATGGATGCCACAACGACAGACTTGTGCACTGATTTGCCTACATGAACAGCTAAAAAGCTAAAAAGCTGCCAACAAAATCTGACTCGTACCAGAGAAAACTAAGGCCAGAGATCCTCTCTAATGACCTGACATTCACTCAAAGGGAATCCGTTGGCCTGGTGTGTCAGAGCAGAGCACGACTGCTGTGGCTGGTAAGCTTACTGCAAATGCTCTAATCAGCGAGAAACATGTTCTAGGCTAACTCTATGCGCTAGCTATCATGGTCGCTAACATGAGAGCAAGAGACATAAAGTAGATCATTGACTTCTGCCTCACAACTTCCTTCAAACTAAAAAACACATGAAAAAAAGTAGATGCTGCAACACAACAAATACGCTTATATAGCTTTCTTTGGTTTGGTTTTCTTGGCTCTTTTATCAGCACTGACAAGATAGTTTGTTATTGGTAAATGTCGCCAATTCACAAATTCATGAAAGTTTACCCAAGTCCTGCTCTACATGAAAGAACTCAGCAACTGTGACTAAATTTGATGATTGCAGGCATGGCCGTACACAGCACTGGGGTCACCGAGGTACGGATCTCGATATTTTTTTCCAAGTACACATCATAAAAGTTGTCCAATAATGACCTAAACATAACTCTACTTGAAAGATGCAAAAATATTTTACTAAGATAACCATTTTTTTTCATCTGACCAGCGTGATAAACTATGAAAATCGAAATGAATGTGTGTTGTGAGGTAGCCTACCAACTGGCAGAGTTTATGCTAGACTTTTGTGACGGTCCAAATGTCCGTAAATACTTCAGAACCACAGCTGGTGTCACGTTAGACTCAAACAAAGTTTCTTGAAATCAATAACAGGCAGTGGGCCTAACGCCTTTTGTATGTATGTATGATATGAAATGAGTATTAAATCTAAGATAAATGTTGACAGCCCAGGATTGATCAAATATTTTCGTGATTTTATATTTCAATCAGTCCAGCTTGTGTCAGGTCAGTGTGTTTGCCAAAGGAGAGTCAGAGAGGTACTTGAAGAAGTTTGAAGAAGACCAATGTCTATACAGAGTCAGCTAATACTGGTGTGGTAATAAAGTAACAAAAACATACACATTTTACTGACTGTTACAAGGAGTGGTGTTGTGGAAACATTGGTGCTTTTTCATCCTTGGATTGCATCATCTGTGTAAACTCTGCCCAGTAGCTACCCTTGGTATCTTCAGGACTTAATTGTAGCAGACTGTGGTAGCATGTAAATAGCCGATCAGTTGACCACTTTTATTCACTGACGGATGAAAATGAAAAGACTACGTTAGGCACAGCTGAACTTTTGTACCGGAAAGGAGACTGAGAGAAAGAGAAAGAGAGGTGTAACTGTCCAGTGTGTCCCTGTGATGGTCAGAACAAACAAAAACAGCCAAACCTTCTCATAACCCCATCATATTCAAACAATTCAAGGCCATTTATAGACCTAATTACTAAGTCGGCCTAGAAATGTTTCTGAGTGATTTCAAAAGCCTATTATAATTATATTATATAATTATGATTATTGATTGATGAATCTTCTCTGAAAATGCAGATGTTAGCCTTACACACATGCTGGTGGACAGGGGCGCCGCCAGGGATTTTGGGCCCCATGAAAAAAATCTAGTTGGGCCCTTGTATAGGTTGCCCATGTCTCAAAGGGCCCCCTGTCAGTGCTGGGCCATGGAATCGTCCTAACCTTTCCCCCCCTGGCGGCGCCCCTGCTGGTGGATATACCATATGTTACATGTCTGGTTTTTGGCCAAGTATGCTCTCATTGCAATAGGTTATTTACAATTACAGAGGACTGTATCAGACCTTCCCTTCACTTCAAATCATATCAGTGCTGTTCCATTGACTTGCAGCAAAAGTTACAAATAATCCTCCTGGCTACAAATTCAGTAGTTTCCCAATTGCAGACATGACATCTACCCGCAGCCTTGGCTCTTTCTTTTCTCTGTGGTTGGGCTTGTCAATTGTATAACCTCACAAAGTTGTTTAATTAGTTTTAACACATGACCTCAGCAATCAAACCACTATCTCGGTCACAGAGGCAACACTCAGGAAAAATCATGTCTCACTTTTCATGTAAACTCTTTCTCTGACTATAGAGTATAACAGCAGTGCTACAACTCCAGGGGGAAACACAGCAGCCTTGTTTTTCTGCACCGTCTTGTTTGTCTCCTCATCCTCCAGAGCTGTAAACCCATAACAAAACCCTTGGTGTCCAGTTTCACTTTTGGAATGAACGCCAGGCTGTGTGAATAGGGGAGAATAGACAGGAAGACAACTCTGATTACCTCCATAAAGGAGCTGACCTCATGTCGCTCTTTTTCCCTACCTTTCATCAGACAGGACAGTAGTTGCATTTTATACTTTAAAAAACAAAACAAAAAAAAACCTTCCATTTAGCTTGAATTTAAATATTTAAAGAAACAGGATGCTTTTAAGATTTTTAGACTTACAGAGACTTTTTCTCTGTGTTTTTCTCTGTATATTTAACACATTTACTTCAATCATAACCTACCTGAGTATGATTTAAGTCTTGTCCATTATCTTGCATAAGCAGCAAATGGCAGTTCTGTCTCAAGTTTCTTTAAAGTTTTTTTTTTATTATTATTAAATATGTTCGTGGCTGATTACAGTCAGCTTACTGCAGTCAAAGAATCAGGCCCAGTGGAAGTTGGAGGGCATCGGGAAGAATGGGGACCCACCACTCCTCCCTCTCCTCCCTACCAGCCCCAAATCTGAAGCAGGGGGGGTCCTGAACAGGAAGCTTAGAAGTCCCCCCCCCCCCCCTCATCCCACCCCCCATGCTGGAAAGGGGGACCTCTGGATCAAAGAGAAAGGACACAGAAAAGGCTTATCTGTTGTTGATTTTGGGCTTACGCCCAAGCGCAGGGTTCTAGAAATGTGTCATGGAATTACAGGGTTGGATCATTAAATCTCTGCCTTTTAATCTTTTTTTAATGCTTTTGTTCTTCCAGGTCTTTGAAAGTGTGTGTGTGTGTGTGTGTGTGTGTGTGTTTGGAGGGGCACTTTAAAGCAACAAGTAAAAGGAGATAAAAACTATCAGAGAATGGGGGTGTTAAGTGTGAAAACAAGCACACCAAAGATGACGGAGAGGAAATGGAACATCGTTTCCAAACTGACATCCATGACTGTCGTTTTGTTTGCTTTCTTGCTCTTATACATTTCTCTTTCCACTCCGCTTGGTCTTTAACATTTCAATTTCGAACTCTGCGAGAGGTGCGATTCTATCTCCGTCTCATTCAATGGCAGTATTATGCCAAAGGGGAAATTGGACCTTAAGGGCAGGCACTCTCCCTGCTGTAGATCTTATTAAGTATGGCCCTCCATAATACAACCCAGCTTGACTCTGCAAGACCACACCCCTTCATAGAAACAGGCCTGTCAATCACAGCTCCTGTTAAGGTTCTGACATGGTCAACTGTGGCATGATTGGCACCTTGTCGGATGTGTGTAGGCTCGGAGGGAGTATACAGAAATGCTGGCGTACCACCGGGAGAAAGTCTTTTCCACATCACTGCCCAGCCAGAGTGTTGTGTGTGCATGTGTTGAGTTGCTGAGGTCTGAAGGCTGCCGTCTACAGCACAAAGCAGTTTCAGTGCAGAGAAACGAGGCAGCATGTTGACCATTATATATTCAGAGTTGTAGCATGCAGATACGCAATCCTGCACACCATCCTGTGGAACAGATACGACGCATCAGTGGTTTCCAGACTCCCTCACTGGACCCAAATTTCCAAAGTAATTTTCCTTGAGACCCACAATTGTTGTTGCAGATTACTGTGCCGGCCAGTCTAATCTTTCCAGGTATTAGAGGAGTAAATCAGCAGCAGATAAAGATTTTCATCGGCCCTCCTCACAGAGCAGGACCAGGTTTGGCAGCACCAAGGAAGTCATTTGAGATTACTTACTGCTACATTTCTTTAGGATTGGCCCACACCTAAGAGTAAGAGACTGTACAGCTTCTTGAATATGGCATCCTTTATTCCCTGTGTAACTTGTACAGAGGCTCACACCACAGCAGTCCTGTAAAAAGTGCCCTAAAGTTGTACTTCAGTAAAAGAAAAAATAATATGTTAAAAAAAATACTTTTTTCTTGGTAAAAGCGAAAGTATCCATACAAGTAAAGGCAAACGTGAATTATATTAACATGTGTATACCGTATACTATGGGTTGCGTGATAATTGGATCCAGAATTTGTGTTTTTGTTATCCAGTCACCAGTCAAATAAATCTATTGAACTTGAATGGTGCTCAGTAGAGCACATCCATCCACCAAGGCCCAACAGTCCCCTTTTTAATTAAATCAAGGCCTCACCCAATATCAAATTAAACCCCTAGATCTGTTTTTTTATTTGGATCTGCATCAATTTATGCTCACTCATAGATTCTAGCTTCAAAGACACCTCATTTCTGTCATCGAGATCCATGCATTACCTAAGATATCAACGAAGAATTTCAAAAAAATTTCACAATGTTACAGAAAGTACGAAAAAAATGTCCTTTATCCAGATCCTCACCGAAAAGTATTTATGGGGCTGGTTTTGGAATGAGACCCATCGTCCATCCAGGTTTTGTGGAAATCGACATAATAGTCTTTGTATAATCCCACTGACAAACCAACCAACCAACAAAATGCAATTGAGTGGTTTTATGATGTTCCAAGATCACTCAAGTGTCCCTCAAAATTACACCTGAGTAAATGTACTCAAAATGAAAAAGATGAAAACATGTTGAAAAATTATAGCATAATTCCCAACTGGAGTAATGTAAATAGTATCAACTACTGTATGTGTTTTGCATATTGAGTTTTAATGACAATTTAAATGTCAATTTATTTGCACATAGTGTATTCCTAATACATGTATATCTGTATGTTTTAATATCCATTTTTATAGATACTGTGTTTGTTGAGGATATATATTTAAAAATTTAAATTCTTTTCCACAAATGTTTTGATATGCTTTCATTCTGCACTTTATATTTTCAGGCTAGCCATACATTTACATTGCAAAGACAACAGAATTTTGGATCTTATTGCCTGTTTTAGAGAAGCTGTCTGCTCTGCAGGGACACATTTGCGATTAGGACCAAATTGTACACAACAGGGGTGTTCACATTATATTGTGTCCAAAGGTTTTCACTCTGTGTGGCAGGGGACAGTTTACTTGTAACAGACAAACTCAGGCAGCATTTTCTTCTTGGTGGATGGTGACATCAGACTGTTGGTGACACAAATGGATGCAGTGATGACGATGAAACTGTTGTTAGTGTCTGAATTTGCAAAGATGTTGGTCTGTGGTTTCAGCTCCAACAGGCTCTACAGCGCAGCAAAGCAGATGGAAAAAATAGCTGTCACGCAGGGGCCTATAGCTTTTTCGTCTGCAACTGTTCCAGCATCCCGCTCAGGAGATGGCCAGCTGTGGAGACCGTGTGAGAAGTTGAAAGGAAACTTCAGCTGCCCTGCGAATCTCACACCATTACTCAGGATGAATCAAAAGAGGAATACTTTGGTCGAACAAAGGAAAGCGAGAGAGGAAGAGAGAGTGAAGGAAAAAGTGAAACCAGCTGTCTGGAAGCGCCTCATCTTTACAACGGTGCCGCGGCGCATGCTCATAACCGTGTTCAAGTTTGGGTAAAATCAAACGCTCAATTTGTCTTTATAGGAATATCAGAGATGTTCCGCCAAGGTCGATTGTTTTTTAGGGGATGGGGTTCAAGTTGGGCTGCCCTCTCGTATATGCGACTTTAAAATATATATGAGGTGTAGCTGGTGCAGACAACAAAGGCCCCCACTAATTCTTTCCTTTCCTGAGGGGTTAGAGAACACACTGGACCCACATCAAGCCTCCAGACTCACCCCCACCGAGCTGTACAGGTGCAACTTTAAAAGAGCTTTCATTGAAGGCGGGGTGGACTCCTGCAGTTAGAAAAAAAAAAAATCCTGTCTACATCTCTCCCCTTTAGTTTTTTTCCACAACTTTTCCCAGCACTCTTTCTTCTTTTCTCTGATCAATTAAAGGTGAGGGGAAGATTTTTGTTGCATCTCATGCCAGAGCACTGCGACTTTGACTTTTTGCCCTCCATACTATCAGTTTCATGTTGAGGAAAAGACGATTGAGGAAGTAAAACTATCTGTGTGCAGGAGCTCTAACTTTATATGAGTAAGATGTTTTCTTTAAATCACAGGAAATGGGAGGAGAGAATAAAACTGACTGATCAAAGTATATTGTTTTATGGCCAACAGGAAATTATATAAGACGTCTGTCAAACACAACCTAGTTGCCAGAATAAATATTTACAATGTCTCTGCAAACCATAGATATGTTGAAACTTTAATTTCCAATTGGATGTTGTGGCATTGCTGTGCTTATGTTCTTGTTAGGTTTAGGCCCAAAAACATCTCAGATTGGGTTTGGAAAAGTTCACGATTCAGCTTGAAATATCCGAATTAGTCACCAAAAACGTGTCTGGAAATGTCCTGATATTTGGTTAAAAATATGCCACCCTTTTATTTTGGCGACTGGGCGGGTCAAACCACGACTGTGAAAAATTAACGTTTTACCAAACATTTATCAAAGAAAATATATGGACTCACAAACTGTGGACACTGAACTTCGGGAATGACCGTAATCCTGCAAGGAGTCTCTCAAGAGTGCAAAGTCAAATGCCTAAAAATGTAAAATGTCAATAACAACCGTCACACATAAACAGACTTACAATCATGGAGTTAAGAAGAGAGCAGACAGACAAAGACAGAGACAGAAGGACAGACAGAGAACATTAAGCTTCACAAAACAGTTTTTGTGAATGAACTTCAGCCACAGATGACCGCTTCCCCTCAATCATGTATGAAGTATTCTTTAGACTTTATGACTTTCTGTCTGCTATCTCCGATCCGAGACGCAGATAACAAAATTGTCAGGGTGCCATTAAAACGGCAATAAACCGTCCTGATTGGGTGACATTGTAACTCATCATGCTAAAGGTTGCTGCTCTCCTCTGTACCAGATGAGTTGATCTAGTATTGACCTAAATAGCGTCTATAAAACTGATAAGGGGATCTTGCATCCTCAGGAAGAACACCTCATAAACACTGTAAGAGTTTACAGCCACTAAAAGTGAACAACTAACTTGCAGAGGTCATGGATGGGACTGAATTGTTGAGTTTGACCTTTCACATCTGTGATAGGATGACTTCCTGACTGGGCCAGTACGACTTTTTATCATGTAATAACCTATTCTTATTAAAAGCTTTTTAATTTTAAACCATCAACTTGAATTCCAGAAGTTGACTCTTTATGCCACCATAGATGAAGACTTTCTAAAATTACTTATTTCCCCTCAGGGGGTGTAAATTACACCAGATGTGCTAATTTAATCATTTATTCCCAGCTGATTTCTTTTTTTTCAGAAATATTTTCTCATAAAAAAAGCTGCAATTAGTGAAAACACTTACAATTTACTGCGAGAGAAGTGCAGCGATGACTTCGGGGGATGATTTCCTTATGTCTAAATTCTTACTTCATGCCAAATTGAATAATTTTGCAGTCCATAATTTTCCAGACTGGAATGACAGTGAAAAAGGAAAGAAATCTGGCCTTGAATGTTAATGAGACAGGCTAATCAATGGTCAGCTATTATTCAGGCAGAGGTCATGCTCCCTGCAGAGGAAGTGCACTGCTATCATCAATCTGGTCAGAAGGGCCCGCATTAGAAAGGAGCTGGAGGTCGTGGGTGGGGTTAAAAGTTTAGTGCACTGTAGTTGCCAACAGTACATTCAATCCCTTCACACCCCACCACCGCCACTATCTACATGTCAATGGAGCCGACTTGTTGACTGTGTAGGTTCCACTTCCACAGAAGCCTTTTGTAGCTGCGTTGTCATTCATCATTTCTTCTTTGTCATCCCACTTTTTGCTTCCCTTCCTCGGTTTTGACCAACTTGGTTGTCTGATTCAGGAGGGAGGGAGGTCTGCTGGGAGAGGACGGGGTAATGGGGGTGGAGGAGTGAAGGAGGAGGAGGAGGAGGAAGGAGGGTAAAACATTGAGTTTGCCAAGTCAGGCAGAACGATCGACAGGAAGCCAGGCAGGAAGGAAGACGAGACTCTCCCCATGAAGTGCCATTGTTTATGTGACGTGACTTGAAGCAGCCAAAAGTGACTGGTGGTGGGCTCCTCTTCTGCTCTGACCCACTTCTCAGATTGGCACACGACACAGAGCCTGCACATGGAAAATGCAAAAGAGGAGCACAGTTTTTTTTCTTTTCAAATAGTACAAACTGGTCAAATCATAATGATTCAAGTGTACCCAGAGGAAGACAGAAGTTGTTTTACAGGTCTGTCTATATTTACAGCGTACTGTACACCACAGTGTGTTGTTCCAAACTAAAGAAGTGATTTCTTTCACCTCAGTAATGTAACTGGTCTTCCTCATTTGTGGAGGCTGTGTATTTTCTCTATAAAGTTAGATCCAGTTTCATCCAAATCAGTCAATAAGCTGTGAGATCCAGTCCCCAGAAACACTTTGCTTTGGTGACATACTTTTATTGATATATACCTATGGCAGCATCATGAAAATTAAGAGAATGTTTGTTGGACACAGAATTAGTATACACCCCTGAATGCAGGATGAATCATTCTAGGAAACTATGAACTCCAAAATACCATTAGGAATACCTGCAACTGACTATTTTGGCCATTTTGGGGCCTGATACTTAAATATAAGTGATAAAAAAACAAACCACTTTTGTATTGATTTTTTATCTTGTCTTCATGGAAATATAAACTTCACATGAAATGGGGACTCCGACTTCTTTGAAAACTATCATCCCACAAAGAGATGAATAAAGCATCACAAATGATCAAGACGTCCCTCCCCTTTGCACCTCCTGCTAAATCAAACAGCTTACCTTTCCAAAAGTGATATCCCAGGAGTTACATCAGGAAATACATCACACTCAGGAAGTGAGATTGTACCAAAACTGACACCTAACTGGGAATTAAACACCGTCAAACATATAAATCCCATGTTCACCCTGCAAGTAACACAAATTCACCAAAGTCCATTTGTTGTGTTGTCCATTTGCTGTTTTTTTCCATTTGTCAACTGTCAACTTGATTTCTGGGGGCCTAGTTTTCCCTAGTGATGTGTTTTCAGTTTACAGCAGTTACCACACCTGTTGATGATTTCAAAACGGACAAGAAATTGATTCCAGACTTTTAAAGCTTCCAACATCTCAGAGACAGTTTGACTGATTTCAACTGTTGAACTGCAAGCAAGCTTTAAAGTTATTTAATAATGTTGTCAGATATGTGTGATGGTTTTGGTTTGTGAATGCTACTGAGTTTGTGCCTTTGTTTGAGTTTTGTTGATTGTTTGTCATAATTGCTTCATGCTTGTCTGGATGAATTATTGTTTTATTTGTTTACTGATGGGGGAAAGAGCACTTGAATCTACATTGAAATTCTAAGAACTTAAATGTTAAGGTACCACAATTGGCTATACATGTAGCTGTTCTGTTGTCTTAACTAAAACCAGACTAAATCAAAGAAAAACTCATTTAACAGAGGAAATCAGATTAAAATCCTGCGTCTGTCTGTCCTGTCTTTCCCTTGCAGGAGGGTGAGGCAGTTCACCTGGACTAAAGGGAGAAAGATGAACTCCTCTGGCCTCCATCTGCTTACCAGTCCACCTCTGGAACGCTCTTCTGGTCCCATCAAACTCTTGGCCTCATCCTCCCCGACTGAAGATCAGCCAGATAGCATTACCTCCTGACCAATCAGATGCCTGGATCCATACCTCATCCCACAGGTAGGCTTTCCAACAGACAGGCCAGTAGACAGAGCATTGCTTTTATTGACGGCCAACCAATGGGAGCGCAGAGATGTGATCCAGCGCTAAAGCAGGGCCAACCCGTGTTTTTGTGCTATTTGTTGAGGTAATGTTGAGTGGGGACAGCATGCTGGTGTTCAGAGTGCACATTGCTGCTGAGCTGAGTTATCTGTTTGTTTGTTTTTTTGTGTGTGGACTGATATTGTTTTGCACTTGAATACAAAGCTGGTTCTGTTGTTTTTGCTTATTTCAAACGACTGAGTTTATCGCTGTTATTGAAGCTGGTGAAGCTGAATAAAGTGGGCAGTGGATCAAGAATGTTTTGGCTGCCTGCTCGCCAGACTAAAATGATGGCATGTTATGTTTATGCAAACCACAGATATGTTCAAATTTGTATCCACCATATTAAAATTTTCTGCAATACGTGTCATATCACTTTAATGTCTGGCCATGCAGGATAGCTGCCAAGCCTGAGACCACTGCTCACAACGGTGTTTCAACGTTTGTAAGAAAAAAAAAACCCACTGAATATATTTAACAAGACCTTGGATCATTTTCCATCTGTGTTTGTGGAAGCAAAAACTGATAATTTAGGGCAAACATGGTCTTTTTCTAAACCTAACCAAGTGGTTTTTGTGTCTAAACTTAACAAGCATTGCCACAACATCAAATATATAATGTAACTTACAGAAAGATACATTTGCAACATAAAAAAATGGGAAGTTTAGCAGACACGAGGATTGCCAACATTTACTCTGGTGAATTGGGTTGGGATTAGAGGTTTAAAGGGTCTGTTCACCAAAAATTAAAGTCAAGTTCTCAGCTTTCAAAAGGACGATTTCTTCATTGGAAAGTAGTTCTGATTGGAAGTTTTGATGGCACTGCTTCTGGAAAGAAAAGTCATTCAAAAGTTTTTTTTATGGGTTAAAGTTTGTCTCTCAAAAATCCACTGATCAAACAAAAAAGTACTTGAAAGAATAGAAACATGTCATTCAGGCAAAGCAATGCTTTAAAACATGTGTACATTTCACTCTGTGCACTTAAACTATAGATATAAATATGTACATTTTAGCCTGTTTTGAGTCTTGATGGGAGCAGTTTATCCTTCAGATAAACAGTTAGAGAAACATTCACTTTCCTGCTGTGCTTGTTTGAACTTTCTTTCACTCCTTGTATTGTCCAGCCTGGTGCACCCTCACCATCTGGCACCTGAGCAGTATATAACACATCATAAAAAGTCTTTGCTAATATTATTTGACCCAGGTCAGCGTTGCGAAACACTAACCCTGGCAGTTTGCTCTTAAATATTGGACTCTACTCTTTGGAACCCCCCCCGCCTGTCTGTGCCTTCACCACCTCAACCACCTTTCTCCTCCTCCTCCTCCTCCTCCTCCTCTCCCTCCATGTCCAGTAAGTCCCAAACAGACGGCCTGTGTTTGTTTCCCCTCTGGTCTTTCCTGATTGCGCGACCAGGCAAATTCCGGTCGGCTCTAATCTAGCTGTTAGACAGCAGCCGAATTAATGAGAAAACCAATTTGACACACATGCTTCCACTTTTCTGTTTGTTGCCTCCTCTGCTTAATTCATACAATTTTGCCTTCATTAGGCTGCATTTCAAGCTGCGGGGCACAGGTAATGCAAAGCATTTCCCCCTTCAAATTGTAGGCCCAAGCTTCGGTTGCTAGGAAGTGGAAGAGCCTCAATTGCAGCCATTTCCTCGCCAGTGCACCGAGAGGTCCTATTACAGCGTTTAGGTCAGGGCAATTGGTGTCATTACAGGCAGCCAACTTTCCTCCACCAAAGTAATGAATTAGCCCAAGCTATTTGGGCTGTATGATTGCAGTTGCCAGGGGAGATGAATGTGAAGTGGGGGGATAATTATGGTATGTATCCCTGTGCGGATGTGTGCCGTGTGGGCCCATACGGCACATGGTTTCCACACTTGTGTAATGGCTTAATGTAGCTGCTGACAGGCAGCCGGGCAACACGGAAAGGTGCTACTGTGCTCTGCTTGTGGACTGTGACTGACATGCCAGACCATGCCAACCTGTTTTAACCCCGCGGCTCATTTACTTCAAATGACTCAGTCCAACGTCCAAGAGTCATTTTTGCTCCGAAATGTTCACCAGGGATGAATAAAGCTGATTGAATATAATTGTTTACAGCGGCTTTTTGAGATAATTTGTCTGGTAATAGAGTGTAAATTTATATTATCAGTTGACTATAAATTGTACTCAAGCTTCATTAAGAGCTCGAGTTCTTTACAAGCCGTTGAGACAGGCAAGGAAACCATTAACTCTTGGAACACTGATAAATTACCCCCATAATAAAACAATGGTGAACTTTGATTGCATGGCTCATTCATAAAAAGCAGTGAAAACATTAACCAGGAGGTGTGACTTCATTTACACCAACAACTCCTGGTGGGGGGGCAAGCCCTGCAATAAAAGAATCAATGATAAATATGCTCAACAAAACAAGGAGGCCAAAATCCTGGGGTTCGAAGCTCATAGCTGAATCGCGAGTGCCATGCTCGGTGGTGGTTGCGGGGTGGTGATGGGTGGTTGGGTAGAGGGGAAGGGGGGGTCAGTTGTTTTCTCAATGGGAAGTCGAGCGCTGCAATAGGAACCCTGCCAAAAAAAAGGCTTTACCAAACAAAGAGGCCGGTAGGAAATAATGCTGGTCGAGGCTTGTTGGGCCATCTATGGGCTTCTTTCCAAGCTGCTGAAACCAGCCACAAGTCTTTTTATGGGGACACCCTGAACAGGGGGGGCCCCACCAAGGACAGGAACTTTTACATTTCTGCCTGAATGGGACCTCTGCCAGGGGCTGAGTTCAAAGTGCACAGCGTTCCAGTCATTTGATTTAACTACTTTGCGTATTAGATAGGCCGGCAGTGAAGCACAGGACCTGAAGGAATATTCTCTGATTTTCAGTCTGAAGGTAAAATGGGACAAAAAACCTTGCAAACTGTGGGCCTCTGTATCTTTGTGCATACACACACACGCACATGAACATTTAATTTCTGGCTCTCAAGCCCTCCCTCTGCTTCTCCTCTCCATCCTGCAGATCATATCTCATGTCAGCAAGAGCAGAAAAAGAAAAGCTCAGCCTGATTATTTCTCAATACAAACGCCTGCTGCATCCATATGTCTGTCATTGTGCCTCTCACTGCAGCTTCTTTTTACTTCACTTTTCATAAAATCAACTTTATTTTAGAAAAAAAAGTGATTGTTTTCATATTCTAACAATTCCATATAATGACTGTTTATAAAACATTTAATCAGTTTCGGAAATCTGATTCAAGTTCATATTTTGAAAGACATGTCATTCTGTTTTGGTTATGAACTTCACTATCTACACTCAAGTTTCACCCCCTGGTTAAAGAGTGAGTGCACAGAAATCTAACCTCACCCACAAAACCCCTTTGAAACCAAACCGTTTTTTTTTTTGTTTGTTTGTTTTTTTTTTTTTTTTTAAACAGCCTTCTCATATCACAAGCCCACAATGGTTTTGATCAGCAGACAGATGAAAGACATTTGGTCGATTCAAAAAACGTTGCAGCTTCAGGCCGTGGCACAGTTACTGTAGTTTTCCTCTGCAGAACGGCCCATTTGCTAAGCAGTTGCATATCTTGCCAGCGATCAGCCAAACTTTCATCCTATCTCTGCTGATAAACCACTGTTGGTGCTGTTCTGCCAAATGGCACCAAAAGCAAGGGAATCTGCATGACGCCACCTGGTGGTCCTCAATTGGTCTTAAGCTGTTGCAAGACCTTCTTGGATCAAATGAGCATCAATCACTACTTAAAGCAAGAATTAATCTTTATCAAAAGCACCATCTGATGAGAAACACACAGCATAAAATGTATTCTTATTTTGTATTTTTGTGTCCAATCTCTCCATCTTGTAACTGCTTTCATTGTTGTATTATGATTGTAATATTTTTGTACATAGATCACAGTATATTATTTAATGCCACTGTACATTTTTTAAAAAGATCACATTTTTACATTATAAAAGACCAAAAAGTCCACCTCTTTCTCTCATTTCAACCTTTAAGATTCTTGAAGAGATCACTGAGGGCAGGGGTGGACTGGGACAAAAATCGGCCCTGGCATTTTTGGCTTAGACCGGCCCCTCATAATTAGCGGAGCTCAAGCAGAAAAAAAACATAAGTTTTTGCCTTTAGGCTTATTAGAAATTTACAGTTTACTTTAGAAGTCTATCAAAAAACCATTGTGGAAAGCAAATAAGTAAATTTACTCAACACATAGTTCTACCTCCTTCTCTATTTCAAGCATAATGTATCATCAACATCCTAAATCTCAGAGGGTTAGTGTCTTTTGTTATGTCCACCACTTTTGTCTGCTCTGGGTAGTTCAATTGATTATTTTATCCTTTTTATTGAAATCATCTCTTTTCTGTATTCCTCTGATATAGCAGCTCAATTCTAATTCTTCAGGTTAAAAGGTGCTCCCTCCTTTAAAAAGCTGCAACATTATTATATCAGGCTAAAGACAGTGCTGCTTTATGAACTTATGCAAAGCAACTATAAAAGCATTTAACACTGTCTTACTCATCTTGTTCATTGTGGGCATACCTTTTGCTAATAATAGTTTTATACTTTCTTTACACTTACTTTAGTGCTTAAATTGCAAAGCTTTTTACTTATCATTTAGCAGTTTTAAAATCAGTTTTTTAAAACATGTTTAACCACAGCATAGAGGGTTGCTACAAATTCAAACTACTATGCAGCCTTTCAACACACCTTTGACCTAAATATCTAAAATGCTATGATGGAGCCAAAAATGGACACTTGCTGCTCATCCAACATTTCTCGGCCTTGCCCATTTGCTATTTTATCAGAATAAGGTGCCGTGGCTGCCAGATTTTGGGCTGCAACACCAATTAATATTGATACTTATCAATCGCCATTGCTCATCATTCTCATGTAATTAGAGTTCTCAACGGGCCTAAAAATTACAACCCGATCTGGCCCGCGGGCGCAACGCGACACACTGGCATGAACTGTCTGCCGCCCCCCCACGTTAGCCTGACCGGACCTGAGCCCGCGGGTCCGGTCGGGTTTGTCGGGCCGGCCCGACCCGCTCATAACTCTACATGTAGGCTAATAGAGCTAGCGTTACCTCCATCACCCCACAGTCCCTGTATTAACGTTACTACCTGCTTACCGGCTGTACTACACTGTCCCTGTCAGTCAGCAGCATCTCTGGCTGCTCCTCTCCTGCCCGCTGCTGCTGTCTTCACCTCCAACCTGCTGTTACTGGTTCACTGCTGTCCAGAGGATGTGGAGGCTACAGCAGCCCCTCCAGCGAACGTCTGTGATTTTAGCACATTTTGCAGCATCTACAGTGAGATTCTTCTCTTAGCAGCAACTCTTCTTTCTCTTTAATTGTTCGATGTTGTCACTCCTCGCGCTCAACACTTTGAAACTAGCAGAAGTTACAGGTGACAGCGCAGGGAGGGGTGGGGCCGCTGTCGTACTATATCCTCATTGGTTCAGTTCACTGTCTATATTGAAGATGGACCAATGGGCCGCCCCCTCTAATTTGTGCACTTAAAAAAAAAAGAGGAGGGCTGAGAGATTGCATTGGATTAGCCCAATGTCCTTCTAGAAAATACACCAATGGGCCGTCGCTGTCGATAAAAATGATTTACAATAAACTTTTTTGATTAAACTATGACAGGCTGGCCCAAAAATGTGAGTCGGCCCACCGGGTATTGCCCAGTATGCCAGATGGCCAGTCCATGCCTGATTGAGGGTGACCCTCCTTTACAATGCTGCAGAGATTATGCCACATTAAAAAAGACACAAACATAAGAAATTAGCAAACCCATTTAGCTAAAATAGATTTTAGAGTAGAGTTTAACATGCTAAATAACTTTTTTTTTCAACTTTATTTCAGATACAAACCTGTTAACAGGAATTATATTATTAACAATGTAAAAACAACTGACTTATATCAGTAGGACTAGACTACAGTAGGAAACTTGTAGTTTTTATTACCTTAGAATAAGCCCTTTATATCTACACAGGGAGCTGTTCCTCTTCCACGTAGACACCAAAAATCTGCACACTGGACCTTTAAAGTCTAGCACAGATATGGTTTGACAGTCATATGATTTGGTATTTTCAAGTGCAGTAAATAATCAGATACTCAGTGCGCTTACATGCACAGCTAAGTCGGATTACAGCCATAGTTTGACTATGCTACTCAGTCAGACAACTGCAATTATCCGAGCATACATGCCGGTGAGAAAATCGGATTATTGGCCAGGAGCATGTCATACTCCGGTACGCTAGGTGGCGCTGTGCCCATTTCAACTAGTGGTAACAGAAACACCTCCGGCTGACCTCTTTACGTCACCAGCTGCCTCGGCATTCAAGAAAGATGGCGTACGAAGAGCGAGACGAAGCTACATCTTTGTACACTTCGTATATTGTGTACATGATAATTACACAAACTAGGTGCACAATGGCGCTCTTTCTTCCGGTGATTTCGGAGGAAAGTCGCCGCCGCCGCCGTCCATCTACTTCCGGCTCACGGCCCCGGGAAAAAATCTCACGCCTGCGCAGAACGCAAAATCCGATCCGATCCGCTGGAGCGTATATATGCAGGATAGCCTCTGATGTGTGATTACATGCTTGGAAAAAAAAGGATTTGAACCAGCGCTGATTTAGATGGTATATTCAAATAATTCTTGTTTGTTTTGCCCCGTGTACAGCATCAGATTTTTTGGGCTTCGGCATCGGCAAACACAAAGCGCACCTGCAACTTAAGCCAGTCTGAACATCCTTCCTGTGGTTTTCAGCGTATTTGGAACAATTCGAGTTTTTCTGATGCAACAAGAACAGGCCATCCGGAGCACCGGCCAGAATGAGACACACCAGATGATTTGATTCAAGTCTGACTGTCTTCTTGAACCCTGGCCCTATAATGAATGGTGTGTTGTGAGGATGAAGTCATACTTCTCACAGTGTGAGTGAAAGTTTACTTCCTACCTTTGGAAGAGAATGAGGTTAGCATGACAGCTTGATGGATGGTCCTTTTGTGTACGCGCTTGCTTGCGGAATAAGATGATTTCATGTGGTTGTGAAGGCACTGTTTTTGTTGCTCTGGAGTGCTGCAGCAATTAGCACAGTCACCCAGTACATCCACTGTATGATAGGGCTGCAGTGTGTCCAAGTGGGTGTGTAAAAGCGAAATAGAGCGTTACACTACAGTGTGTGTTAGTAGAAGTGAATGTCAAACCTCACAGGACATCATTTTAAAACCACACATGTAGTTTCATAGGACTACTTTGGCAAACGTTTGCAATGACAAGTGAAATACGTGTTTAAGTTTTGGCAGTAAACATCTCAGAGCGGCTCAGTGCATGAAACAAAACAGCATCCCATGAATTATTGGATTTCATTTTGCTGCATGAAATTAGGAAATAGAACTCTCCACTGCCATAATCAAACTAAAGTGCTGCAGTTTGACTCATTCAAAAAACACCAGAGCTTGTATGCGTACAGCATATGTACTTACTTCCTCCAAAAAAACAAAAAGACTATTGTGTCCAGTGCAATGGCATTGAGTACAAATTTCATACCTTGGTTGGAAGTCTTGGAAAACTTTACCATCTGCACATGTTAGTGACGGTCGATATGTTGCCCAAACAGACTGTACATGTAAACAAGCATGAAAACATCTGCTGATGCAGACTTCCAGTGTTGTATAAAGAGTGTGTCTATATCCTTCCCTGCCCGACTAGAATGGCATCAGTGATGAAACTTTTGCTCTATTAGTCCAGACAAAATGAACAGTCTGAAAGATATTAAATGGGTTACCATGAAATTTGGCACACCATTAGTTTTCTTTTAGTGTCACCGTCAAGTCAAAATGTTATTTAATCCAATGCTCAAATATCTGCAAAACTATTTATGTGTCAGTTGGGCATGTAAAAGTACATGTATTCATCCTAAACTGTCTTACGGACGTCATGGTTTGATGCATGCAGTCATATGAAGAACATGTCTGACTGTCACACTATGATGAGAGCATATGTCAAAAGGCAAGAATATAACCATTCTGATGAGTCGGTAATGCAACCGACAGCTTTTTGCCAACCGCCATTGTGACAGAGTGGGTGAGTTCTTCCCCCATTTGTCCCAGTTTCATCTGTTATCTACTGATTAATTTACCAAGCTTGTTTTGTTAAACCATATTTCCACCATTTAATTTGCAGATGTAAAAATCCTAGGCTTATGCTCTGTAATTTATTTTGGTAACTATAACTTCATTTTGGTTTAAATAACACACAAATCTTGTTAGTTTAATTATGTTTATTTGTTCAGTGTATAATGTAATTAAATTTTGTATAGTACTCAACATACTTGCCATGTGTTCAAGGGGCTAAAAAGGCGGAAATGGCTCCTCTTCCTAATTTTATACCAGCAGTGACATAATTGACATATTACAAATTATTGACATAATTCTCATAAACCGGGTTTAGTTGTATTTCTATGTTAATGTCAGCTGAGTGACAGTCAACATAAAAGTAGATAAGATGAAATATATGGATTTAATGTATGATGTAAAATACTTACAGGTAGGGTTACCTGTTCTTTGAGAAAGCTGGTATGCCCAGAGTGTATATAAGCAGACTCTGAAGCTGCTCAGGAGGAAGGATGTCATGTGTAGTCATGTATGCATTATTTGAGTTTGAGTTGGACTGACCATAATTTGAGTTATGATAAGTTTTGTTAATTTAACCATTTATTTTGTTTTTCTGTAAATAGTTTCAATGCACACATGTAATAGGGTAGCACTTGTAACTAAAAACCTCTTTGGCTGAAACAACGTTGCCTGAGCCTACTTAAGCCACTCTGGTCCCACATCGTAACAGCCATTAAATAATAAGCACATAAGAAGAAGACACAATACAACAAGATTGAAGAAGAAGACTCAAAGGGGACACTCGAAAGCAAGTGGTGGTTCGGATGACAACTGTGTTTTGACGTTGTTTGACAATTGTATGTAAGTGAACACGCGTTAAACATGCTATCGTGTATCAGACGGCATCACCCAGATGTGTCTGTCACTGGAGCAAATGAAAAAACAGGAGCAGTCCAACATGTTGGCTCAAAGCATAGCAGTGCCTGAGTACATCATCACATAGATGCTAGCATGGTTGTAGACTCGTTGCTGGACATCGCGTTACCTCAGTTACTTCAGTTACCTAAAGTGAAAAAGTACCGATAGTGTGTCTTTGGCCTACTGAGGCAAAAGGCCAAGAATGACTCATAGAAGTAATTTTGGAAAGCACTGATGTCTCATTTTTGTCATTTATGTACAAGCACTTGCGGGGCCAAAAATGCTGCCTCAGTATTTTTGAATAATAACATGTCATCTCTCATGTCTGTCAGGAGCATCTTTATAATGCTGCAAAACCTCCTAAGAAGAGCGTCAGGGAGGATGGTCGGGTGTGTCTGACCCTGATCGTTCACTTACTTTAACCTGCTAGTTACAGCTTGATTTGAAGGCTGATTAGCCAGTGACCGCTGTTCAAGAATGTACTGTACAACTTTTGTAAGTGTCAAACCACTTGATATTTTTATTGAGATGCCACAATATTTTTCAGCCTTGTTTTGGCCGACAAATTTGGGATATTTTTGATGAGACTTCGGGGCATCTCCAGCTCAGTTTGTGGCGACAAAACTGGGAATATCAGAACATCTACAGCTGTGGAGATGTGGCAACAAAAGTAGGTGCTTTGAGCCAGAACATGATCTTTTCCTCACCCTGACCTTTTCTGCCTACACCTAACCAGAGTGTATCCACAGTGTTGTGGACATAAAATTGGAAATTGAACTAAAAGTACAATAAAGATGCATCATATAGAAATTATAACATTTCTTTGGCAACATTTATGCTGGCATTTTGTGATGATATGATATTAGGTATGAGGACTTGGTATTGGTCAGACAGATGGATTGATCATTTACATGTATACAAAGTAAGACAAGCATAGAAATAATCAAGCCAACGATAACTTCCTCAGATTGTCTTTTCTCTTCTTCTTCCTCCTCTTCTTCCTGGGCGCTTGCACTACTCCACCTATCCTTTAGTTATTTGACACTGCAGGAGACGGCAGGCATTCAGGGCATTCTTTGTCCCAGGAGAAAGGAGGAGGGAGACAGGGGGTGAGGCAGTGAGGGGGTGGGGTGCAGGAGGGGAGACAACGGAGAGGTTCCACTCCGTTTGGCTTCAATAAGAGCCCCTCTCCAACACTTTCCACACACACGCACACACTCCTCGACCACCTCCCAGCTCACGGAAGGGGCGGAGATGAGGGCAACGAGGCAATGTGGAGTTAGAGGAAGGGGGAAAAAAAGAAAGAAAATGCACCCCACCATCACTGCCCTCCACCACCGTCTGCCCCTTTTCAGTGTTCAGTGGGATGCCAGCATGTCCTGAGCCCCCTTTTTCCCACAGGGAGTGCAGAAGAAAAACACTCCTCTTCCTGCGCGCTTCAATAACTGAATTTGACTTCAGAAGCCATTTGGTCGGACTTGTTGTGATTTATTATTATCCTCATCTGCTCCGCTCCACTGCTTCATGTTCTGGCACAGATTGGTCCAAGGCTTGAATTCTCCTTGATCTGTGTAATTTCCTTCTTGGATAAAATGAGGATTCCAGTTTATTACAACTGGGGCTTCACACCTGCAGTTTTGGTCATCATTCAAATTATTTTGATAATGTTGTACTCAACCGCTGAGATCTGTGAACGAGTGTAACATTTTATATTTGCTCAGTTTTAACTGCCAAATAAAGTGGTTTATCTAATCTGGTATAGTTTACATCTAATCTGGCTGGTTTACAACCCGCCAATTGTTCCTATGTTTCCAGATCTTGGCAATGTTTTTTGAGTGCAAAGTTATTAGAACCAACCAACTACAAAAATGTGAAAATGTGCTACTACACAACAGACACAAGTTTTTAATTACCATCTAATTTGGTGCAAACAGTTTGGTGTTTGGTGTACACTTTTATGTTGCACAAACATCAGGTCCAAACATAAATTTGTCCAATACTGTGGTTCACTGGCTATCAAGTCTTACTCTGGTTCTGTAACAAACCAAACATAAACCTCAAGTTGCATCCTTATCCAGAACAATGTTTATTAAGTTTGTTCCACCATTTGTTGTTGAGACACTGCTGTATTAGTCAATATTACTTGCCTCTTATTATTATATTACTTATCTTATATTTAGTGATACATTTGTTTTAGGTGTCCTCTACTGCTTGCCTGAAAACATGAATCATTGATGCTCATTAACTTCAAAAAGATAATCCCTCAGTCAAGCAATATAAGCAGAATTGTAAGGTTCAGGTCCCAAACATGCCAAACCCACATAAAGGTTCTGGTGGTGACGAAGACTGACCGTTGCGATCGCCTGTGTTTAGGCAAGAAAGCTGCACTTGAAGACACCACAAATACTGTAGCCGATGACTAACTGGTTCACATCTTCTGCGCCTGCTTGAGAGGAAATTACTCTCCATACAACCAGGTGGAAGAAGTCTTCATTTATCATTCAAAAAAAGGAAACTATATGACCTAGTCAGGAGAGAGGGATTCCTCTCACTGACACTCTGCAACATCAAGAGTCACAGATGGTCACTGATGTCACTAACTCTGGCTGTAGGCAGGCTGTCGACTGGTCGTGGTAGGGCCCTAAGTATATCTGTAATTGATGAATGTTGTGTTTCTCTTTTTTAAGTGGAAGTAAACAACTGTCCCCCTCCTAGCTTTTTGCTGTGATTTTCTGTTGGCGTCAATGTCACAAACAAAGCATTAGCAAAATAGCTACCATTTTTTTAATGGAATGATCCATAATGGTGGGCAGGCCCAATAGCATTGTGAAAGAGACATTCGTAAGGGCCCAATCTCTAGGTGGATGGTGCCATTTTCCATTGTAATATTCCATTACACTGGGCAGTTGGTATTCACTTCAAAATAATACGTTTAAGTAGCACTTCTTTCTGTCTTGTGTTCCTGCTGTAGCTGACGCCGCTTAAGCTGACATTTTCTACTTCTTGTTCTCATTAAAGCAGGGACATAAAGGCTGTTTCTTTGCAGCGGAAGATTTTAAGAGGATACCAGTTGCTGTGCAGTAAATGGCGTGCACATGGTTTTGAGTGTTCTCATCCGGGCCCAGAAAATGCAAAAGCTTTTATTAACTGTTTATCATGAAATCAGTGAAACATGACAGCAAAAATAAATAAAAGTCAGATTACTTCTTTAGTTTTTCCCCGTTTTTTTCCAGTTTTGCTTTGAATGTAACTGTTTTTCATTTGATAGATGCTGGATGTGTTGTTTATTAACATCATGAGTGGTTTCACATCTTGACATTTAAAATTGAGAGGAATGTTTGTATGGGAAGAAGAAACCAATTGATTTTATTTCTGAAAGGGGAAGTAGCATTCATACTTTTCAAACCATGCTTATTCCTAAGACTTTAGATTTTAAGGATTGTGCTACAACTTAGCAGCAGCACAACCTCTTCAAAGAAAAGTGCCAGTAATGACATGGTGGCCATCTTGGCTGTTTACACGGTTCTCAGCACTGAGGTAATGCAATTTGTCTCTATATATTAGACTGGGCAGACTTGGAGGCAGATGCCCACTCTTATTACAGTGAAAGCAGAGTAGGAACCAGTAAGTCTTTGTGAAAGACGAGGAAAATGAAGGAGCCAGCTTTGGTTAGCGCTCCAACATGGCAAAAAGCCCAAGTAGAATGTAAAAATAATCCAGCATAAAATAATTCCATCCCAAATGGTCTTTTAAAGACATGTTATAGACGGTAAGCATGAATGCAAACGACGTCAGCCAACCTCAGCCTCAATTGGGACATCCAGCGTTACATTGTGGCGTAAAAATTACAGACGTGGCCGGAAACAGGGAGTTACTTTTTATCTGACCCGAATATTAACATTCTTCCGGAGCTGCTGGGTGAAACCATAAGCCTGTGTTTAAGAAATATCACTGCTGTCATGGAAAAACCATATATCTGCAAAGAAAAAGGAATTGAATCAGGAATGCAGAAAATAATGCTTATTATTGTATTTTCCCCATTACACAATGGAATTTTCTTCAGTCAGCATAAATAGAAATGTTATAATCTTCTTATACCTTATTCTTATATTATCAGTTGAGAGACAGAGACAAAGTTTCACTGCTGTGGTTTTCACCTGATGATGATGATGATTAAAAGTCAGACAGACCTGATTTATTCCTTTGCACACACGCCAGCCTCTCGTTGACCATGGTGACCACACTTGCCTGATCTGTATGAACTAAATCCATGCTGTTAACAGTGAAAATGCCTCATGAATAAACAGTTCACCTTTTACTCTAAAATGAAAACAAACAGATCAGGCAAGGCGGTGATTATCCTAGCTTAGCATAAAGACTAGAAGTAGCTGTCCAAAGTTAAAAATGTTTGTGGCTCCAGAGAAAGCTGCATTTAATCTAATGTCACTCATTGGCGGAATTGCATTGTTAGGTAATGTAGGCACCATGTACTATTCCACTGAATTACCATTGCACTCCTACAATGCTGCTGGACTCATTATGGAACGTTTAATAACAACAAATTCCATGCATTTTTCTTCCTTTTCGAAGCCTGCTCCCTACATTACCCACAATGCAATTTAGCCAGTGAGTGACTTAACTGGAGGTACAGGATTGAATGCAGCTTTGTCTAGACCTACAAAAGGCTTTAAACTATGTTTTTTCACATATACAGTAGTACTTCCCAAGACCTGTGAACACATTTTAATGTATAAAATTTAAGTTAGACATCTGGACTACACAACACACTTTCGGTGGTGTTCACTGATGTCCTTATATGAATTGGCCACCGTTGTTATTTATACGTCATAGACTTCCTCCTTTTCTGTGACTGATGAATCCATAAAGCAATAAAAACAACACAAGGAGCAGGAAATGTGTTTTCCATTGCCTCTGTTTTCTATAAAGGAACCTTAAGAGGAAGCAATGCAAGGGAATAATATTTGGCAGCATTTTGCAACAGGACCCGACGCTCTGCTACTGTAACGATGTGGCTTTTCATAAGGCAGTCTAAAGAGCATTATATGTACTGAGTGTTTAAGATGTTTTAAGTCATTAAAGGGATAGATCAGTCCTATGCAAAGGACTGTTCATGTAATGGTTTATTTAGAAATCTAACCTTTTAAAATGCATTAGTTCCTTCTGTTGGAGAGAGAGAGAGAGAGAGAGAGAGAGAGAGAGAGAGCTGGCAGATAATAATAATGTTACAGGAGGAGGATTGTGGTCTGCATTGTGGAACAGTTTATTAGGTGGATGTCTGCAATTACATATTTTCTAGTCAAACATGAACTAGATCTGTATCGCAGGCCTTCACAACAACAGCAGCTTGGACTGGGATGTATACTTGTACGATTCACTTTTACTACAACGGCTACCATGAAAGGGGCTGAACACAACAGGCTGCTTTATTTTAGCAAACTATGAATCTAACGCTGGCTGCTTCCATTGGATGATATTTTGACAGCATTATGGTTTAAACCAGAAAAATGTGCAGCTCAGAATACTGCTGAAAATACTGAGGCTACTCCTTTTTCCACTGTCAATGAGCATTTGAAGGATTTACATTATAGCCATTGGTTGTTAATATTCCACCTTAAAGTGGAAGCATTTCCAAGTGGTGTTACTGTTGGTGCTGCTGAGCAAAGATTAGCATTATGCTTTCCATTATGGCAACTGCCAACAACGCAGGACAAAGCATGACTTTATCAATTCATTAAGTCTATAGTGGAGATTTGAAAGCAGATAGAAATGGTGCTGGCCTGAATGCATCGCCAGCCAGCCTTACATTTTGAGAGAGATTTCATGTTTCGTGTTATTATTCTATGGCCATTACACTGTGCGATCAATACCTGTCAAAGCAAAAGAATAAAACATGTCTACTGCCAGTACAAGTCAGTATTTTCTGTCAGTTCGGTATGTTAAATGTTCTCTTTGTTGCAATTAGGGAAGAAACACTGAACCATACTTTAGAATGAGCCACATCAAAAACTAGCTCCAGAAAGCACATTTGCAGACATTGTAAGTTAGGGTGGGTGGAGGGATGTTCATTTGTTAACAAACTGCAGCCTCTCCGCAAGAGGCCACTAACTCATTCAGCTAGAATATTGACCTCTTGCCAACATTCCAAATTTGCATTAACACTGTGAAAAAACACACACAAACAGAATCACCACATACTGCATCATTATCATCATCATCATCATCATCATCATCATCATCATCATCCACAGAGCAAAGGTCTATAAAGAAAAAGAAGAGGCAGAGCAGGAAGGACAAGAGGAAAGGAAGAAAGGGAAGTCCTAATAGCTCACAAATGTTGCCTCCCTCTCTCTGTGTGCCCATCTGAGGGCAATTTCCAGACGGAGCAGTTGTGATGGATCCCTGCCTTTCAGGTGTAATTATTTTGAGAGAGATTGAGCTGTGAAGCACTTGAAAAACATCACAGAGGCTCAGTGAGTGCTTATGTTTTCCGTTCTGTCTCTGAGGTCCCTGCAGCAGATCCTCCACTCAGAGATGTAGCACATTACTGTATGTGACCTGGTTATTACTTAACCACGGACTGTAACCCCCATTTAAAAAAAAAAACAGGCTGTTTGTTTGCAAGACATGAATTCATTTGAGAAGAAAAATCCACATATACGTCTATTATCTTAAATGACATAATGGTGCTGACTGTTTCCAGTCACCTCCGACCCACCACTAAAATATCAGTTTTCAAGGATAGTAATCATCATGAATCTGTGCTTATACAACACTGAGTGCTCTGGCCAGGAAAAGTTTTTTATTTCCATTTATGCTTACATTAGAATACATTTTATGTATCTCGTCACATTACCGGGCATAAATTTGGGTTTCAAGAAGTGCTAGGGAATCAAGAAAGTATTACTGTTTCCAGGTGTAGAAACAATTAATTCAATTATTTAAGGCTGTACCATTTTTACACAAAAACTTGTGTTTTGTAGGAAATGTCTCCTTTCGTATCGCCAGAAGATGAGTTTGCCTTTCTGTTTTTTTCTAGTATGTCATGTTTGACATCACAAATGTGAAGGAAAACAGGAAATAAAAGAAAGCATCATGGAAGCCAGTGACAATGTCACTGTTGTTACTTTTTAAATCTTTTACTTCAGTCTCTCTATTCAACCCAATGCCAACTGAACGATGTTTGAGCACTGCTGAACAAAGACAGATGGATGGATAGAGACATTATGTTTGCGCCCGATGTCGAAAACGTCAACGTATCCACCTGGATGTTGCGTTTCCATCACTGACGAGCCTGTGACGACTGCAGAGTCAAGGCAAGTGTTTCCTTGAAAATATTTATGGTGATGTGCTTGATTGTTCACATGCATAGTGACAGAAAAAGCTGTATGACAAATGTAAATTGTGTGAATGGAAAAGTAGAGCTAGAGGGAAAAGTTCAAGTCTTTCTCACCTGCACACAGCCGGCGGATAAAAGCATGACGTGGGTGTAAAGGATCATCATTCACACACAGCCCATCTAATCTGATGTCGGCAAGGTGTGAGGGTAGGGGTTTTCTGAAGCTTTTCGACCACCTGACAACCACTTCTGATAGTATTTTGGCCCCTTTACAGCCACTTGGACCCACAAGACATGCATCTTTGATTTGAACACAATTTTGATTTCAAAAGAATTGAAATGTTCATTCTTTTTTTTCCAATTCTATTGCTTTTAACTTTATTAAGATGTGACAAAATGATGAAATATAAGGAACTGTAATGATTCCCCATGGTCATGTCAGCACCACAGATTAACTGTACGGTTTAAAAACAATAAATAGCATTTTTTAAAACTGATTCCAACATTGCAACATCTCAAAGGACATGTTTTGGCTCCTTAACTAAAAAACATGTATACTTGATGTATCAGCTTATTGTTTTCCAAGACATTGCCAACAATTTTATGATATAATTAATCGTCTCCATCTATCATTTTCAAGTCAGCACTCATTTTAGTCAGTGTGAGATTTCGGTTGTGTAGTGAGGCAGTTTAAGTGCAGATTGATTTTAAAGGTCTGCACTCCATTATCCCAAAACAGTATTGTAACACTAAGAAATATTAATTCAGACACAATGTTTAATGTGTTTACATAACTCAAGAAAAGCTTCAACAGTCTGCGTATCACGCTGATCATGTAGCCACAATGCCCCAGGTTAATGGTTCATCATGTCCTGTTAGCTGTCTCTGGTCTAACAATAGACTTTATAACCAATGGATTCCTAAAATTGTGGAGAAAATCTTAAATACAGTTGTATAGTTTTTGCAAAATGGTTAGTTAAAATGCTGAATAGAAATGATGAGTTTAGTTCATTTCAGATTAGTTCCAAGCATCTATAAAACATATAAACTTTCTTTTTAGTTTTGAGTACTCTCTATGTCAAGTTTAATCATCGATGGTATCATATAAATGATTCATTGTTCTTCTGCACTGCTAGCTAGCAAATCATGGACAAATTTGTGAAATGACTGCCAGGCAAACGTAAAGCAGCAGATGAATCTACACCAAAAGTCCCCACTACCAAAACAAAGACAAGAAAACATGACGAGGCATATCTTGCCTTTAGCTTCACCAGTACAACGGTGGGTAATGAGGAGAGACCAGAGTGTGTTGTGTCTCAAAATATTAGCTTCTGACAGTATGAAGCCGAACAAGTTGATTTGTTGATTTCTTCAGAAAAAAAACTACTCAACTGTCATGCACAACAGCATCTGTGCCTTCACATGCTCAAATCGCCTCCTACAAAGTAGCATACAGAGTTGCTCAGTATAAAAAGCCATGCTCAAAGCTTGGAACAGCCAGCAAACTACAGGCTGTTCCACTGTCAGACAATACTATCACGAGGTGCATCTATGACATGACAAAAGACATAGAGGAGCAGCTTAATGAGAGGATGGGACACAACTGCTTTGCTCCGCAGATGGATGAAGCAACTGACAGTAAGAAAGACTGTGTATTGATAGCCTACGTCAGATTCATGGATGGCGAAGATTTGAGGGAGGATTTGCTTTTCTGCAATTGTGTAACTACCAGAGCGACTGCAGACGAGTTCTTCACCATCATTGACACTTACTTGACAGAGGCTGATCTGAAATGGGAGGACTGTGTGGGAATCTGCAGAGATGGGGCTCAGGCAATGGCTGGGAAACGAGGAGGGCTGCAAGCAACAGCCTACAACAAACTGAAATTCAATTGAAGCGACACTCAGATGCTTGGTTACAATGCAGCATCAACCCATTTATTTTTTGGTTTGTATTCAGGAATTCAGATAAAAACTCTCAGTCATGTAAATGAGTCATTTCGTTTCAAATTCTTTCGTTTTATTGTGAAAACTGACTGTTGGTGCATTGCCCTGTTGTTTCGTGGCAAACTCCACCCATCCCCGGCATAAAAAAAAGTCTTTGCTGAAAGCTTTCTGAAACAGGTCTGTGCAGTACAGCACAAAAGAGCTTGCTGACAAGTGGTTGGAAGCAACATCACATTCTGCTCAGTGTTTTTTTTTTTAGGGTGCAGTTGTTCATTCACCACATCCTTTACCTATGTTACCCAAGTTACTCACGTTACTACTTTTAGTTTTTCACTGGAAACACACGGCGGTTTCCTGAATCAAACTCCCAGGCTTGTTTAAGCTGGACTTCCATCCTCGACCTCCTCCCCGTACGACCTGTTCGCTCTTTATAGTGCTTCTTCTCACTTCCTCCTTTTTGGCTGTTATAATCACTAAAGTGCCAGAAGTCTCCACCTAGAAACAAACATAAATATGGGTCACATGTTGCTGCTTTCATTTTCGACCCTTATGATTGTACCTCTGATGAGGACCACGAATTGTACCTCTAATGAAGCTCGAAATCGCTTTTCCTGTGTGTATGTTATGGTTAGGTTGGTGTTTAACTTCAAAGTGTAAGATGAGCTTTGCTTTGATACAGGTTATATCTAAACTTACAACATGAAATGCACATTATAGGGCAGTTGACAATAAAGATGTACATGAATTTAAAAGTTACTTATATAAGAAATAAGGAGGGTGGCTTTATTTAAATTTCTGTCTGCAATCTGTTTGAAACTGATACACATCATTTGATTCAAATGCATGTATGTATCTGTGCATCACGCCTGGATGTGTGCACACATGTCAGGGTTTAAGTGGCCTTTTCTGCTAGCAGACTAGACTTTCACCCTGGACAATAGCAATGAGAAGCAAAGAATTTGTAATCGTCCACATCCTTTATCACGCTGTGTTAGTGTTATTTCCAGCCACCGCGAGCCCATAACACTCGATCAAGGGCCATCTATACACACAAGTCAGAATCGTTCCATTAATAAGTCACCTCCGTGGTATTTAGGCGAAGCTCGGGATTTAAGACTTCCTCTTTGCTTGGTGGAATTCGTCCGGCCTTTGGGAGCTACCTTTGTGTGACTTATGTGCCTCCGGTGGATTAGGTGTACTCAAAAGCCATTTAAATCACAATCCTTTGCGTTCCAAAGCAATGCTGGAAGGACAATGTAGTGTTGTGAAAAAAAAGGACCAACAAGTTCTAGGCTGATAGTTATAAAGCAGCCATATTCCAAAAAGGCCCCATGAATAAAAGTGCAAACCCCTCTATTAGGGGGATGTGCCTGAACTTGAGCTGAAAGGAATGTTTTGGATTCACAAGGATCCTGTGTGCGTGTGTGTGTGTATGTGGTTGTATGTGACTATGAGGGTAAAGTGTGTCTTAGTGTGTGAGTGCATGAGTGTGCTGTAACGCTCTGCATGAATAGATGAATTGACCCAAGGTTAGCATGTTCGACGTTTTACAAAACTCTTTCAGTACGAAAGCGGAATTTGATATTTCACGCAGCTGCAGATGTCCACTGTACTATCATTGACTTTATGCATATCATAAAAGATGGTCTCTGAAAAAAAACATCTGTGCAAAAAATCTGTGCATACTTTCAGCTATTGCTCTGGCCGTATCTGTGTTTATCATGACAGAGTGTTTCTTTGCCTCCTCACAAGCTTGTGTTTGTGCGTTGCATGTGTCGTCAGAAAAAAAGCGAGGCTGTTTCCTTCTGAAAAAATGCCGGGAAAGGGACATAAATCTCCAAGACTCCCGGTGGGACGTCACGGAAAACGGAGGCCTCAAAAGCAGGCAGGCTTGCAGCTCAGGGGAGAAACGCAAACATCAATCGTGGAATCCACGGAGAATGTGCTCTGGGTCCTGTTGGATGCTTAAGACCAGGCCAGGAAGTGTGTGTGTGTGTGTGTGTGTGTGTGTGCATGTGCATGTGCCTGAGCATGCTTGGCTTTACTCTATATGTGTGTGGATGCGCACTGAGAGTTTGAGTGTGTGTGTAGACTCCTCTGAAAATGCCTTCCCAGACTCCCCTCTTCTGGGGTGGAAACGGGCAATAAATAGCAGGGTATCTCCTGGCCGTGGGCCAGCGACAGAGGCCCTGGCAAGGAAGTGACTCATTGCAGTGGAGGGAAAAGGAGGGGAGGGGGATAAGAGGATTTTTGTGTCTCTTATTATCAGTCAGCCAAGGCAAACCACACTTGCAGGCCAAAGAGGGAAGAGAAGGAGGTGGGGAGGAAGTGGGGAGGCACTGCCAGTGTGATAGGGCCTCTGCTGCTGGTATTTGGCTCATTTATAGAAACCGACTTGTGACCTTCCATGTGCTCCGAGCCAAGGAGCATGCTGGGACAGTGTGTTTGCTAACACCTGAGCGATGAATGTTCGCTGCACATTCTAGGTGCTTATTTGCTTCATGTAAAAAAATCTTTGGTCAAGGAAAGTGTCTCCCTTTTAGATCTAAAGGGGGGGAAAAAGCACTGACTGAGCTGCCCCTGTTTTAAGTGTTTCAGGTAGGTAAGTAAAACACCTGAGTAGACAGGGAATGCTATTTTATGTGTTTGTGTGCTTGTACTGCATGCCCTAGTGCTGGCGCTAATGCCAGCCAAATACTTCAGTATTTATTGATGTGTGTACAGATTTGGTAAAACTTTTTTACCTTAACTTTTTTTAAAATTTTGAAACAAAACATTTAACTAACAATATCACCAGAGTGTGAAGAAACAACAGTGTTGACTTTATGTGAAAGACGTCTACATAGGCCTACTGTGTTGCATAAGTGTACTGTGATGAACGGCATGCTAACCAGCTAGCCCCAGCCTGTCCTGTCAATATGCCTGTCGTATACTCAAGAGACGATCAAGGCTGATCAATCTGATAGCCTCTGTAGTTTCAGATAAGTTAATTAAATAAACACAACATTCAAGAATGAAACTATTTAACTCCTATTTTCCTAAATGGTTAGTTAGGTGTAGTTAAATAGGTAGGCAAAATACAATACATGATTTTGCCTTTGACGCCTGCAGTGTCCCATCGTCCCTGGCATCATAGTGCTGAATCTGAATGATTTGCAGGCAGACTTCATGGCTTGAATTTGACCCATGTTACTTGGCAAAGTTGTGCATAAAAGCAGTTTTCACATTAAATTATATCAAATATATACATTTTCAGGCAACTCCAAAAACATAGGGGCCAGCATATCACCAGTGTAACTAACAGCTGCTCGTCACTATACTCTTTCTTGTAGCTATCTTTGGCTGTAGCTGGCAGCATTTAGCTAATTAGCTAAGATAGCCATGGAGCTAGTTGCCATAATAGCTGACTGGAGTTTGCCTGGCTGCAACCTCGGATCGTAGGGAGAGTCACCGCTGGCCATATTTTACATGTTGGCCCTTTAAATATAATTGTGTTTTCGGGCTGTAACCAGGCAATTAAAGCTTTTAAATGAGCCGTTTCTAGCACTGTGTATCTGAGAAAAGAAAGGTTGTCACACAGGAAGTGAATCTTGATGAACAAATGAACTGGGTAGGTAGCAGTGATAGCCACCATCAAACACAAAAACGAAAGAGACACTTAAATTACGAGCTGAAATATGAGGAAACACATCAGAGTAGTGACACACTGACAGATCATTTATAGGAAGTGCAGTGCAAAGACCTCACACGAATGAGCGCTGAACATCAAAGATGGAGAGAGCATTTAAGAAAGAGAATCTTGCTGAGTCGCACTTCCAGGCATTTGTCTGGCTGTTGTATCCACAGCAGCAGCAGAATGAGCCTCCTGTTCCCATTATCAGCATTACGCATCCGGTCTGAAGGGGCCTTTCAACTGCATAATCATAAATCACACAATGAAAAGCCACCAATGTTAAGCAATGAACACCTACCTCCACTCCGTCCCATCTGAGTTCCCAGGTGGGCGTACAATATGGCAGACCTTTGTTCTTTGTGTGTGTGGAAAAGCACACACTGTCAACACAGGAGAGAAAAGCTAATATTTACCACGTATGGCCTCGGCTTTAATATTAGCTAGAGATGCTAGTCGAGGGAGAACAGAGGTCTCACTCTGGTCTCACTTCCTATCTGAAAGCAATATCCAAAAAGATTTGTTTTAAGCATTCAATGCTTTACTGGACATGACGGAGAGGAAAGTATCAGATCGGAAAAGAAAGAATGCACTTTACAAAAGAACTGGGTAGGCAGCATTTAGCTTTTACTTGCAGGCAGCTTTCATTTCAGGGTGAAATAGAAGGTGGGAACCATCATTATGAATATCTTAAGTGGAAACGACAAACGGTGAATCAGAATATCTGCGATTTACAGGCAAATTATAATATCTTAGTTTTGACTCTTGAGGACAGATCAGAGCTTTGGCAATATAAATGGAAAAACTCACGCCTCTCTTCTTCTGTACAGTACATACAGTCTTACAATAACCTTGTCGTAATCTCCACAGTGATCTCCTGCAATCCACACAGCAAATATTCTGTGCATATTTCCCCTCTATGCTCCGTTCAACTTCCAAACAGGAAATGATCTCGGGGCCATTTCAGTCCTCACGGCCCAGACCTGCGGAGTGCATATTCAAGACATACTGGCTATGTCCCCCGTCTCAGGAAAGAACTCCAGACGAGTTCTTGTCCAAGCATTTCGGCTAAATGCCGCATGAAATCGCTAGAGGATTTGAAATGAGTCAAGCTGCGGGGCTCTGGCGCGGGACCCACATCAATATCCTACTTATGCTGGTGGCCAGGTGTTGAGGGGAAATTCTCAATTGAATATTGTATCCAGCTTTCTGGGAACTTGGGGAGCTGTATATTGTGTGGATATTCATTTCTCCACCTCGCTATGCACCCGTCTCTTCTCCTTCCGTCTTGTTTTTGGCATTCCTCCGATCCGAGCCGAGTGCAGTCTGCTGTGGCTCCCACTTGCACACCTGCCACGAAAAAACAGCTGTGGTCCGGCACAACATCATTAGTGCAGCTGAAAGAGAAGGAAAGGCCTGCATAGCCGTTCCCCCCTCTGTTTACTCTCCCTAAGAGTTCAACCCCAGGGCATCTGTACAATGGACAAACATTTTTACGATAAAGACATGCAAAAGTTGCCCCCCCTCCATGTGCTCTTGCGTCTATGACGTGTAACACGATCGCTGCGAAACCCGTGGGAGATCAGGGGTGCTGAAAGAAAATTTTATACCTCCAGATAAATATGTCTTTTGGGGTGTTTCCTCCACACAGCTGTACAGTGGATGGCTTTTAGGCTAACCCTTGTGCATTTATCCCTATACAGATTGCTCCACAACCGAGGGTTTTCTTCCAGAAACAGAGGAGGGAGATTTGACCCCTGTGGGTACCAAGGGCTGCTCCGGAGAGCAGACGCCAAGCCACAGACCCAAGACTCCACTGTAAAAAATGTCCATTTTAACAAGTCACTTCATTTTGCTTACGAGTAATAATGCATTGACTAAGATTTTCGCTGCAAAGGATTATCGTTAAAATCACAATTTAATTCTCTGATTCAAAACACATAGTTTATAGGCCCGTGGATTTTGAAGCTATGGACTTTGGAAGTGTTTGTGTCACATTCATGAGGCAACAGTAAGGTGCTGCTACAGTGAGTTAAATCCTTTGCGGGTTCTGTTTTTACAGCCTATATAAGCAAAATAAGTTTAGTGGCAAAGTAACAGCCTTCCCATACCCACTTCATGGGTTATGCTTAAAAAGAAACTGGTTTAACTGACATCATAGAGAGGGGCGAGAGGCAATAGCTATTCAACTTGTAATACAGCTGTACAAAAAAGCACAAATCTTCTGAGTTTGGCAATTCCAGCTGTGCTGATTTTTAATTCAAGATGAAATCATGTTCAAACACAAACACTTGATGTGGCTTGATTTCATTAAATCTTGTTGTTGATGTAGTTCTGGTTGTTTCTTAACAGAGATGCTATCTCTGTCTCCTGCCCAAAGCCTAGAGATGTTATTAAGCTTATACAGTAACTAACTTTGCTATAGCTAAAAAGCTGTGCACGGTCCCTGTAAAATAAAGAAATATGTCAAATGAATAAAACAATGGTGTGCACACTTTCATACACTCTTTTTCTTGAAGACATTCACTGGTGTTGTAGGAGGTTGCACATGAAACGTGAAATACTTGTGTACAGAATTGGTAATGCTTCTGACTGGATCATAGATGCTGATGCTTTAGTTAAATTTAACTTGAGGATGATTCTGGGTTGGGGATTTATTTTCGTCTGTGCACTGAACACGTCAACACAGTGCTAACTGGTACCATTAAATATGCAATGGTTGTTATTAGTTAGTATTTACATGCACTTCTCATCTTTAAAAAGGGTGTGAAAGCAGACACTGAAAGATAATTCTTAACCTAGGAAACGTTGATACATTGATAAAACTATCTCATGTTTGCCCGTTTAGTGTTTTTTTTAAGCTTTAAATATAATTTTGAAGCTGTAAATGAGAAGCCTCATGTAGGTTCAAACTATTGAAGATAACACAGCATCCACTGTTGCAACTGGTAAGTTGTTTCTGTCTGTTTCCACTGAAGTGCAATGAAAATGTACTTAAACAATTAATACATTATTTATTGTAGTGATCTAATTAGATGTCTTTGGTGTCAGATGATCAACAATTCTCAGTTGCAGAGTATGGAGAGCAAATGTGCCCTTTTTTGGGGGTGTTTCACTACACTCCAGATGGTTATGATAACATATAATTAAGAAAAAACAACAGTACAGTAGAATACTGATTCCAACTTTAATTGCATTTTTGAATTTCATGGTCACCATTTGAGGTCAATAAAAGTTATAAACAACGTTATTGCACTTTTAAATCATTTCATTTCTTGTAGAAGTTTGGTAGCGTGACATAATGTCATTTCTTTTTCCAGCTCGACTTCACTTATTAAAGAAAAACTAAATTATTGGAAAAAGTGATAACAAGGTCGATCACTCCACTTATTTCAAGGTGATGTCACTTGGCTGAAGAGTTGTCTGGAATCGATTGCAGAAAAGTGAAATCATCTCTTTCCTGTTAGCTGTTTCTCTTCCTCCAAGAAGGGAAAAAGAAGCCTTTATAAATCTCAACACTAGATTGAATAACCTGTTTAGACGAATATTTCTTGCAGTGGATCTCGACTGGAGAAAATCAATCCGTCACCACGCGCACAGGAAGGAAGCCTGGGCTGGGGAGAGATACTGCTCTTAATGACATGTCTCTGTGTGCCTGGACCAGAGGGGGAAGTAACCGGATATTTAAACAGAGATAAGAGTGTGTGCCAAAGGGGCCGGGATTGGATATGACTCGAACCCCATGGCAACCGGCCGGGGCTATCGGATATGGAAAGGTAAATAGTAATGCAGCCGTAGCATGTTTTAATGCTGTAAATTAAATGCTCATGTAACATTCATGTGAGGGTGATATATAGGTGGTGAGCTTCTGCCAAGCTCTCATTAATGATTTCCTCCAAGCTTTTAGCTGTGCGCTTGTTTTGAAATCAAGATTTGGAACATGCGTTTCGGCTCATCAGGATCTGTAAGCAAAAAATAAGATATGCCATATTTTCATGAAAGAACATTTACTGCCATACTGTGATGAAACAGACGAAAGTGTCATTTACCTAACCCTCTCAGACAAGAGTAAGAGAGACAATGAGAAAAATGTGTGTTGGCTCATACTGGGACAGATAGACCTTGGGGAGACGTGAAAGTTGTGTTTATCTAACCAATATCTGTGACAGTTAACGTCCCTTCCTCACGCTTACCTTTCTATACATATACTGTCCCGATAAAATCTACTTCTACATTTTCAAGAATGGCTTTCACAAGGACAGGCCTAAACTTGTTGTATCCAGCTGTGGGTTATACAAGTTACTCACAGCTTAACCGCAAACTCTGTTGTAGCTGTATTTCATTCCAGTCTGTTGAGGCTACTGTGGACGGAGGAATTACCGTGTCAGCCTCTCATCTGGCTGTACGGTCTGATAAACCAGAGGCCTCTCTGTTCTGATGTTTACAGAAAAATAACCACATAGGTCAAAGTATCTTATCATGACCCATATTTAAGTTTGTTGTCTCTAGTGGCTTTGTGATGACTAAGGCTGCAAGGGATAAATTAAGTGAGGAGAAGCGGCAAAAAGGTGGAAAAAGGTCAGTAAATAGAGTTAAAGCACAGGACTTGAATCCAGTTTGAAACCAAAAGTTATCAGCAAACTAGTTTAACTAACGTAGGTAAGTCATAATTCAACACAAGTTACTTACGTAGCGTAGGTATGTTTGTACCTGAAGTCAAGGAAGTAACAGGGATTTCAACCTAAACCCCAAAGACAAAGGTCTGGTACACCCGTCGCTGGTTAGCTGCAATGGTCATGACGCTTTGAGAGTCACTAGCCGTCAACCTATCCAGTCATTTTGATTTTAGAATGTGCTGGATGTTGGTCATCAATTTTTCTGCAATCTGTGATGAGCTTTGTGGTCATCATTGAACAGAATAGAGAATAAATAGGTGTTTATGACCAATTAAGTCTCTGATATAAGACAAATTAGTCACACAATGAAAAGGGTTCCCAAATCAAGCTCCGACGAAGAAATACTGAGCAGAAAAAATTAAACATGCTCAAAATCTGTCGCAGTGCAACATACTGTATTTGCCCAAAAACACTTGTAAACATGAGACTTCTGGATAGAATATTTATCACCTGAAATGTGTAATCGTACAAATTGTGAGAAAGATAATGAAATGATTGATTCCATAATAACATTCCTGGAGTAATGTTTCAGAGTAATAAGTGTATTTTGTAGTAATAACTTGTCATGTATTTCTCACTGTGACTCTCTTGGATCATTTTCTCACTCAAAGCGACCCCTAATTCAGTTTGCCTTGTGTCTTTCTTTTTGTGAGTTCATGAGATAATCATCCTTGTTCATTCCAACACTGCTTTAACTCAACAGGAATGCTAATGATGACTCCAGCAAAACAATGCAACATCATCTGCCAATGCACCCAATCAAGTGTGTCGAAGTAGACAGTAGATTACTTCACAATATAAAGTGTATAAATCTGTTGTTTACCTCATAATCACTGACACTATGATCATGATCATGATGACTTTTCAGAGTTATACAGTTATTTCTCTCTTCTTCTTCTTTCTTTCATGTTTATAAAACGCTGTGTGGTGTTGTCGATGTATTACTCAAGCTGCATTTCCTTAATTGCCGTACCATCACTGGCACTTAAAAAAGCAGGTGCTCAAGGACAAAAGGTTCCTTCAGCTTCATCACGTTTGGTTTCAAAGGACAGACGGAGGCATCATTTTTGTGCATTCGGAGATGGAAGCTTTGAAGGAGAGCAGAGGTAAAAGGTCCACTCAAAACGCTTGAGAGGAACGACAACGTAGTGAGTGATTTTTCTGCTTTAGCAACTTACCCACATAAAATATTTGACCAAATAAAGTTTATTTTATTTCAAGTAGTCCTTCATTTTAGTGGAGGACTTTTGTTTATTTGTTTTTTGTTTGTTTGTTTGTTTTTCTGAAGCTAGAAAGCATTAAGTTAATATGTTGTCTATCTGACAGTGTATTTGCATTTTTATAAGATGAAAAATGAACGGAATAAGCAAAACTATACTTTTATTTTGTTTCTTCTCCTCCTTTTTTATACTCCTTAAACTCAAACCTCATATTATTTCTGACCAGCAAGCAACCCTGTAAATTGTCACCTATTCCAGCTTTCATAATGAATAGGAAAACTGTACACTGGAGGGAGTAAGACTCTCCATTCTCTCCAACCACTCTGATGCCCTTGAGCAAGGCACTGAACCTCGTGTCTGTTCTAATGGCCAGAAGTAAAACCTTTAATAACTGTGGGAAGTTCCCAGAGATGAAAGACGAGCTGAAAAAGAGCAAACATATTTTCTTAAAAAATGAAAAAAAATAGGGGGGAAACAGCAGTGTCATCTTTGTCTTTCTTTTCACTCCTGATCCCTGTGTCAGCTGACTTTGTTCAGTGTTGGGTCTGGATAGCCAGATCAGATTCCCTCTACAAAAAGACCCTTGTAATAGGAGCAGCTTAGCTTTGCGGATACAAAAATGCTAACGTTTTTCTACTCATTCAATGGGTTGGACCTGAAATCATATGGAACATGCGCTTCCTTTGCGGTTTGATGATAATGCTCCCAGACAATGTCAGCTTGGCCAGAGGAAAATATTACACTGTATTTTGTGGCGTTTTAGTTGTAGCCATTTGAATCATTAGTCTTTCTGGGAAACAATGAAATATTTCTCAAGTGTGCGCCTGAAGAGTTGACTTTTGATATTTTATGAATCCTTTTAGGAAGTTAATGGGGCCTTGAAGAGGAAGCAGAGGTGGGTGTGAATCAAGGGGTGAGGATATCATGAAATATTTGCTCAACAGATGGGTTTTGAGCCACTTTTGACTGTTACTAACCCCCACCACCCCGAGATACACACACTCTGTCCATGCTTCAAGCACCTCCAACCGTTGGCAAGGCTGCAGTGCTAACCTCCGCCGGCCTCGGGATCAGGTGATGCTCCGCAAAAGGATTAGCGGCAACTGGATCCTTTTGGCACAGGCACAGGAATTTTCATTACAATGATCTTGGGTGTGGTGTGCCAGGAATGCATCCTCCATAGGAAGGAGGGGAATACACCGAGGTGAAGTGCAAGGGAGCGGCTTGCAGGGATTGGTGGGGGGGAGTGATGGTGGTGGGAGTTTCGGTGGGTCACATTTCTGCCCAAGTCCCCTGCCATGTCTCATATCCCCTTCTGCCGGTTTATTTATTTATTTATTTTTTTTAAATATGTACATTGATTAATGTGATAAATATTCATATCAAAAGCCAAATAGCATCCATGAACAGAAACGGGGCTGCAATAAAACTCACCCCCACATGCCATTTAGGTGCGGTATTGACAACATGGCCAGAATTTTTGTTTAAACATTCAAAAAGTTAACATTGTTAACAGGATGTGAAGATATATCATTGCTGACATTATTTCTATTGCCTTGTGTATTGTGTTGAAGAGATGTCTGCCACAGTTAGCATGCTAACCAGCCAACCCCGGCCTTCCTGTCTCATAATACCCTCTACTGCAAAAGCAGTACATGGTCCTTCAGGTTTCATCTGAGAAATGTCAATTAAGCCAATAAACTCACAAAATGTCAAAAAAGGAAATATTTTCACACCTATTTTCCTGACTAAACAGAAAAATTCAACTGTACAACATCTGAATTCAAGTTTGTATCTATTACTAAGCTAAGACGAGCTTAATTGCCTCACCTCTGGTTTGATCGAAATAAATCCTCAATTCTTTGAGTGAGATGTGATCATATTCCGTCTCTACACACTGTTCTTGCCCACTATTGATGCCTGACTCTCATCCCCGGAGCCATAATCTTGCTGTAAATCACCTCCATACTGTGTTCCCTGTCTTCAAACAGGCATCTGTCGGTCTCAGAGGCTGTGTTCAGTCTCACAGGGCTCATGGGGCACAGCTCTGGAATTACCTCCACAATTGCAAAGTGAAAGCTGTTCTTAGAGGGGGGCAACAAAGAGCTCTCTGTCTGGGCAGCGCCTTTTGGCCAAGGAGAAATACTATCTGCTGCCACGGCCCCCCCATCCTGCCTCTTGGGCTGATTATGACAGCGGGGCAGGGTGGGCAGAGTGCCGCACCAGTGCCACGTCCCACAGCGCCAATGACAATTGTTGCGGTTGGCTTCTTCCATTTACATGAAGAAAGATAACTAGATGTTATAGAAATCTTTGGTGTCCAACCTGTGATAGCCCAGTGTATATGACTGCCATTAATGGTTGTTATTGAAAACAGTTAAAAAGTAATTCTGTCTTTAGACCATAGACTGAGCTTTTCAAAGTGACCGGAGGCAGGGGTGCATGCCACAAACAGAAACAACACCATTTCACCTCACTAAGAAAGATCTAAGAGACAAAAAGGATGTCTGGCCCACATTGTTTGACCAAAAGGTGATCCAGTCTTTTGGGACATCTGAGAAAACAAAAGAGCTCAGTAAATTGCCAGATTACATCCTCTGTACTGGTGAGAAGTGCAATATATGTCACTGGCTCCATTTAATCCAACTAGTAATCCTCAACCTCGCTTTCAAAGGCATTACTTGAAGAGAAATGAAGGTGCCCCCCCCTCCACAAGCTTTTCCTTAATCCGAGTGTGCAGATGGCAATAGCTATCTGCTGAGGAGCTTGATAAATTGCAGAAACTGGAAAAGCATTTTAATTTCTGCTATGTAAGGTGACGTCTGACGAGTTGTTTGAAGGTCCTCCTTGCTGCTGATATTAATTCATTAAATCTGAACACTACAGTTACGTCCAAGTTTGACATTTGTCGCAAACATGGCATATCATGTTCACATTCACAAACAAGACTCCCAACCGGCCAAATTAAGTTTGACACCTTGACATCCTCATCCGAGGATGTTGCTCTACGGGTATTTGTCATAGGAACGGCATGTCTTGTCAGACTGAGAGGCCATTCCCAGCTGCTGGGCTGCAGCACCGTGATGCGGCCTGAGCCAATGCTGACAAAACAGGGTACTTTTTTGCGATTTTAGAGCCGACAAAACTTTTTTAAGGAGCTACAGAGACATTTCCATCCGTTCTGGGGACCCTCCAAAACTGGTTCTTTTTTCATGGGAAGTCAGACGTTCTCCATCCATGCGCGTGGCGACCAATGGTATTTTAAGCCAAACCACCATCCAAACCCTAACCAAGTGGTATTTGTGTCTAAACCTAAACAGATCATACGCACAGAATTATGTCAGGAGAGAAAGTAAAGTATTCAACCTGAACAAATGGAAAGCTGCGACAGTGTGACATCATACTGCACCACTGATTGTGGTCACTATGCCAAAATTGCCATTGGCTTTGGCAGGTGATCATCTGCAGATTTAGTCTGACAAAGAGCCATGAAGCCTCTCGTGGAGCTTCTGCAGACTCTAAATGTTGACTGAGGGTGTTTTTGAGTTACAAACAAGCTGGAATCATGAGATGCTTCAATCCAAAACACGAATGTGCTGTTTATTCTGACAAATACAAACACTGTCTCGGTTACACAATTCATCAAATATACAATAATAACTAGGAATGGATAATTGAATAAATCATAATGCTAAATCCACTAATTCTACAAATGAAAGATTCATGAACTGACTGCCTTCATTCAATTACTCCTCCTCTTTACTGGATGGAAAAGTTCTGCTTGGCCACTCCTTCTCCTGCTTCAGAGAAAAAAAAGAAAAGATTTCGAGAAAACGTTAGGAGCAAGGTCACAGTGGAGCGGAGGGCAGTAGATGGGGAGGAGGAGCAGACCACTTAGAGAAGAGGAGCAACTGAGCAAACTTCACCACAACAACACAAGTCCCCCACTCTCCTCCGCTGCACCTCACCCCTCCGTCTTGAATCACATCCAGATCTTATATATTCACAGGCCGGGGCTGGCCAACTTTCACAGCTGTCACACATTTTCAACAGATTCCACCAGGCCTAGATGAGGCCAGGGAGAAGACATTCCTGTGCCATTACACATTGGCTAAAAGGAATTACTGTTAACATCTGATATTGTGGAAGTGGGAAATTTGCCACCCCGACCTTGCCCAAAGCACTCCGGAACTCAGGTTCATGGATTTATTATCTCAGATGGCCCTCAGAAGATCACCAGGGGCCGTTTTTTCCCCCCTCACTGTTCCGACAAAAACCCCTGCAGCCCCAAGTGTGCTATTCATTAAGTACACTGTGCAGCTTTGTGTGGGGGGTGGGATGGGATGGGACGGTTGACTTGCAGGGGTGGGAGACACATGTTACTGTTGCTCTACGGGTATTTGTCATAGGAACGGCATGTCTTGTCAGACTGAGAGGCCATTCCCAGCTGCTGGGCTGCAGCACCGTGATGCGGCCTGAGCCTATCCCCCCGGAGCAACCACGGCCACATAAACAGGATGCCTCCGATGTACAATTGCGCAAGTGTGGGAGACAAATCCAAGTTTAAGACTAATTTTTTTAGTAAGTCTAGTTAGGTTTCACATCCATCAAAAATCTCCCTTCAATATTCTTGTTACTAATTCTTCCTTCTATTTGTGCGACATGTGCAGACTTAAAGCCAAGAAGGCTGAATGGTGACATTAGCCCCATAATCTGCAAGTTTGTTACTCTGCAACAAGTCACAGTTAAAATTTCCCTGAGCACGTTTACTGCTGCTAGCTAAACAGCCATCTACAGCCATGCTAGTGGCTATGTCAGGTGGAGCATGCTAACATGCTCACATTCAAGCAATCAATATTTACTTGTGTGGCACCTTTCATAAAACTGAATGACAAAACCACTTAAATAGATTTACTTTCAAATTTAAAAAAAGGCCCAAATAATACAATCAATCAAGCTAAAAGGGCTAATGTTAAGCAGGTCCAATGTTCAATGTTCATAATCAATGTGTTATAGAATGCTAACATTTGCTAATCTGCACAGGACTCCGATGGAAATATCATTACTAATGCAGGTATTTGCTTATAAACCTAAGTACTGAACAAATTAGACATTTACTTTTGATAAATGTCAGAGAAACACAAGAGTTATAGTCTGACTCACCAGATGTACACTGTTAGTATATAACCTACCATTGGCTGAATATTTCAGTTGTCATTCTCCTCCTTTACATCATCTGTGTGACACCATTTTTAAAATCATGTTGCAAACGACAACAACCTCCGAACGTTCATGCTACACGATAACAATGGCAAGTTTCCCTAACCCTAACCTGGTCATTAGAGGTGCAACCCTAAACAAGCTAGCGGCTATTAGCTTTTCTTTAGTGGGGATTAAGCCTCTCTTCCACATGTGCAAAACAAGTTCTACCAGACACTATTTTGCACACTGATATAACGATTAAAATCTGAATACACCTTCAGAGGCCCAGATTTTTTTGGGCCCCAGTGCATCATCTGACGCTAGAGTTACAAGGCGTGCTACTATAAAAGCTGGCTTCAAAGCCTGGTGCTTCTCCCGGGCGCTTGATTTTGCATCTTGGGTGCTGCCTAAGATGTTGGTGAAACACAAACAAGCCAGAGTGTTTTTCCCTCCAGAATCAGAATTGGTGCAGCCAGACCTTTTTTACATTGCTGACACAGCATTATGGAGATAGCCCTTACTATGCAAGACTACCAGTTGTTACAGTTTTCCCAGAGGAGGACAGAATCATGTAATTTCATGGTATACCATCTCATAGCTGTTGAGACATTTGACTTCAAACCAAAATTGTCAACCTGATGGTAGTGCTATAGTAAAGGTCAGTCGGTTATTCTCTAACCATGAGCACTAAGACACTAAATTTATGTTGCTTTTAAAGTGATGAAGACACAAAAATAAATTTAGCACCATTTCCAAATATCTCAAGGGTATGCTATATTCTTAAGCAATCTTGTTATGATTTTAACAATGTATTCTGTAATTCATTACAGCTATTTGACCTCTTAAAATCTGATGAGTCATTGAGGAGTTTTAGAATTTGGAGCTTGTTTAAAAGCACCTGCAATGTTGGCACATTCAGAAACCCTTACAACATCTCTTTCTGAATACTCGTAACAGCTAAATATTTATAGAAAGTCACAGTGCCAAAGTAACCTACCACTTTTTCTAAATAAGCCTTATTTGAAAATTACATCCAGATGTAAACGGCTGTGAGGAGTCAGCGTGTGTTTTCACCGTTTCTATGACTGGGAGTACGATGATGGTCGACTTAGTAATTTCAAGGCAACCCCAGCGCTCCACTTCCAGGAAGTAAAGCAAAACTATGCCGGAGCCTGCGTCATCCAGTGAGTCAACTAAACAGTCTGGAGGGATATCTGTGACAGAGTCCAGACTCAGTCATTCCTCCTTCCTCTCAATTTCATGACTGTTCAATTTCCTTACTGGCAGTACACTAGGTCCAAAAGTATTTACACTACTAGATATTAGAATTTTTTTTTTCCAGCATCTTACTGGATTCATGAGATGAACAAAACATCCCCTTGTTACAGGATTTGTTTGATGAATAGAACATTAAACTTTGCAGTGAGTTCTAGTTTGAGTTCTTTGTTGTAGGATAGGTTCCAGGACTTGTGTTATATGACAAGAACTGATTCATTTCATACACGTTATCCAGGTCAGTCCATCTAAGATCAAAACACTCTTTTACCAAGAAGGCATGGTCAACAAGGTCAAAGGTTTTTTGTTCACTGAAACAAATCCCTTACTTTTTTTTTCTGACGTATGTCATTTTGTGTAAACATGGATTTGTCCATCCTTTTCTCTTACTTTACAACATACAGCGGTTCTCTAGCAGAGCATCGCTATCTCTGTTGCACCCTCGGTGTAAAAACACTGTCCAATAATTGTAGCACTTTCCTTAACCCGTTTAATCCCACCGGCAACAATTGTTGCCGAGTATAAAACCTACATTTTCACTAACATAACCAACATGATTTGAAAAAATTCATACATATTATATGTTAGGGAGGTCTAAGGAGTAAAATGCATGCACTTATTTTGCAGGGAAAAATTTGGGATTAAACGGGTTAAAGATCCTGTCTACACAACACCACAACTGTATATTTTTATATAAAAGACCTTCATTTGAAGTGTGATAAATCATTCCATAAATGTGATTTATTCTGTGTCTGAAAAGGCTTAAGGGCTAGTTGAGATAACTGATAGCAATTAGCAATCTGATATAGAGAATCTGCAAACCACAGATGAAGACATGTTATTTTTTTTCATGGTGCTGGGGAAAGTCCCAGTTTGCATCACAATTCTAACTGTAATTCACATAGACTAAACATAGACATTCCTCAGTGGAACGGGTTAATGTAAATATGTACCAAGCCCAATACAAGCTTTGAAGCCAGCCTCACTGATATTGATATCCCATCACTGTAGTACCTGATATTAAATGGATCCCTGCCAGATGACTGAAAAGAAGATAAAAAAAAAAACTTGTCAAGTTGCTCTAGCTCTCTTGTGCCTTCAGGGCTGAGTTCTTAGCTTTCCTTTTGTCTGAACGACGATACGGACAAGTCTGTCATTTGACCGTC